>VWZE01004448.1:90341-128824 GCA_013396675.1 Eubucco bourcierii
GGGTCTGAGGAGAGCAGAGCAAAGGGGCAGAATCCCCTCCCTTGCCCTGCTGCCCACACTGCTCTTGTTGCAGCCCCACACACAGTTGCTGTCTGGGCTGCGCTCACACTGCAGGCTCATGTTGAGCTTTTCATCAACAGAGACTCCAAGGTCCCTTTCCTCAGGGCTGCTCTCAGCCATTCCCCACCCAGCCTGGATTTGTGTGTATAAACCAGTATTCCTGTGATTACTCTACCAGCTCACATCACAGGTATGTGCCCACACATAGTAAGAAATTCCCTCTGATGAGGGTAGTGAGACAACAGAGCAGGTTGCCCAAAGAAGTTATGGATGCCTCTCATCTTTGGAAGTGTTCAAGGACAAGCTGGATGGGGCTTTGAGCAACCTGATCTCATGAAAGTTGTCCTCGCCTATGGCAGGGTGGTTGGATTAGGTGAGATTCAAAGCTCAACCCAAACCATTCTGTGGTTCTGTGAAACTGCCTATCACACCAGAAAGGCTGTTCTAGAAAAAAGGTGTTCTAGAAAAATGCTCAAACAGATTTCAAACAAGAGAGCAAGCCTGAATGAGCTGGGACTCTGCTGCTTGGAGTGAGGTGTGCCTGAGGTGTGACCTCATGAACGGTTATAAAGATGTAAAGGTGAGTGCTAAGGGGCTGGAGCCAGGCTCTGCTGGGTGATGCCTAATGACAGCACAAGGGGCACTAGGTAAAAACTGAGGCAAAGGAAGTTCCATTGAAACATGAGGAAAATGTTTTCCCTGTGAGGGTAACAGAACCCTGGAAGAGGCTGCCCATGGGGGTTGTGGAGTCTCCCTCCCTGGACATATTCCAGAGCTGCCTGGATGTGTTCCTGTGTGATCTGCTCTAGGTGATGCTGCACTGGCAGGGGGGTTGGACTGGATGAGCTTTCATGATCTCTTCCAACCCCTAACATTCTGATTCTGTGATTAATTAATTCTGACTTTTGTCAAAATTTTGCCTTGATTTTACCAAAGAATTTAAGTTAGGAGTATCAAATTTGTTTCTGTTTTATTCTGGGAAGCTTCAGAGAAGAAATGCCATCAGTGTAGTCTGGTATCTAGGATTAATGCAATGTGTGTCCTATTCCTCCATCCATCCTAAGCAAAGCTACCTCTCATGTCAGCCAGGGTCAAAAGAAAACTGGAGATGGAATAAAATGTTGGCATGCCCACAGCAAATCCATCCTGCTCATACCGCTGTGCAAGGGCCTTGGGACTCAGTCTCCAGTGGGCTGCTGAGACCAGAGCTAGGGTGGAGTGCTGGAAGAATCATAGAATTGTCTGGCTTGGAAAGGACCTCCAAAGACCATCTAGTCTAACCCCCTTCAGAAAGCAGGGGCATCCTCAAGGTTGCTTGGAGCCTTGCCAGGCCTGACCTTGAATATCTCCAGAGATGGGGCCCCAATCATCTCCCCAGGCAACCTATTCCAGTGTTTCACCTCCCTCATGGTAAAGAACTTTTTCCTAACATGAATCTAAATCTACTCTGCTCTAATTTATATCATTGCCTCTTGTCCTACCATTACAGTCTCACTTCAGCCTTCTTGTAAGCTCCCTTTGGGTACTGGAAGGCTATTAAGTCTCCCTGGACCCTCCTCTTCTCCAGGCTGAATATCTCCAGCTCCCTCAGCCTGTCCTCTTAGGATTGATATTCCAGCCCCCTGACCATTTTCATGATCCCCCTCTGGACCCATTAGGTCCATGCCTTTCCTGTGTTGAGGAGTGAACCTCCCAGCACTTGAGTCCCAGCAATCCCACACAGAATCACAGAATTAACCAGGTTGGAAAAGATCTTCCAGATCAAGTCCAACCTGTATCACTGGAAAAGACCTTCCAGATCATTGTGTCCAAACTGTATCACCCAACACTTTCTAATTAACTAAAGCATGGCACTAAGTGCCTCATCCAGGCTCCTTTTAAACAGCTCCAGGGACAGAGACTCCACCACCACCCTGGGCAGCCCATTCCAATGCCAATCACTCTTTCTGCTAAGAACTACTTCCTAACATTCAGCCTAAACCTACCCTGGTGCAGTTTGAGACTGTGTCCCCTTGTTCTGTCACTGGGTGCTTGGGAGAAGAAACCAACCTCCTTTCAGGTAGCTGCAGAGAGAATGAGGTCTGCCCTGAGCCTCCTCTTCTGCAGGCTGCACACCCCCAACTCTCTCAGCCTCTCCTCACAGGGCTGTGCTCCAGGCCCCTCACCAGCCTTGATGTCCTTCTTTGGACACCTTCCAGCACCTCAACATCTTTCCTAAATTGAGAGGCCCAGAACTGGACACAGCCCAGATCCCACCAAACACCCATTCCCAGATGACTCTGAAAAAGCTTCCCTCACCTATCAAGGAAGCAGACACACTGAAGTGGTTGAGGAGAAGGACAAGAAGAAAATACTTGTGGAAGGAGAAGCAACTAGTTTTAAGCTACAGGACTTTTCAGATTGAAGTTTTCAACAGTGAAATCACTGTTTACCTAGAAAAAAATAATTGAGTGCATCCAATATTTACTTGGATGAAGTTGGTGTTTGAGAATGGAAGATGATTTTCTTTTGAACAGAAGGGGACAGCAGCAGTACAAGCAGTTGTATGTATCTGTCTGCACAGGATCACTGCAAGTGCTGTCTGCAGAATTACCACAAACCCCTAGATAAAGGAGGAGGTGAGGAAAATAAACCCCTGAAGTTTAGAATTTTTTTAAAAAACTATTCTAAGTTTTTTAAAGCTTGCAAAATGAATTCTTCAGTAAAAAACTTATGGTTTCTCAAGAAATGTCAGAAAGAAGTCAAAACATAGCACAAAGCAGTGCAAATGAAGAGGTTTGCTTGTCTGTTGGCAGAGTACAGTTTCTGGTTCAACACTTTCTGAGCACTGATGCTACACAATTTCACTCACAGAATCACAGAACATTAGAGGTTGGAAGGGACCTTCAGAGATCATTTGCCAAAAGCAGGATCACCTTAGGGTAGTTTGCACAGGGATGCATCCAGATGGGTTTTGAAAGTCTCCAGAGAAGAAGACTCCAGAACCTCTCTGGGCAGCCTGTTCCAGGGCTTTGTCATCCTCACTGCAAAGAAGTTTCTCCTCATGTTGAGCTGAAACCTTCTATTTTCCAGTTTGTAGCCCTTCTTCCTTGGCTTATTGTGCATCACTGAAAAGAGATTGGCCCCATCCACTTGAAACCCACCCCTCAGATATTTATAGACATTGACCAGATCTCCTCTCAGCCTTCTCTTCTGACTAAACAGCCCCAGGGCTCTCAGTCTCTCTTTGTAGAGCAGACGACCGTGGCTCAAACCCTTGTAGAGAATTGGTTAGGGTGGGTTATTTCCCCTCCTAGGTCATTTACCAAGAGATGTTCAAAACACTGCTACTTATAAGCATTACCTACATGAGTACTTGGAAGGGATCACAGAATGTAAGGGATCACAAAGGACCTCGAAGGACCCTCTAGTCCAACCCTCGTGCCAGAGTATGACCATAAGGCTGCACCAGGAACGCACTGCTTGTGTCTCTTCAGTTCATACAATTTCCTTTAACTGAGTACAACACTCATTGACAGCCTGTAAGAGGACCACATACTTATGGTCACAAATATACATTACCTAAATTGCCCATAAAACTAAAAATATAAACTCCAAAGCTGTTCAGCCATAAATCACTGGTAGAACAAAAATAACCGTCGCTTACTCAATAGCCAAAGGAATAAAACCAGGGAAGGCTTAGTTTTTTCAAAGACAAATTAATTTTCTGAGCTAAAATTGCACTCACCACAGCATATCACTAGAAGAAAAAAAAAAATCAAACCCAAAACCCCCTAAAACCAGAAGTGAGGAACAGGGAAACACGAAGGGAAGGAGAAGACTTTGAGTGACAGGCTTTTCTGAGAAGGTATGATTGATGGTCACTGCTGTAGAAAGCATGAGGCTGCATCCCAACCATTTCATTCCCTTCTGCAAATGCCTCACTCCATATCTCTCCCCATGTTCCCTAGATATTCTTGCCCTGTGCAGGATGATCCAGTCAGCATCAGGTTTTACACACAATCTAAACCATGAACATAGGAATCTCTCTGCCTTGGGGGTCAGCTTAGGGCAAAATGAAACTCAACCCTCTGCCTAGGCTCAACACAAGGGCTGCTTTGTGCTTTCCATTCAATAGAAGACTTTTCATTCTGAAATAGGCCAATTATTAAAACTGTCACCATGGCTGTAAATCACACACAAAATCACAGAAACATTCAGGTTGGAAAAGCCCCTCAGCATCACCAAGTCCAACCCAGAACCCTACTTTGTTAGATTCACCCTAAACCATGTCCCCAAGCACCACATCCAAATGACCCTGAAACACACCCAGGGTTGGTGACTCCACCACCTCCCTGGGCAGCCCATTCCAATGCCTTGCTTTGAAAAAAATTTCCCTAATATCTAGTCTAAACCTATCCAGACACAGTTACAAGAAATACATGACAGCTGAAGACCCAATGGTGCACCTACTGAAGGGGAGTTTCATTGTTTTAACATATTGACCAGCCAGGATTACAGCATGGGAAAAGCACAAGCCCTACAAGGAGAGGCTGAGAGAGCTGGGGTTGTTCAGCCTGGAGAAGAGGAGGCTCAAGGGAGAACTTACTTCCCTCTACAGCTACCCGAAGGGAGGTTGTACCCAGGTGGGGTTGGTCTCTTCTGCCAGGCACCCAGTGGCAGAACAAGAGGATACCATCTCAAGCTGTGCCAGGGCAGGTTTAGGCTGGGTGTTAGGAAGAAGTTCTTCACAGCAAGAGTGATTGGCATTGGAATGGGCTGCCCAGGGAGGTGGTGGAGTCACCATTGCTGGAGGTGTTTAAAAGGAGCCTGGATGAGGCACTTAGTGCCATGGTTTAGTTGATTAGGGAACCTTCCATGTTCCAGTTTGTAGCCGTTGCTCCTTGTCCTATTGCTGCTGACCACCAAAAAGAGACTGGTTGGCTCTCTCCACCTGACACCCACCCCTCAAGATATTTGTACACATTGCTGAGATCTTCTCATCACTGTGGTTATCAATGTGTCAAAAGACACACAGCCTGCTTCACAATTCCTGTATTTAATTGTTTCCTAATAAGCAGCTTGGTTCTTCCAAGGAGAAGAGACCTGTACTAGTGGGAGGTGTCCCTGCCTATGGCAGGGGGTTGGAACTAGATGAGTTTTGAGGTCCCTTCCAGCCTTACCTGTCTATGATTCTATGATTCTATTCTATGAAGGAACATGCTCATCCATCACTCCTGCTTGTGCTCATGCACATTGCTATCCAAGACAAAAATGGAAACCTGAAGGGTATAGCAGGTTCTTCCCTGCTGCCTAGAAGTGGGATGTAGAAGACCACCACGATCAAGGAGGTGCAGACCAGGATCATGGAGGTGCCCACCCAAGATTGCCAGGACTGGTTCTGCAGTGCATTCCTATCTGGGCAGACTGTCTATGGTCAGCAGAGATGGAATTGAGCTTGCTTGTTCAGATAATGGCAAAACCACATGAGGAATCAGCCTGCTTAGAAACCAGGATAAGCAGCAAGACAAGAACTGTTGAAGGGAGCTGCTCCTGCCCTGCACTGACCAGGGAAGTGTTCCATGGTCTGCAAACTGGATTTTCCCCAGCTACACTTAACAGCACCAACTGAGCTTAAATGGAAAACACTCAGGGGAACTGGGGGATGTGTGTGGGGGTAATTTTCCACCCCCTCTTGTCCTTTGGTTGCATATAACTCTGTGACACATCAACCAGGCTGGCTTAGGAGAGGTGGAAGACTGTAGTTCGAGAGCATCATCACAGGAACTTGTAAATCTTTTTATGCAAAATCTGAATGACTTTATCATTGGAATATACTCAAAATAAAGCCACTGTTGAAAATATTTCATCTTCAGGGTATGACTCATAAAAGAATGGCTAGGTGTAAAAGGAAAGTTAATAGATGCTGTGAAAAATACCCCCACACAACAGCATTAGCAAATGGCACAAGATTAAGATTTATGCTCCATGCAGTAAAAGCAATACACAGCAGAAGTCATGCCTGAGACTGTCAGATGAACATTCAGATGTCTGGTACATTTCTCCTTAAAGACCAGTGTCCAGTTCTGGGTCCCTCAGTTCAAGAAGGACATAGAACTGCTTGAGAGAGTCCAGCATGGAGCCACAAAGGTGATTAAGGGAATGGAACATCTCTCTTAGGACAGCCTGAGGGAGCTGGGGCTGTGCTGATGGGAGAGCAGGAGTCTGAGGGGGGACCTCAGGAATGGTTATAAAGATGTGCAGGGTGAATGCCAAGAGGCTGGAGCCAGGCTCTGCTGGGTGATGCCCAATGATAGCACAAGGGGCAATGGGTGGGAGCTGAGGCAGAGGAAGTTCCATGGACTTTGAGGGTGACAGAAGCATGGAAGAGGCTGCCCAGGGGGGTTGTGGAGTCTCCCTCTCCGGACATATTCAAGAGCTGCCTGGATGTGTTTCTGTGTGATCTGCTCTAGGTGATGCTGCTCTGGCAGGGAAGTTGGCCTGGATGATCTTTCGAGGTCACTTCCAGGCACTGACATTCTGTGATTCTGTGACTAGAGGCTGTGGTTTATACACATGAGAACAGGAGAAAACAAGAGAGTCCAGCAATGAGGATGAAAGTGCAGTCTCTGAGCCTGGTAGCTCAGAAGGTGACACTGGATTAACCAGAGCCAGGTCTTTCAGGTAGGATTGCTTCCCAGGGCACTATGAAATCACAGAATCATAGAATGGTAAGGTTGGAAGTGACCTCAAGGATCATCCAGTTCCAATCCCCTACCATAGGCAGGGACACCTCCCACTAGTACAGGTCACTCAAGGCCTCCTCCAACCTGGCCTTCAACACCTCCAGGGAGGGAGCAGACACAACCTCCCTGGGCAACCTGTGCCAGTGCCTCACCACCTTCACTGAAAAGAACTTCCTCCTAACATCCAGTCTAAATCTCCCCTCTGCCAGTTCAAACCCATTGCCCCTTGTCCTGTCATTGCAGGACCTTGTCAGTAATCCTTCCCCAACCTTCCTGTAGGCCCCCTTCAGATACCGGAAGGCTACTATCAGGTCCCCTCGAAGCCTTCTCTTCTCCAGGCTGAAGAGCCCCAACTCTCTCAGCCTGTCCTCATAGGAGAGCTGCTGCAGCCCTCTCATCATCTGTGGCCTCCTCTGGACCCGCTCCAACACTTCCATGTCCTTCCTGTGCTGAAGGCTCCAGAACTGCACACAGGACTCCAGGTGGGGTCTGAGGAGAGCAGAGTAAAGGGGCAGAATTCCCTCCCTTGCCCTGCTGCCCACACTGCTCTTGCTGCAGCCCAGCACACAGTTGCTGTCTGGGCTGCACTCACACTGCAGCCTCATGCTGAGCTTTCCATCACCCTAGACCCTCATGGCCTTTTCCTCAGGGCTGCTCTCAGCCATTCCCCACCCAGCCTGGAGTTGTTATTGGGATTGTGTTTGGGATTGTGCCTCCCCACAGTGATGCAGTTCACTGGGTTTACACTCCAGGACCCCTGCCCCAGTGCTCATGAAGCATGAGAATGCACACCTGTCCTGCTGAAAGGATGTTCCCATGCTGAACTATTATCACAGTCAAGACTTTCAGTGCTGATTTCTTTCTCAAAATGCAAATCGAGACAATAGTTAATATACAGAATGAAAGAACAGGCCACAGACAACCACAAAAACTCCCCATAAGGTTCAGCATGTGGGAAACAGATAAGTAAATGCTGCAAGAGATGAACAATATTTAAGTATTAACACAAATGTTTGTTTTGGGAAGGTTTATCTGGCATCTCTACCGGTTTTCCTCCAAGCTCTAATACAAAAATAACTACATCTAACTATGACTGGGAGAGATGGCAAAAGCTCAACATTGCTCCCTTTTTTTTTGGTTTTTTCCTCTCTGTTCTCAGAAAAAAAACCCCACTGTCTTACAACACCAGACAAACTAATTTTCAAGTGATTTCAGATCAGAGTGAGGTCAGTGATGCATTTGCCAGTTCAGAAAGTTCAGTCTCTGGTCTCATTTTCATCAGCCTGTGAAATGAGGACATATGTGTGCAGCATGAGGGCAGGAGAAATGTGGCCTTGCTCCAAGCTGTAAAGCTGCTTCTCCACGCTCTAGCCTTAAGTGAAGGAACTATCCTTTAGCTCATACAAATTCTGAATGTAACAGTTGCAAATCAAACTCTGAAGAGAGAGCCCAAGCAAGTAGAGGTACAAGTCTATCACAAGCGTGTGCAAGCCCTGCTGGGGCTGAGATTAAGCCAATGCTACATTCCATGTGAAGGAGCTGTCTCAGCTTCTCTGTCTTCACTCCCATGGAAGTCAAAAGAGCTGAAAATATTTTATGGCTTATTTTCACTAGTCACAACAAACAGAACAAGAGAAAAGGCAAAACTGCAATGGGTAGGAGCTTCAAGGATCCGTTCCCTGTTGGGTAAACTCAAGTCTGTGTAACAAGAAAAGTCAGAGAGGCTAGGGACAGTAATGCTGAGAAAAAGGAAATGGTACTTCATTGTAGCCACAGTCATAAATCTTACCAGCGAGTCTCTAATGGCAAAACAGTGAGCAGGGGAATTTTTATACACTGATAATTAGTTGTGAGCTGATACCAAGTTTGCTATGCTGCACACTCTGCATGTGCTGTGCCTTCTCAGCCTGCAAAACACTCTGTGAGGCTCTGCCTGCTTTGCTGCCACTGCCTTCACCGGCAGGCTTGTGGCTGAGCTCCCGGAAACCTTTATACACAGAAGGTGAAATGCAGATGGATATTTCTGCTCCCCAGCCATCTCTCTGAAGTGAACCCAGAGGGACTTTTTCAATGGAGGAAATGCACTGTGCTTATGAAATCACCTCCCCCGCTACAGAGGAACTGGACCTACGGGACACCTTGTCCTGCTGTTAGCAATCTCATCTGCCACCCACAGATCCTGCAGGATTAGTCATGGTCAGCCCAATGAATCACAGAATCACAGAAAGTCAGGGGCTGGAAGGGACCTCAAAAGACCATCTAGTCCAATCCCCTGTCAAAGCAGGATCACCTAGAGCAGATCACACAAGAACGCAGAGGAAGAAAATGTGGTTGAAGAAATTCACGAGCCAGAAGCAGCTGCAGAGCTGCCTCACACAAGTGAAGCGAACTGGGCACTCCCACAACCTGCGCTGGGAAGGAGGTAGCCCATTCACTAGCGCTTGTTCCTCGACATCTCGCTCTTTCTCGGAGCACAGCCAGGGACTTCCACCAGCAGCAGACGTGACCAAAGACTCTACTGCACCCAGCAATCAGACCGCATTTCCAGGCAAAGAAAAGCCACTTTTCAGTTTCTAGATGAGAGGGGATCCAGAGGACGTGTGCCAGCAGCACACGGGCTGCAAGGCGCCGCGGAGCACCCCCGGTAAGTCTGACACTGTCTTAGAAGGTACCAATTTGGTCTAGAGGAGAAAGCCTGGAGCCATCCCCAAAAGATGTCAGAATTAGGGAATGGCTCAGAGAGGACAGCAACTTTCTGCTCCAAGACAGGCCAAAAGACACAGCATCACAGGATAGTAGGGGTTGGAGGGGACCTCCAGAGATCATTGAGTCCAACCCTCCTGCCAGAGCAGGACCAGAGAATCTAGCTCAGGTCACACAGGAACACATCCAGACAGGGATTGAAATTCTCCAGAGAAGGAGACTCCACAACCTCTCTGGGCAGCCTGTGCCAGTGCTCTGGGACCCTTATAGTAAAGAAGTTCTTCCTCATGTTGAGGTGGAGCTTCCTGTGCTGTAGTTTATACCCATTACCCCTTGTCCTATCACAGGGTGCAACCGAGAAGAGTTTGTCCCATCCCTCTTGATCCCCAGACCTCAGGTATTTATAAACACTGATCAGATGCCCTCTAAAACCTTGGTAAGCAAGAAGAGCAGAGCCCAATTGCACCAGGAGCTCTGAGACTACAGCCCTTGAAGGCTGCCTTGGTGCTCCTAACTACTTTCTGCCCATCTTCTACTCTCTTTTCCACCGGCAATCCCGTGCAAACAAGCAAACAGACCACATTGCTTGACTGGTCCTCTGCTGGTCCTAAAGAGCTGGAGGCAGGTTAAGGCTACAGGGCAGACCAGCTCCACCATTCCCACAAGCGTTGTCTGCACAAGCTTAAGCAGCAACTCCCTTGTCCCAGACTCTTGCTGCTGTATGCTAAACTGAAAGACTAGTATGTATTTAATGCACTAAACTACCATTAGGAGGTTTGGGGTTTTTTTAAGGCATTCAGTCTAATGGCGTGCAGCTGTCATGGGAATCTCTGAACACATCACTGCCTCTCTTTGCGCTAATTAGCTGGATAAGGAATCCTAGCCAAAAGACATGAAAGGATGGGTCCAAACTTCAAGCCCACATCTTAGCAAAAGATTTCATTCAAAGGGCTGCACGAAATGGAGGTGGGGAGAAGGTTCACAACAGGAAGGAAAGTTTGGTTTACTACTGATACAAACAAGCAAAGCACTCTTCAGCGCTTGGGTTAAGAATCAAAGTGCCACCAATGAGTATTACACTGCCACACTAAACTGTGTGGATGTGTGCTGGTTTGAGGCTAATTGGAGTATTTTAATGAGATAAATGAGATCATTTGCTGTGAGAAGAAAATAATAGTGATGTCTATAGCACTCATTTGTCCTGCTGAGGAATACAATCAAAATGTAAGATAAGGCACTCACTTCTTGCTCCTCCTTCGGTCTGTGCCTTAACTCCTTCACATGAACTCTATGTAATCTGAGCTAATAATTTCCCTTCTAACTCCTTGTCAGCTTTTGACATCTCACCTCAGATCTCTGCAAATTTGTCAAGTGAGCTATACAGAGATTTATCTGGTTATTTCTGAGATAAGGGGTGAGGAGGTTGTTTGGGAACCCTCTTGGGCAGCCTGGCTGTTTGGGAAGGATTTTGAGTTTCTGTATTACTTTTAACTTGTATATAATTGTAAATATATATACTGTGTAAATATATATATTTAAATTGTAAATATATATGTATGTAAATATATATGTAAATTGTAAATATATATACTTGTATATACTGTGTATATATCCTTGTATATTTATGCACACTGTAAATACAGCTTCATTCCTTAACTTCCAGCCATCTGAGTTAGTCTAGTTAATCCAGTGGGGGGAAGGGAGGGAAACTCCCAAACCACGACAGGATGCCAGCACTCATGTCACTGTTTTTCTGCACTGGAATAGAGGGAGAACTATCTGCAAACCTAACTTCGCTCTGAAGAAACCTCCCTGGGCTACTGAGGAGCTTCAAGACCGTTTCACCCCAACCGCTTCTGCTCAGTGTGTTTCTCCAGACAGCACAGCTTCTTATTACAGTCTCAGACAAGCTCCATTCATTTGCTTTTATTTCTAGCATAATGTTTACTATTCCAATCAGAATGTTCTGTAATCTCATCTAAATGTTTTATTATTAATTGATGCACCCCGCGCCCCGCCCTTAATAATTATCCTCAGGAGAGGTAAACATTTCGACATGAGTTACTTTAGTTAAGGCCATGAATATGCATTATTTATTTATTTAGGTAAATAGTGATTAAGAAAAATCACCCAGATTCTCTTTCAAACAAGCACTACTTCACCAGCCTTGCCATGGGAACTGCAAGTCCCTCAAACACATATCTATTACTTTGTCCTCCTCCACCCTGATTTACATTCACGGGCCTCAGACCATGAAACAGCTACCAGGAACGCAGTCCCTATGCTGTCCAATACTGTGCAATGAATCCATAGCATCCAGACTCACTCTCAAGGATGAGCAGCAAATGCCCAGATGCCACCAGAGAAAGAAATAGCAACATCTTGGGTGCAGGATGACCACCTGAGCAAGCTATCTGTCACTTAATACATTGACTTTTAAGTTGTTTGCATCAAGACCACCTCTACTAACATCAAAACCCTCATGATCCCTCCTCTGCTCTCTCTCCATGGACAGTGGGTTTTGTCCTTATAAACTGAGAGGCTGACACCACTGCAGCCCTCTATGCTAAGCTGGAGAGCAGTCAGCCCCAAACCAGTAACTGCTTGGTGCTGGAGCAGTCAGAGAGCCACATGTGCCATTTCTCTGTAACAAGCATCAGGTGTTACGCAGTTGGTATGGGTTAGAGTGGATCCCAACCCTGATAACTTATTGTAAACCTGCCCCAGAGAGAGAAAATTCACTACAATTCAGGACTTACAAAGTCAGAAAATGTAACTGTATTTTTACAGTTAAACAACATGTAACAACATAGACAAAATAAACTATTACAGAATATAGCGACCGTAGAGGAGGTGAGGACGGAGTAAAAGCGGCAGCGAAGGAGCAGCCAAAGCAGCGGTGGAGGAAGATAGCAGCAAGCACAGGAAGGAGCAAGGGGCAGATAGAAGCTGTGCTTCCAGATATAAAGTAGTTGATGCTGCAGTGAAATTATATTAACTTATCCATTGTTGCCATTTTATGGCCTATCCCTGGCACATTCACCTCTTCACTCAGAGACCCCAGTACTTTCCCACTTTACAATCAGTGTCTAAGTTTCTCTCTTCCTAATGTTTTTTTTAATATCTGAGCTAGAAATCTACCTCAAATGGCCCCAGCAGCTGAGTGACTCCACTCAATTCCCCTGCATTTCTTCCTCAGCATTACACAACTCCAAATATTGCAACATCCCATCCCATCCTATGTAATACTTCCACCAGCTTCTACCACACATCATGACAGAATCAAGCAGCACCTCCGGCAATGAAGCCACTTAGAGGGAACTCATTTTTTTAAACCAAAAAATTAAGACATGTCAGATTGTCCTGATGTGATTGATCACCCAGTCTAAGGACCGTACCAGTGCTGTAAGAGAGGAATCAAGATGTCTCCTGAAGACAAAGGGATTTTCTCAGATCTAAAATTGTGAAGCAAATAGATAAAACTGCGGTCTGGGCTTTGTTTCAGTTTTCAGAGCTAATTTCCGGCCACCCTTCAGAGAAATGCTTTGCATTTCCATTTCTGACTCACTCCTTTTAACAAGTGCACTGGTTGGAATTACTAAGCCTGGGATTGAATCAAAACATTTTGCTTTCTGAATCAAAGTGCTTTTCAATGTTACTGATGTGAACTCAGCTATAAATCTAACCTGGCGACCGGCAATGCCGGTGGTGCGCAGGTACAGAGCGGGGTTGCGATGCCGGGGGTCAGAGCATTCTTCTTCCACCCGGCTTGTTCCGTAGACCTATGTGGATAACCTCCTAAATTCTGCAGAGCTGCTCAATGCAGACTGACAGAGGACTCCAGCATCCCAATCACAAAATGCTGAGTGCTCCCAGAGCCGCCTTTAAAAGCCAGGTGTGAATGAAAAGCATTCCTGAAAAGAAGCTGTTATGAAACCGAAAATCGGAGCCCGCCGCAACGCTGTGCCTAAGTTGAGTCATCAGTTCCCTTTGCAGCCTAATAATTGACACTGCCTTGATCAGAATGACTGATTCGAATGCTGTATTGTGTTTGTGAGTGTGAGTTTTTGGTGTTTGGTTTTGGGTTTTTTTTTTATTTCTTATGTAAACAAGCCACCTGTCATGACAGGAGTGTTTGTATTCTCCAGATGGTGGGAAACAGAATCATAGAATCATAGATTCCCCAGCCTTCCTGTAGGCCCCCTTCAGATACTGGAAGGCTACTATCAGGTCCCCTCGAAGCCTTCTCTTCTCCAGGCTGAAGAGCCCCAACTCCCTCAGCCTGTCCTCATAGGAGAGCTGCTGCAGCCCTCTGAGCATCTTTGTGGCCCTCCTCTGGACCCGCTCCAACACTTCCATGTCCTTCCTGTGCTGAGGGTTCCAGAACTGCACACAGGACTCCAGGTGGGGTCTGACGAGAGCAGAGTAAAGGGGCAGAATCCCCTCCCTTGCCCTGCTGGCCACGCTTCTCTTGATGCAGCCTAGGACTCGGTTGGCTGTCTGGGCTGCATGTGCACACTGCAGACTCATGTTGAGCTTTTCATCAACCGAGACTCCAAGGTCCTTTTCCTCAGGGCTGTTCTCCAGCCATTCACCACCCAGAACCACAGAATCACAGAGTTGACCAGGCTGGAAAAGACTTCTGAGATCATCAAGTCCAACCTATTACCCAGCACCATCTAATCAATCAATTAAACCATGGCATCAAGTGCCACATCCAGTCTTTTTGTAAGCATTTCCAAGGATGGGGACTCTATCACCTCCCTGAGCAGCCCATTCCAAAGGCCAATCACTCTTGCTGTGAAGATTTTTTTCCTGACACTCAGCCCAAACCTCCCCTGGCGTGGTAATGGGTAATGGGTGGAAGTTGAGACATAGGAAGTTCCATAGAAACACGAAGGAAAATGCTTTCACTGTGAGGGTATCAAAACAGTGGAACAGGCTGCCCAAGGGGCTTGTGGAGTCTCCCTCTCTGGAGATATTCAAGAGTTGCCTGGATGTGTTCCTGTGTGATCTGCTCTAAGTGATGCCGCTCTGGCTGTGGGGTTGGACTGGATGATCTTTCGAGGTCCCTTCCAGACCCTAATATTCTGTGTGTGATTCTAGGAAGAGATAGACAGGACAAGAACCAAGGTCCAGTTAAACTTCAAAGCACACTGATTTCCCACCTTCTAACACCGGTACTTGGACAACAGTGATTCCCCTCATGATGCTTTCAACACTCCCACACTTCCACAAGCCTGCATTCCTCAGGTCACACCTCTCCAGAAGGATTCATTAATTATTATCACATTTTCTAAATAGAGAAAGATGAAGTGAGGTTGTGACTGCCTCTAGTGGTGTTTTCTGGAGAGAAGACGACACAAACAAAACGGGGTGGTTGCTACTACCAGGATAAGGATGATGCTAGGCACCAGTACTGTGGGTCTTCTGCCAGGGGATCTGCTCTGGAATAGCAAAATCATTAACACAACAGAAAAAAACAAACACACCCCCCTCACCACCACCAAAAAAAAAAAAACCCACACCAGAAAAACAAACAAACAAAAACCCTCACAAAACCAAACCAAACCAAAAATCCAAAAAACAACAAACCCAACTCCCCCACAAAACGAAACCAAAGGGAGAAGTAGATGTGGAGATTTAACAGAAAGAGGATTAGGCTACTCCATTAGCACAAAAATGAAGAGCAGACATCACCAGACTCAATGGGTACCAGCTAGGTGTCAGGGATGGGACTGAACACAGAGCCCTGTTAAATGAACCAGTAATTTATAGACTAAGGGGACAGCATTTGAAACATTTAACAGCAGACACATAGTCATGTTAGAAGTACGGCCCTGGATGGACAACAAAGTCATGGACTCAGTTAGCCCTGGTTTTATCTGCCTGACCTAGGATAATACAAACTTTCAGCTGTGACTTTTATAAACTCTGAAGTTTCACTAGTCCAAGGTACAAAGATGGCAATACAAAAACAGAGGAAGCAGATTAAAATGGAATGAGAATTAAAAGCACTTTTCACTCTCAAAGCAGCAAGTGAAAGAATCATATTTGGCTTCATGAGAGCACTGCCAACACTAACAAACCATTTGTTGTTTGGTGCTAGGTACCAGCAGGTCAGCTACACACATACCTGTGGTCTTGATTGCTGCAAGCTAAGCAGGCAAAATCTGAAGTACCACTTGTCTTTGCTTTTCACTTAAGTTTGCACCAGCTCTTGAATGTCACAATGAAAAACTCATAAAGGCAAGGGAAACAAAGCAACACAGTGTTCATCACCTCATAAGGCTGATCAAACCAGCACAGACTGCATTTTAAATGCCTAACTAGTCCCAACGTCTCAAACCAGAAAACTCAGGCACTACACTTCCGTTATATGCCACCTGAAAACAGAAGTTTACTATCAGTGTTGACACCATTCTGTTTGCCTACCACCCAAAGCAGCAGCAGGAATTGCCAGGCATTAGGTCAGAGTCAAAGCCAACTCCATAACCAGAAAAAAGACTGATTTTCTTAGCAAGCTCCCTGCTCTGCTCTTAGAAGTGTGCCTATGCCAGCTTCGGGGATGTCCTGCATCACAGAACCACAGAATCATAGAATCATAGAATGGTAAGGTTGGAAGGGACCTCAAGGATCATCTAGTTCCAACCCCCTGCCATAGGCAGGGACACCTCCCACTAGTACAGGTTACTCAAGGCCAATCATAGAATCATAGAATGGGCTGGGCTGAAGGGACCTCCAAAGGTCATCCAGCCCAATCCCCTCTGCAATCTAGCAGGGACATCCTCAAATAGAACAGGTTGTCCACAGCCCTCTCCAGCCTCATCTTGAATATCTCCAAGGATGGGGCCACAACCACCTCCCNATAGAATCATAGAATGGGCTGGGCTGAAGGGACCTCCAAAGGTCATCCAGCCCAATCCCCTCTGCAATCTAGCAGGGACATCCTCAAATAGAACAGGTTGTCCACAGCCCTCTCCAGCCTCATCTTGAATATCTCCAAGGATGGGGCCACAACCACCTCCCTGGGAAACCTCTTCCAGAGTTTCACCACCCTCATGGTGCAGAACCTGTTCCTAACATCCAATCTAAATCTGCTCTGCTCTAGTTTGCAGCCATTGCCCTTGTCCTGTCACTGCAGCCCTTTGCAAACAATCTCTCTGCAGCCTTCTTGTAGCTCCCTTCAGGTACTGGCAGGCTGCTATTAGGCCTCCCCAGAGTCTCCTCTTCTCCAGGGTGCACAGTCCCAGCTCCCTGTCTCTGTAGCAGAGCTGCTCCAACCCCCTGAGCATTTTCATGGCTCTCCTCTGGACCTGCTCCATCCACACTCGCTGCTCATTCCTGCAAGAAAAATGCCCTTTGCACCCACTCATTATACCTTAACTTTGTCACACGAAAGAGCCTCCTTTTCCAATTCTCATAGCTTTTGGAAGGCTTTTGGTCTTCTGAACTCATACCACAAAACATGCCTGTCCTGACTTGATTATCTTGTTTTATTATTCTTTGTAGTCTTGGTATTTGTTTTAAATGATGTAGAAAATAGGAAGCTGCATGGTGACTGAAGAGTACAGCACGTGCCTTACTAAGCAACATTATGTAATTCAGTGCTTATGAAGTCAGTGTAGCAGAACCAGCCAAGCCTCTTAGTTGCATCTGACAGTGTATTTTTCCTTTCCTGCTTGCAAGAGGGTAATTAATACTAGGAAGAAATAAAAGAGAAAATAAGCACAGTGGTAGGTAAACACTCCTCATGACATAAGATCACCATTTGGATCAAGGGTTGTGGTTTGGGATGTATCTTTATGAAGGCAAAATAACAAAGTTTGTGCCTCAACACATGACAAGGACACTTGTCACACTGTTCAGCCACTACCCCAAATTACTCATTTTGGGGCTGCCCTGCTGGTAAGTAGCTCCACGGAGAAAGGTCTCAGAGTGCTGGTGGGCAGCAAGTTCTGCATGGGCCAGCAATGTGCCCTTGTGGCCAAGAGAGCAAATGGTATCCTGGGCTGCATCAGGAAAAGTGTGGCCAGCAGGGCTAGGGAGGTTCTTCTGCCCCCTCTACTCTGCCCTAGGGAGACCACACCTGGAGTACTGTGTCCAGTTTTGGGCTCCCCAGTTCAAGGGAGACAGGAACCTGCTGGAGAGAGTCCAACAGAGAGCCATGAGGATGAGTGGGGGACTTGAGTATCAGCCCTATGAGGAGACATTGAGAGCCCTGGGGCTGTTTAATTTGGGTAAGAGAAAGCTGAGGGAATGTGATCAATGTCTATAAATATCTGATGGGTGGGTGTCAAGCGGAGGGGGCCAAGCCCTTTTCGCTGGTCAGCAGCAATAACAACTACAAACTGGAAGAGAGAAGGTTTCACCTCAACATGAGGAGAAACTTCTTCAGAGTGAGGGTGACAGAGCCCTGGAACAGGCTGCCCAGAAGGGTTGTGGAGTCTCCTTCTCTGGAGGCTTTCAAAACCTGCCTGGATGCATTCCTATGCAGACTACTCTGGGAGATCCTGCTTTGGCAGGGAGGTTGGACTCGATGATCTCAGGAGGTCCGTTCCAACCTCTAATGTTCTGTGATTCTGTGATTACCTGTGCTCATCCACTCCAAAAGTCTGCACTTTTCCCTGAAGCCCTGCAAGCAAAAAACTAAATCTAAACCTTTTTTCATTTGTTCAGAATGGCTGAGGAAAAAAATCAGGAATGAAGAGGTGGGAAGAAAGGCTCTCCACAACTAAAACACACCCTTCTAAAAGCCAGTGCAGCACGACCAGTGAACGTCTCTCTGTGCAAATTGGCCTCATGCATCTTCCGACCTGGTAAACAGGGAGAGGAAATTTTGAATAAATATTTGTTTTCCCATCTTTATTTCTGCACTGGGTGAGGCGAGGCAGAAGGATGTTTAGGCACTGAACTGATTGCAGGTTTTGTTCTCTCCGCATGCTTTGGCTGGCTATGTTCTAGGCTTTCAAGCTCACATATTTGATGGATCCTGTTACAATTACCATCATAATGAAAACAGACGCAGCTTACTTCCCCTTCCCCCAGCTCCACGTTGGCAGGGCAGGCTTAAAACCGGAGTCACTCATGTGAAAACTGACTGAAGAAGGCTACCCAACACTTCAGCTGCTTGGCTTCACCTCCCGGTACCAAACGCTCTCACCTCAAGCTGCTCCTGCCGACTTGCAGGGTCAAACAGCAGCATAACCCAAATCATAAAAGATCAGAAGACGTCCATGGGAAAAGGCAGGAAACAGTCCCTGGTTGTTTGGACAATTCCTGTTGCTCTCAGAGCAATTAGATTTTATTGAACTGTAATCTTAGATAAGTATATTGAATCTTACAGCTCAAGTCAATTACACTGCATTAAACAGCCTTCTTGATTTGCAAGGGGAAAATCACTTCTTTGATATAAAACTAAATTAGCTCAGTAACTCATTACTTGTAGCTTGGGCACAGGGTTGCAACAGTAGTGGAGCTAAGTGCCTGCCGTGTTTTCAGGCACAGAATCACAGAAACATTCAGGCTGGAAAAGCCCCTCAGGATCCCCAAGTCCAACCCAGAACCCTGCTCTACAGGGTGCATCCTAAACCATAGCCCCAGGCACCACATCCAAATGACTTTTAAACACATTCATGGTTGGTGACTCAGCCACCTCCCTGGGTAGCCCTGCACCAACCCTTTAGAGTTGTAAGCAGACTGAATTTCCAGTTTTACCAGTTCAGAAAAGGAGTAAGCACAGCATGCAGAGAGGAGACATCCAGTGTCAGCAGGAACATGACTCAAAGAATTTGTGTTTTCTCATGGTAGGGCACTCTGAGCTAAGCCGCAGAAGTGACAAGATGTTGCTTCTCCTGAAACTAAAAGTCCTCATACTTAGAGACCTGGCTAAGATGCTGCAGTCAATCTGGAGCTGCACTCTCTCCAACCAGATGCAGGCTCTTTATTCATCTAAAATGGCAGTAATTCAGCCAAAATCAACGGGTCTGGTCCCAGGTCACAGAATCACAGAACCTTTAGAGATTGGAAGGGACCTCCAGTGTCCATTGAGTCCAACCTCCCTGCCAATGCAGGATCAGCCAGGGTACTTCACACAGGAATGAATTGAGGCAGGTTTTGAAAGTCTCCAGAGAAGGAGACTCCACAGTCTCTCTGGGCAGCCTCTTCCAGTACTGTCACCCTCACTCTAAGGTTTCTCCCCATGTTGAGCTGAAACCTTCTCTGTTCCATTTTCTATCCATCGCTCCTTGTTCTATTGCTGCTGACCACCCAAAAGAGCTTGGCCATCTCACTTGACACTCACCCCTCAGATATTTGTACACATTGCTCAGATCCCCTCTCAGCCTTCACTTCTCCAGACTAACCAGGCCCAGGGCTCTCAGCCTCTCTCCATAGGGGAGATGCTCAAGTCCCCCAATCACCCTTGTGGCAGGGCTTCCACCAGCACATCCCCTCAGTGGCACTACTCACATCTGCCTTCTGCTTTCTCATCCATTCTCCCTAACCATTCTCTGGGTTGGAGGGCAGAAGGGCTCTGCAGCGGGACCTTGACCGCCTGCACAGATGGGCAGAGTCCAAGGGGATGGCATTCAATAAATCCAAATGCCAGGTGCTGCACTTTGGTCACAACAACCCCATGCAGAGCTACAGGCTGGGGTGGGAGTGGCTGGAGGGCTAGGAGGCTGGTGAGAGGCCTCGAGCACAGCCCTGTGAAGAGAGGCTGAGGGAGCTGGGATTGTTTAGCCTGGAGAAGAGGAGGCTCAAGGGAGACCTTACTGTGGTCTACAACTACCTGAAAGGTGGTTGTAGCCAGGGGGAGGTTACCTTCTTCTCTCAGGCAAGCAGCACCAGAACAAGAGGACACAGTCTCAAGCTGTGCCAGGGGAAGTTTAGGCTGGAGGTGAGGAGAAAGTTCTTGACTGAGAGAGTCATTGGCTGCTGGAATGGGCTGCCCAGGGAGGTGGTGGAGTCACCATCCCTGGAGGTGTTCAAGGTGGGTTTGGACGTGGCACTTGGTGCCATGGTCTGGTCTTGAGGTCTGTGGTGACGGGTTGGACTTGATGAGCTTTGAGGTCTCTTCCAACCCTGGTGATACTGTGATACTGTGATACTGTAGCTGTTCACTCCTGCCCAGGGTCAGAGGCAGAGATGCTGAGCCTCTGGTCTGACCCTCATTTAGCAGCCAGGCTCAGAATTTAGGTTGTTGTGTGCTGCTGTCAACTAGGGTCCAAATGAAAAGCCAGAACTAGACCAAAGAAATGTATTCCGTGCATGAGGAGAGAGAAAACTGAGTGTAGTGAAACAATGGGGAAAAATAATCAAGAAAATGACTTCATGAGAGTTAGTGTGGAAAAGCCAACATGCCCAAGACAAAGGCTGGCTGCCACTCCAGAGTAAGCAAAGAACAGAGGAGGGAGGACCTGAGAGAGAAGATTACATCTCGTGCCACTTCTGCATCCCACCAGACGTGAATCATGAGAAGTAACTTCTCCTGAAAGGGCCAGGACAAATACTATCAGTGGCAGAAAGAGTCCCAGGTGACTATGGACCTCAGGCTAAGGCTGGGGAAATGTCTTTGTGGCCACAGGAGGAGGACTGTGGATGGGAGGACTACTCAGGTCCCAAAAAGAAGGCTATCTGATTATGCCTGGTCACTCAGATAAAGTTGAGGGTCAGGCCAAAGAAAGGTTTGTAAAAACAAGGCTCAAAAAAATCCAGGGAAGGCAGTAAGAAGGTGGGAGGACAGGAGACAGCATGAGCTGCTGCAGCAGAATAAAAGACAAAACAAAATGTGGCTTTGGTCTGAATATGATCATGTCTGTACTTTCAAGATCTCACTAATGGCATTAGTAATGTTTAGAGGAGAAAAAGACCATATGGGGCTCCACACACCCTTCAGAGAGAAAAATAATTCCTGTAAGGCATGAGAAGAGTTTAACTACCAACCCACAGGAGATAAAAGGACACATCAAAAGGCATGTGACTCGTCATTTCTGGTTTCTTACTCAGAGTAAGCATTGCCAATGGGTGAGATTAGTTCCCAAGTTTCCTAAATTAGTATTTGCCTACCAGAGGTTGAGTGGAGGATCAGAAAGTCTGCAGGCCAACGCAGGTGGCAGGCTATCTGCACAGCCTCAGCAGGTGCAGCAATGCTGTG
This sequence comes from Eubucco bourcierii, assembly GCA_013396675.1. Lineage (NCBI taxonomy): Eukaryota > Metazoa > Chordata > Aves > Piciformes > Ramphastidae > Eubucco > Eubucco bourcierii. The sequence continues at coordinate 111,987 of VWZE01004448.1, forward strand.
CCAGTGCACACCTTTGCAGGAGGCCAGGAAGGTGACAGCTCACTCCCTTGGGTCATCTTACTCAACTGCCAGGGTGACCTGGAGACTTAGGCTGAGAGGTGGGCAGGGAGAAACTCAATGAAATTCAACAAAGGCAAGGGTAGAGCCTTGCACCTGGGAAAGGCGGGTTTGGACATGGTACTTGGTGCCATGATCTAGCCTTGAGATCTGTGGTAACAGGTTGGACTTGATGATCTTTGAGGTCTCTTCCAACCTTGATGATACTGTGATACTGTGAAAGAACAACCTCAGGAATCAAAATAGCCTGGGGACTCACCTGCTGGACAGCAGTGAAGGGGAAAAGGACCTGGGGGTCCTAGTGGATGGGAAGTTGACCATGAGCCAGCAGCATGCTCTGGTGGCCAAGAAGGCCAAGGCCATTCTGAGGTGGGTTAGAAGGGCTGTGGTTAGTAGGTTGAGAGAGGTTCTCCTCCCCTTCTACTCTGCCTTGGGGAGGCTGCATCTGGAATGTTTTGTCCAGTTCTGGGCACCTCAGTTCAAGAAGAGCCTCAGGGAAGTGCTTGAGAGAGTCCAACACAGAGCCACAATAATGCTGAAGGGAGTGGAAGATCTTCCTTAGGAGGAGAGCCTGAAGGAGCTGGGGCTGTGCTGATGGGAGAGGAGGAGTCTGAGGGGGGACCTCATGGATGATTATAAAGATGTGCAGGGTGAGTGCCAAGAGGCTGGAGCCAGGCTCTGCTGGGTGATGCCCAGGGCCAGGACAAGAGGCAATAGGTGGGAGTTGAGGCAGAGGAAGTTCCATGGAACATGAGGAAAATGTTTTCCCTGTGAGGGTGACAGAACAGTGGAACAGGCTTCCCAGGGTGGTTGTGGAGTCTCCCTCTCTGAAGATATTCCAGAGCTGCCTGGATGTGTTCCTGTGTGATCTGCTCTAGGTGATGCTGCTCTGGCAGGGGGGCTGGACTGGATGAGCTTTGGAGGTCCCTTCCAGTCCCTAACATTTTGTGATTCTTCAGTTTCTTTCTTTAGACACAACTCTATCTATGTGTCAAGAGATCTCCACATAACTTGGGAGATGACAGAAGCAGCATCTCTGATCCCATTTGGTTTCTTGTGGGTCTCCAGTGTTGAGCAGACAGGAGTGACTCAAAGCCATAAGCAGGCAGCCCGGGAAGAGAAGGATCAGAGACAGAGAATACTCCAAATGCCTGCTGCTGCTCTGGGGCAACCAAACCCCAGAAGAAATAGGCCTGAAGACTTGGAATGAAAAAAAAAACCCCAAACTTCCTAGATCTGGAAGTAATTTCCTGTACTCTTGATCACTGAAATACAGGCACAGTGGGTGACTGACCCCTCTAAGGGAATGCATCCCTCTCACTCTAGTCCCTGAGGTGGCTCTCTTCATCACAATGCCCACATTTTTCAGCAGCAACAACACACTTCACTCTCAAAATGGACAGGATGAGGATGATCTCTGCTGCACAAAGGAGGGAGTGAGTCATGGAGCAGATGAATGAGGTTGCCCTAGAATGCACAGGGCACCTGTGGTTGAGGCAGGCAACTGAATGCAGATCATGACTTCCATCCAGTTGGGTGCCCAGGCCAAGCTAGGTGGCTGACAGATGACCTCTTCTACTGGGGTTTTGTAATTTAAGTTTGATGAGTTTCTTAATGAATGTGGGGATTTTATGTTTGTCTAGCCACTACGTTTCGTTTCGCTCACACTTCTGCTTTGTGAAACCTTTTTATTCTGCCTATTTTTGTGTTTTGCTTTGTTTTGGCTTTAAAAACCAATGCAACTGAACATTAAAAAGAGTTTAACCTCCAATATTTAAGTGCTTTCCCTTATCAACATCAGACTCTTTCTAGCTCTCAGTGCTAAGTGTCCTTTGCCTCTTTATGTCCTGTGCTCACTACTATGGCTTCATCAAAACATATCAGTGATATTTGAAAGGAGATGTGTACAGCTCTGGAGACCCCAACACAAGAAGGACATGGAACTGTTGGAGCGGGTCCAGAGGAGGCCACGAACATGCTCAGAGGGCTGCAGCAGCTCTGCTCTGAGGACAGACTGAGAGCGTTGGGGCTCTGCAGCCTGGAGAAGAGGAGGCTTCCAGAAGACCTTAGAGTAGTCTTCCAGTAGACCTTAGAGTAGCCTTCCAGTATCTGAAGGGGGCTACAGGAAGGCCGGGGAAGGCAATTTACAAGGTCTTGCAATGACAGGACAAGGAACAATGGGTTTGAACTGGCAGAGGAGAGATTGAAACTGGATGTTAGGAGGAAGTTCTTTACAGTAAGGGTGGTGAGGCACTGGCACAGGTTGCCCAGGGAGATTGTGTCTGCTCCCTCCCTGGAGGTGTTCAAGGCCAGGTTGGATGAGACCTTGAGCGACCTGTTCTAGTGGGAGGTGTCCCTGCCTATGGTGGGGGGCTGGAAATGGATGATCTTTGAGGTCCCTTCCAACTTAAACCATTCTATGATTCTATGTCTCATTCACAGTTTCAAAGAAATGACAGTAAGTGCTTATGCAAACAGCAGCCTTGTGACGTGGCAGAGTAGATCTGGTGGGAAAACCGAAGGCAGGAGATGTACAAAAAAAGTAAGTTGCAAAGCAAATGCTCTGATGCTGCTGTGCATCATGGCAAAATGAGCAATCAGCTGAAGAAAAGCTACCGGTAAGTCTGCATCAAATTGCCTCAAATGCTTTACTGGCTCAGTAAATGAATCACTAAGGCAAATGTGAGCAATGTGCTCACAGCCATGGTAGTCTTCACAGTGGGTGAGAGCAGTGTCTCTTCCATTACCATCATGAGACGTGGTTTAATTGACATTTGAAAAGGGTTCTTCCAGTGAAAAGGGTTTCGTACGTATTTCTAAGACAAGATCCTGTGGCATTATGCTACTTGCAACAAGACAAACTGTTATTTCAGGGAGTAATTCACATTGGTTGGATCCCTTACAGAAAATCTCGAGATCTTGAGAGGGGGAAAGAAAAAAAAAAAAAAAGCTAATTTCCACCTGTGTAATAACTAACTAAGGAGAAAGATAAAAGACTTCAGACTACTGTGAGAAAATGCTGCAAAACCACAAACTTTCAAAAGTGCCCAATATGCTACTTTCAGCTCAGCTGGATGAGGCCCAAACTATCCCCAGCTAACCAAGATGCCTCTGAAGGCTGTCATCATCCCACTACCACCACAGGCCTTCACTAACTTGTGCCCACTGTGTGCCCAAAGCCATCAAGCTCCACAAAGTAATGTAAGACTTTTATGCTTAAAGCAGCCAAGCAGCTGCAAAAATAACCATCTGAAAATATTGAATACTTGGTTCCAGTCTGCAGCTGAAAAAACAACTACTGATTGAAAAATTCAGCGCTTGATATTACTTAATAGTTGGGAGAAAACTACTTGTGAATCACAATGAACATTTATTTAACTATTTAAAAGTATGCATCTACTGTTCGTGGCTTTGTGGAGAGCCAACACATGGTTTTCTGGCACCATTAAACAGACTAATACAGTTAAATTTCATCTTCATTGATGATCTAGACGAGGGTATCGAGTCAGTCACCAGAAAATTTGCAGATGACACCAAGCTGGGGGCTGATGTTGCTGGGTTGGAGGGTAGCAGAGCTCTGCAGCAGGACCTCGACCGCCTGCACAGATAGGCAGAGTCCAAGGGGATGGAGCTCAACAAATCCAAGTGCCAGGTGCTGCACTTTGGCCACAACAACCCCATGCAGGGCTACAGGCTGGAGTGGGAGTGGCTGGAGAGCAGCCAAACATAAAGGGATCTGGGGGTGCTGATTGACACCCACCTGAACATGAGCCAGCAGTGTGCCCAGGTGGCCAAGAAGGCCAATGGCATCCTGGCCTGCATCAGGAATAGTGTGGCCAGCAGGAGCAGGGAGCTCATTCTCCCCCTGGACTCTGCACCGCTTAGGTCACACCTTGAGTCCTGTGTTCAGTTCTGGGCCCCTCAATTGAAGAAGGACATTGAGGTGCTTGAGTGTGTCCACAGAAGGGCAACGACGTTGGGGAAAGGCCTCGAGCACAACCCTATGGAGAGAGGCTGAGGGAGCTGGGATTGTTTAGCCTGGAGAAGAGGAGGTTCAGGGGAGACCTTCTTGCTGTCTACAACTACCTGAGGGGTGGTTGTGGCCAGGAGGAGGTTACCTTCTTATCTCAGGCAAGCAGCACCAGAACAAGAGGACACAGTCTCAAGCTGTGCCAGGGGAAGTTTAGGCTGGAGGTGAGGAGAAAGGTCTTGGCTGAGAGAGTCATTGACTGCTGGAATGGGCTGCCCAGGGAGGTGGTGGAGTCACCGTCCCTGGAGGTGTTCAAGGTGGGTTTGGACGTGGCACTTGGTGCCATGGTCTAGTCTTGAGGTCTGTGGTAATGGGTTGGACTTGATGAGCTTTGAGGTCTCTTCCAACCTTGGTGATACTGTGATACTGTGAAACTGCAAGGACATGTGGCAGAAAGCCATGTTGGAACACTGAAGCCTTCAGCTTACTGATATAGCTGTGACAGTCTCATTAGTATTTGCTCCACCATACCAACTCTGAACTAAATCAGTAGCAATTACCTTAAGGTAAATTAAATAAATCACAGAATCACAGAATCCTACGAGGTTGGAAGCGACCTCCAGAGGTTGAGTCCAATCCCCCTGCCAAGGCAGAATCATCCTGGGTAGTCCACAAAGGAATGCATCAAGGTAGGTTTTGAAAGTCCGAAGAGACGGAGACTCCACAACCTCTCTGGGTTTCCCCTCATGTTAAGCTGAAACCTTCTCTGTTCCACTTTGTATCCATTGCCTTTGGCTTGTTACTGCTGACCACCAAAAAGAGCTTGGTCCCATCCACTTGACACCTACTGGATGATCTTTTGAGGTCCCTTCCAGCCCTTAACATTCTGTCATTCTGTGATTCTGTGCTGGGGAGTTTTAGAGCAAGTCAGCAAAGAGCTTTGAAAGGTCTTCAGCTCTGTGCTTCAGACGTGGGAGTGCTCATGTTCCCACATACACTGTTACTGTCTGCTAGATGTTGGGAGTAAAACTATGAAATCATAAGGAACAATCAAAACATCTAAGAAATGCCTCAAAACTGAAGAAACTATCTGATACTGATGCAACTTTTGCAGAAATACTTACTTAGAACACAGCCCTGGAAGCAATTTCCAAGCAAGTCAACTGCTGCTCTAGACAGTTTACTGGATGGTGTGGCTCAGCTCTTTCATTCAAGCAGCACCTACAGTTATATCTAGAAAAGGAAATAAAAGCAGAATTCTTTATGAGCAAATATGTATCAGTCTTCTAAAAACCATAACCAGGTTAAAACTAGCTTTAGTGGAACTCAATAAACTTCTCATTTCAAGCCTCATGTGTGTTGTCCACTTGCACCACTATTGGGTGGTGAATGGCTGTCCTGAGGAAAAGGACCCTGGAGGTCTGGGTTGATGGAAATCTCAACATGAGCCTGCAGTGTGCACATGCAGCCCAGACAGCAACTGTGTGCTGGGCTGCATCAAGAGCAGTGTGGGCAGCAGGGCAAGGGAGGGGATTCTGTACCTTTGCTCTGCTCTCCTCAGACCCCACCTGGAGTACTGTGTGCAGTTCTGGAGCCCCCAGCACAGGAAGGACATGGAACTGTTGGAGTGGGTCCAGAGGAGGCCATGAAGATGATCAGAGGGCTGCAGCAGCTCTGCTATGAGGACAGGCTGAGAGAGTTGGGGCTCTGCAGCCTGGAGAAGAGAAGGCTTCCAGGAGACCTGATAGTAGCCTTCCAATATCTGAAGGGGGCCTACAGGAAGGCTGGGGAGGGACTATTGACAAGGTCTTGGAATGACTAGAGGCAATGGGTTTAAAGTGGCAGGGGGGAGATTTAGACTGGATGTTAGGAGGAAGTTCTTTGCAGTGAGGGTGGTGAGGCACTGGCACAGGTTGCTCCCTCCCTGAAGGTGTTGAAGGCCAGGTTGGAGGAGGCCTTGAGTGAGCTGTACTAGTGGGAGGTGTCCCTGCCTATGGCAAGGGATTGGAACTAGATGATCCTTGAGGTCCCTTCCAACCTTACTATTCTATGATTCTGTGATTCTAAGAGCAAGCTCCAAGATGCAATCAGAGCCTACCTAGGACGCTGAAGATGTGAGAGCAACTGTGCTTGAGAAAAAGCCCCACACTCAGCATATCAAAGCAGCTGAGCAAATGCACACAGCTGTCCTTCTCATCTAGTTCTATTTCAAACATTTGCAGGAAATGCAAGGTGAAATACTGGCCTTAGCACCAAAAAAATGCAAGTGATTTCAGCAAGGCCAGGAATTCCAGGCACCAACTTCCTTCTCTGTTGAGTGGGTGTTCACTTCTAAGTTGTAGACATGCTAGCAATTCATCAACTGTGCAAATTAATATTCAACTTAACAGTCATTGCTAGCTTGGGAGCTTATTATTGCTTGTTCTGCTGAAGTGACAGGTTAAAATAGGTTGGTATCTGAAAAGTTGTATTCTGCAAATCATATCCCTTGGCTTTTCATACCAAATAATTTCCTTCCATCACATGATAGAATCAAAGTACGGTCTGGGTTGGAAGGCACCTCCAAAGGTCATCCAGTCCAACCCCCTCTACCATCAGCAGGGACATCCTCAACCAGATAAGGTTGCTCGCAGCCCTGTCCAACCTCATCTTGGATATCTCCAGGGATGGGGCCACAACCACCTCCCTGGGAAACCTCTCCCAGTGTTCCTCCATCCCCATGGTGCAGAACCTGTTCCTAACAGCCAATCTCAATTTGCCCTGCTCTAGTTTGCAGCCACTGTCCTCATCCTGTCCCTGCAGCCCTTTCCAAACAGTCTCTCTGCAGCCTTCTTGTAACCCCCTTCAGGAACTGACAGGCTTCTATTAGGTCTGCCCAGAGTCTCCTCTTCTGCATGTTGAACATCCCCAGCTCTCTCAGCCTGGCTTTGTAGCAGAGCTGCTCCAACCCCCTGAGCATTTTCATGGCCCTCCTCTGGACCTGCTCCATCAGATCCATATCCTGCTGAGGGCTCCAGACCTGGACACAGTACTCCTGGTGAGGCCCCACCAGAGCAGACTAAAGTGGCAGAATCAACTCGCAGCATATGAACCATTCATTCCAGCCTCAGCACAACAGCTGGGACAGGCTACCAGAAACAGCAAGGGGACAGATGAGGAGGAGAGAGCTCAGCCATAATTCCTCTTTGTGCTGCATATTTTACTTAACTTTTTTTTTTTTCCCCCAGGCATTTAATATCATGTATGTGGCTTCTCGACGAAGAAGCATGCTCATGTTTGTGGGATGTAGTTTGCTTTTAAAGCAAGCAAGTAAAGGCAAAACCCAAGAGTAATGAGAGAGATATATACAATGCTTCATCTAGCCATGAGCCTCCGAAAGCTGTTTCCTACCAGGCACTACTTGGTGCAGAGGACAAAGAGTTGTGATTTCCCAACTTTGCAGGTGATTATGGGAAAAAAAAATCAAACCAAAACTGTTTTCAAGGTTGAGCTGACTGGTATGGAGAAGAAAAAAATATACCACCACATGTTGAAATTTTGCAGACTCAGATCCATTTTGTACTAGTAAATGGGCTTGTGTCCCTCCCTCCTTTGCCTTTCCTCCCCCCTTTCTTTTAGGATAGCTCACAAGCTGCTGACAACTCACACTGTACTAAGAGCTGTTCACACTGCACAAAGTGTTTACCACTCGCAACTGATGCTAAAAATTAATTTACAGCACCACTACAGCAAAGCTTTGACAAACTGTCATGTGTTGACACAGTCATAAGCTGTTGGTTAAAAAAAGTAACACTTCCCTCCTTCTGCCACCTCGTATTTGAGACCAGGGATGGGCATATTATGCAAAGCTTGAGGGTTTGTAAGCTTCACAAATGTTTGGGCTTCGCAAAACAAGCTTGGTTGTGAAAGTATTTTTTTTCTCTTACAGTTAGGCGTTGTGTTTATTGCCAAAATGACTCCAGAAAAAAAAAAAACTAAAAAAAAAAAAAGAAAAACATAAAAAAGAAAATTTCTTTTCTCATCTACAAGATCTGTGTGTTATGCAAAACTAGAAGAAATGGCTGTAAGAGAAATAATCTCACACAAGTATCAGTCAAGGTAATATCAGACCAGTGACAAATATCCTGTAACAACTCCTCAGGGCTAAAGACACCACCCACCTACCGAAAAAAGGAAGGAAAAGATACTGCTTCAAGTAAGGGTTTTAATTGTTCTCAGCTGTCACACAATGTTATCTTGAGCAAATGCAGTTATTTCTCGAGTCTTCTGTATAGCTCCATATGGAAATAAAGAATTGTAGAATGGGCTGGATTGGAAGGGACCTCCAAAGGTCATTCAGTCCAACCCCCTCTACAGTCAGTAGGGACATCCTCAACTAGATCAGGTTGCCCAGAGCCCTGTCCAGCCTCACTTTAAATATCTCAAGGGATGGGAGCCACAACCACCTTCCTGGGCAACCTGTTCCAATATTCCACCACCCTCACAGTAAAGAGTGGCAGCACTCATCAGACGAGGTCCAAATTGACTTCTGTGTACTCAAGATAGTAAGTGTTACTCAGTGCTTGTGCCCTTGAGTGGCAGCTCTTAAAACTCTCCTTCTTCCTCAGGGCAGGTTAAACAACCTGTCTAGTCTGCACCCTGGCATCAGTAAAGGACACATAGGTGGTCTCAGCTGAATGGAGCAGTGTTTCAGTGACGATGTTAAAACACTAACCCCACAGTTGCCTACATCAAGGTAAGGAAACAAGGCCAAGGATGGAGAGAACAAAATCAGCAAGAGGTAATCAAGGAATCCATTAGACTGAAGTGTCAATAACTTCAAGTTAATTTTCTTATATTTGGAGATTTAAGTTCCTCTGCTCTCCCTGTGAGCCAGGGAGTGTTGCCTAGCAGTGATGACCCTGATACTTGTGAGGCATTAGGAGAAGGCCATGAAGATGACACTTGCCCATGCAAGCCCTCAGAGTGTAGGAAGCTGTCCTGCTCTCTTGATGACACACACAGAATCACAGAAGATTAGGGGCTGGAAAGGACCATGAAAGTTCATCCAGTCCAACCCCCCTCCCAGAGCAGCATCACCTAGAGCAGATCACACAGGAACACATTCAAGCAGCTCTGCAGCATCTCCAAAGAGGGAGACTCCACAACTCCCCTGGGCAACCTGTTCCACTCCTCTGTCATGTGAAAACATTTTCCTTACATTTTCATGGCACTTGCTATGCCTTGACTTCTACCCATTGCCCCTTGTCCTGGCATTGGGCATCACCCAGCAGAGCCTGGCTCCAGCCTCTTGGCACTCACCCTGCACATCTTTATAACCATTCATGAAGTCACCCCTCAGGCTCCTCCTCTCCCAGCAGCACAGCCCCAGCTCCTTCAGGCTCTCCTCCTAAGGAAGATCTTCCACTCCCTTCAGCATTATTGTGGCTCTGTGTTGGACTCTCTCAAGCACTTCCCTGAGGCTCTTCTTGAACTGAGGTGCCCAGAACTGGACAAAACATTCCAGATGCAGCCTCCCCAAGGCAGAGTAGAAGGGGAGGAGAACCTCTCTCAACCTACTAACCACAGCCCTTCTAACCCACCTCAGAATGGCCTTGGCCTTCTTGGCCACCAGAGCATGCTGCTGGCTCATGGTCAACTTCCCATCCACTAGGAACCCCAGGTCCTTTTCCCCATCACACACAGGGAATGGGGATAAATATGTGATGTGTGTGTGTGTGTGTGTAAGATATATGTGCTGGGCAGTCAGTGCCTGCATGGGATGCAGACTGTGTGAAACAAACTCCTCTGGTTAGAAATTTAAAAAAATTTAAAAAAAAAAAAAAAAAAATATATATAGAAGGTTGCAGCTTTCTTATTCTCTGTGCTGCACTCTTCCAACCAGTGAGGACAGGATACTAACCTACATGCTTCAGAGCTCCTAGGGTTTAAGAGGGCCTCTCCACTCCCAAAGCAAGTGGCATCAGTGACTAAGTACACTGTGGGCAATTTTTCTGCCTCTGCTCTACGCCTGCCTTCACGTCACTGCAAAGGTCACCACGTCATATCTGGTACACTGAGGTCTGCCACCCACCAGCAAACAGGGAAGCAGATCATTGGGACAGCCTGGCAGGATCTCCTGTGAGCATTTGGGGGTGGGGGAAAACACTGCAGCTTTCCACTTGGGGAGGGGCACTCCAAAAATGGTTCCAGTTCTTCAACATTACGAAGGGACTGAGATGCTCAAATTGCCTTCACTTGAGCAGATCTCAGCCTGTAGCAGCATTACACAGCATGATTTGCTCAGCAAAGGCCAGGCCCTGAAGAAGCCATTTCCTTCCTGGCTCTGCTTACCTGGTGCAGGAGAGGGAGTAAAGTAAAGCAAATGAGGGTAGGGGGGCTCTACAGTGCTACTTGGATAGATTGGATGCGTGGCCAATGTTTATGGGATGAGCTGGCCAAATGCCAGGTCCTGTATGTGGGCCACAACGACCCCAAGCAAAGCTACAGGCTTGGAGCAGTGCGGCTGGAAAGCTGCTGGCAGAAAGGGACCTGGGGGTTGTAACGGACAAGCAGTTGAATAGGAGCCAGCAGTGTGCCCAGGTGGCCAAGAAAGCCAATGGCATCCTGGCTGGGATTAGAAATGCTGTGGCCAGAAGGAGCAGGGAGGAGATTGTCCCCTTGGACTTGGCTCTGGTGAGGCCACACCTTGAGTACTGTGTTCAGTTTTGGGCACCTCAACGCAAGAAAGATGTGGAGGTGCTGGAGCCAGTGCAGAGGAGCGCAACAAAGCTGGGGAAGGGCCTGGGGAATAAATTTGATGAGGAGCAACTGAAGGAGCTAGGGATGGTTAGTGTGAATGAGAGGAGGCTCAGGGTAGACCTCATGGCTGTCTGCAGCTACCTGAAAGGAGGTTGTGGAGAGGTTGGTGCTGGTCTCTTCTCATAGGTAATTAGTAATAGAAGAAGAGGGAATGGCCTCAAGCCGCCACTGGGTAGGGTTAGACTGGACATTAGGAAATATTTTTTCACAGTAAGAGTGGTCTGGCATTGGAATGGGTTGCCCAGGGAGGTGGTGGAGTCACCAAGCCTGGATTTGTTTAAAGTTCATTTGGCTGTGGTGCTTGGGGCTATGGTTTAGGTTGAACCTTGTGGCCTAGGGATATGGGTTGGACTTGGTGATCCTGAGGGGTTTTTCCAACCGCAATGTTTCTGTGATCCTGTGAATGCAAGACTAGGACACAAGGATCCTGAATTAATCCAGTTCCTGCCTTCCCAATAACTTCCCTCCCATTGGAAAGACTTTGGTTTGGATTTTAGTCAAGTCTGGTTTTCAGGGCTCAATTTGGACTGTCAAAAAAAACAACCCTCAGCCCTGCTGGAACGCCTTACTCATTACACAGCCTCACAAAAATTATTAGCTATGTTACAAGGCATTTCCCTTTGGGCACCAGAAAGGGTGAAGAAAGGGTATGGAGAGTGACAGTTTGTGGTTTCTAATGTAGCAGCAAAAAAAAAAAAAAAAAGTAAGAGGAATACAGGATATAACGTGTTTACATTTGTCAAAACAAGTTTCCTGGAGACACAGAGGGTTCATGCTGCTGAGCTGTCACTTCTGCTACAAACTGCTGCCTCATGCTATCAGGAGGTCAGTCCCTGACCTACTTTCTGATAGAACTGAATTAATTTGCTACTTCTGTACACAAACCTTTTTTTTTTTTTCTCTCCCTTCTCTTTTTTGTTTTTGTTAAAGAAATACTCAAAGCCATAAAAAGCTGCCTTTTATCCAACTTGTGAGCTTCAACTGATGCTGTGCAAGGCTATTACATACCCTGGCATGGGTCCCACTGTGCTTGGTCTGCTTATTCTTTCGGAAAAAGCTCTACAGAATATTTTTAATGAGTCGACGCTGCAAATAAAACCTTTCCTTTTTGAACTCCTGCATTACACTAATACCAGAAACATAACTCACTACAGACTATTGTCTGCAGTCTGTAAAGGGAGACTGCCTCTCCAATGTGCAGTGCTTTGTCTGGGCTGCTCCTGAAATAGATGCCTACTACAACAGGATTATCTCCCCAAACAGACAGATGCATGGCACAATATATATTTATAGGATTAAAACACAAAAGTCATTAAGAGAAAATAAGATGAGTAAGTGAAACTTGCAAACTCAATGCCTATTGTTTTGATCATCCCTTGCACAAAGACAGTTAATAAACATGCTCACCTGGAGATAGTGGCATGGAAGAAACACTGAAATTAAAGGAGAAAGTGAAATGACAGAAGTAGCAGCAAAAGACATGCCACTTACTTGGTCTCTTTGCTGGTTGGCTACATGCACATATCTCTAAAGTCCTTTCAGAGGATCACAGAATGTTGGGGGTTGGAAGGGGATCTCTGGAGATCTTCAAGCACAGCTCACACAGGAACACATGCAGGCAGAGCTTCAAAGTCTTCAGAGGAGGCTCCACAACCTCTCTGGGGAGCTTGTTCCAGTGCTCTGGGACCCTTAACAGTACAGAAGTTCTTCCTCATGTTGAGGTGGAACTTCCTGTGCTGTAGTTTACATCTGTTGTCCCTTGTCCTATCCCAGGGTACAAGTAAGCAGAAGTTGTCCCTGTCCCTTCCTTCCTGACCCCCAGTCCTCAGATACTGATAGACATTTATTAGACTCCCCTCTCAGTGTTCTCCTCTCCAGGCTAAACCATCCCAGGTCTTTCAGCCTCTCCTCACCAGGCAGTGCTCCAGTCCCTTCANCCTTAACAGTACAGAAGTTCTTCCTCATGTTGAGGTGGAACTTCCTGTGCTGTAGTTTACATCTGTTGTCCCTTGTCCTATCCCAGGGTACAAGTAAGCAGAAGTTGTCCCTGTCCCTTCCTTCCTGACCCCCAGTCCTCAGATACTGATAGACATTTATTAGACTCCCCTCTCAGTGTTCTCCTCTCCAGGCTAAACCATCCCAGGTCTTTCAGCCTCTCCTCACCAGGCAGTGCTCCAGTCCCTTCAGCATCCTTGTAGGCCTCCATTGGACTCTCTCCAATAGATCCCTGTCCTTCTTGAACTGAGAAGCCTAGAACTGGACGTGATATTCTAGGTGGGGCCTCACTAGGGCAGAATCACAGAAACATTCTCATTGGAAAAGACCCTCAGGATCACCATGTCTAATCAATATCCCTACTCTCTAAGGTTCACCAGAGCAGAGGGGGAGGAGAACCTCCTTCTTTTCATTCAAATTAAACCATGGTTGAGGGTGTCACACATTTTCACACATCCCTGAATCACAGAATCATAGAACCAGGTTGGAAGAGACATCCAAGCTCATCCAGTCCAATCTATCACCCAGCCCTATCCAATCAACTAGACCATGGCACTAAGTGCCTCGTCCAGTCTTTTCTTGAACACCTCCAGAGACGGTGACTCCACCACCTCCCTGAGAAGCCCATTCCAATGCCAATCACTCTCTCTGTCAAGAACTTCCTCTTAATATCCAGCCTATACATCCCCTGGCACAACTTGAGACTGTGCCCCCTTTTCTTTTGCTGGTTGCCTGGGAGAAGAGACCAACCTCCACCTGGCTACAACCTCCTTTCAGGTAGCTGCACCATCAGGACATCAGAAATCAGCTCTTGAAATCACCCCTAAGCAATTTCAAAGGCTTCCCTGCTTGGGTGGATTCACCTTCTCCGGGTGTCTCACGGGTAGCAGCACTGCTGTTTGGAAAGAGAAAAGCAGCACACCAGACCCTGCAAGGAGGCTCACTCTGCATCAAGGCTCTGGACTAACATTTAGAAGATGAGAAACCACCAACTAATACTTGCATCAGACCTCTTCAGCAGCTTGATCCAAGACATTCATCTCACACTCCACCTGCAAAGTGAAGACAAGAATCTTCTCCAAGTGCTTGGCTTGCTTAGTACCAAAACACTGTGGGTGAGCCTCGCACTTCCCTTTGCATTTCCCCAGGGTCCAATCTAACAATGGTGCCACTGACTACTGCAACACAAGACAGCTATCACTATATCACAACAGATTTATGATCACTCAAGCTGCTGGACTTGATGAAACTCATATTGCCAAAGATAACTATATCAAACTTAGCACTTGTAACTGCCTTTTTTATCAACTTCTTTAGCTTTCACCTGTGCATATTTACAAGCCTTGAATCTGAAGTTCAGGTAAATCAAATAATTCACTCAAACCCACCAGGATTTGAAAACATTAGGAAGGTGTCAAGAAGTCATCAAGCTTGTTCTGCAGAAAAGAGTGCTTCACAGTTTCAAAAAGAAATAGACAAGGGAGCTATTTAACAAGATGGTGGCATACTGAAACATGGATAGGTAAGTAATTAATAGCTACCTTCTCTAAGTGAAAACTTTTCTGAGTGAAACATTAGCTTATATGAAAAACTGTAAATCAAATGCTGCCACTTCTGGGTGGATAAGAAGTGTCACACACATTACTATCTCTATTACTATGAAGAATTGTACTCCTTTAAGCAACTCACAAAGACCTTCACATAAAACAGAGCATGTGTGAAGCAAGGAACTCGCAGAAGGAGACACCAATTGCCGACATTTGTGACATGAAAAATGTTACCAGGACTCCATGAAAATGGGAGAGAACTTCTGCCACAAGAAGTGGAAGGAAGCTAAGGCAACAGCTCCATTTCAATCCTTAAAGAGCAAGACTAATTGCATGGTTGTATAGAGGCTTCCTTGGCGTACAGGATGTTCGCCAAATAACCTCTTTTATTTTGGTAGACTGAAATATTTTTCTATTAAAAAAGGTCCAATATTCAATTAATAGATGACCTAATTCAGAACCCCATAAACCATGGGTTTCTTTATCAAATTTCTGTACAGCTTCAGGTGCAACATACAGCACCTCAAAGCAAGCAGAACAGGAGAGTGCAAAAATAATCATGCTCCAAGAAACAGGAAGTATAAATGCATTAATTAAGTGTTTAATTCTTTTCAGTCCTCATGTCTGTCTTCATAGTTTTAAGTCTCTATTGGCAATCAACCAATTTTGGGAGTCACTGCTGTCATGCCAGTCGTGGCAGTACTTCAGCCAAAACAGCACTGTCAAATGTAATGAAGTTTTCCTTCAGCTTGTACCCACACTGGTGCTGCACACACACACCAGTGCCACACACAGACACACCACTGCTGCACACACTCACCAGTACTGCACACACACACCAGTGCTGCAGACACCAGTGCTGCACACAGACACACCACTGCTGCACACACACACCAGTGCCGCACACAGACACACCACTGCTGCACAAACACAACAGTGCCACACAGAGACACACCAGTGCTGCACACACTCACCAGTGCTGCACACAGACACACCAGTGCTGCACACGGACACACCAGTGCTGCACACACAGACACCGGTGCTGCACACAGCCAGTGCTGCACACAGACACCGGTGCTGCACACAGACGCAGCAGTGCTGCACACACACACCAGTGCTGCACACAGACACCGGTGCTGCACACAGCCAGTGCTGCACACAGACACCGGTGCTGCACACAGCCAGTGCTGCACACAGACACCGGTGCTGCACACAGCCAGTGCTGCACACAGACACCGGTGCTGCACACAGCCAGTGCTGCACACAGACACCGGTGCTGCACACAGCCAGTGCTGCACACAGACACCGGTGCTGCACACAGCCAGTGCTGCACACAGACACCGGTGCTGCACACAGCCAGTGCTGCACACAGACACCGGTGCTGCACACAGCCAGTGCTGCACACAGACACAGCGGTGCTGCACACAGACACACCAGTACTGCACACACACACACACTGGTGCTGCACACAGACACAGCGGTGCTGCACACAGACACACCGGTACTGCACACACACACAATGGTGCTGCACACAGACACAGCAGTGCTGCACACAGACACACCAGTGCTGCACACAGACACACCACTGCTGCACAACCAACCAGTGCCACACAGAAACATGCCAGTGCTGTGCACAGACACACCACTGCTGCATGCACACACTGGTGCCACACACAGACATGCCAGTGCTGCGCAGACACACCAGTGCTGCACACAGACACACCAGTACTGCACACAGACACACTGGTGCTGCACACAGACACACCGGTGCTGCGCACACATGCTGGTGCTGCACACACACACCAGTGCTGCACACAGACACACCAGTACTGCACACACACACACACTGGTGCTGCACACAGACACAGCGGTGCTGCACACAGACACACCGGTACTGCACACACACACAATGGTGCTGCACACAGACACAGCAGCGCTGCACACAGACACACCAGTACTGCACACACACACAGCGGTGCTGCACGCAGACACACCAGTACTGCACACAGACACACCAGTACTGCACACAGACACACTGGTGCTGCACACAGACACACCGGTGCTGCGCACACATGCTGGTGCTGCACACACACACCGGTGCTGCACACAGACACACTGGTGCTGCACACACACACTGGTGCTGCACACAGACACACACAGATGCTGCACACGCACACCGGTACCACACACAGACATGCCGGTATCACACACAGACACATGGTACCACATGGTACCACACACAGACACACACACCAGTGCTGCACGCAGACCTGCCAGTGCCGCACACACACACTGGTGTTGCACATAGAAACGGCAGTGCCGCACACAAACATGCTGCTGCTCCACAGACACACCGGTCCTGCACACAGGCAAGTCAGTGCCGCACATAGACACACATCGGTGTTGCACACACACACCGGTGCTGCACACACACACACACGCACACAACACTGCCGCACCAGTGCTCC
>VWZE01004448.1:128850-151054 GCA_013396675.1 Eubucco bourcierii
ACGCCAGTGAGCCACACGCACACAATGGTGCTGCACACACACACACTGGTGCTGCACACACACACACACACACACACACACACACGTGTTGCACACAGACACACCAGTGCTGCACATGGACACATGCTGCACACATACACCGCTGCCACATACAGACATGCCGGTACCAGACACAGACACACGGTGCCACACACACACATGCTGCACACACACACCGCTGCCACATACAGACATGCCGGTACCAGACACAGACACACGGTGCCACACACACACATGCTGCACACACACACCGCTGCCACATACAGACATGCCGGTACCAGACACAGACACACGGTGCCACACACACACATGCTGCACACACACACCGCTGCCACATACAGACATGCCGGTACCACACACAGACACACAGTGCCACACACACTGGTGCTGCACACAGACCTGCCAGTGCTGCACACACATACACCAGTGCTGCACATAGAAATGGCAGTGCCACACACAAAAATGCTGCTGCTCCACAGACACACCGGTCCTGCACACAGGCAAGTCAGTGCCGCACAGAGACACACACCAGTGCTGCACACACACACCGGTGCTGCACGCACACACAGACACGTGTTGCACAGACACACTAGTACTGCATGCAGACATACTGGTGCTGCATGCAGACACACTGGTGCTGTACACAGACACTGGTGCTGCCTAGTGAGGCAAGGTGAAGCATAGGACTTTACCTGCCCCAAATACCAAACAGACCAGCTGTAAGTGGCAAAGGTACAACTGATGGTTGAGACTACACATGACAGAAATCAGCTCACACCCTCCTATAGCACTCAGTGGTCTGTCCAAATATATTTGAGGATTTCAAACTGTTTTCTTGGACTTTCTTTCCAACTTTCCTATTTTCTTTTCCAATCCGTACACGTCTAGGACTAAGACATATTATAAGCAAGGAAAAATCTCCCAGCACTTCACTGTTACAGCTCAACCTCTCCCTTCATCTATGGGCACCATTCCCTGCCTTTCACCCAGGGATGCTGCACACAGAGCATGGGGAAGGACTGGGCAGAGAGATTCCCCACTAGGAAGGAGAAAACACATCTCTCCAATTGGCACATCTGTTTCTAACAGTTTGTTTTCACAGTGGCCCTACTGGAATTGGTGTTGGCAGAGACCAAATTGTAGGCCAGAGCTTATAGGGCTTTGCAATCTATAATGATGGCCACTGACACAATGGGTTGTGCATTCCTATCTGCTGACTCAGGCAAAGAAGGCAGCAGTAGTGATGTTCTGACTGTAAACGACATTTCCAATGTACAATTGGCTTCCTATCCTGAATTACTACCCCTGCTGTATCTGTTCCTGCTAAACTCCAGCCCAGCAGCCAATGCTCCTGAGCAGCTTGTACAAACAGCCTTCTGAAACCAGTAAACCAGGCTGCTGGCTCCCTGGGCAGGGGCTGTCACCATGCATTCAGCCAACATACAGTGCAGCAGTGCCCCAACTTACGTGGCTTCTGGGCATCACTGCAACATAAATGAGGATAACCAATGCCAAAGAAAGGCAACCACTCAGTTCTGGGAAAAACAGCATGGCCCAGAGCTTGCAATAGAAATTCAAATGAAAAAACTTCATGACATACAAGTCTGCATCAAAAAAGCGCCAGCAAGCTGCAGTGTTTGGCATCTTGATTTCCAATCCTTGTGGAGTTCAAATAACTCAAACACAAGTCTGTAATACCACTCTCTGAGTAGAAGCTATTTTAAGCCTGTTTTGCCAGCCACTGATACTCATAACCAGAATGCCAACTCGATGGTTTCTTACCTCCTTCTCCTGGCTCAAACTGGCCAGTAGCAGTCAGGAGACACCTGACTGCTCTGCTAGGGATGCTCTGCTAGGGATTGCTCTAATGCTGTCCAAAGACAGATGAAGAATATTACCAAGAAAAATCAGAATATTCGAAGTTTCAAAACTTCTCTTTCCATAAGACCATCTCTAGACAGAGAATAACTGATAATGTACTGCAAAGCCCTTTTTTATTGGCACCCACTTGAGATGACCCACATTACTCATCCACTTTGCCACTGAACATTTCCAAATTTACAGCAGCCTAAGTACTTTTACAACTGAACAAGATCACATCTTTTTCTCCCCTCCTCCATTTATAAGTGTTTAGCTTAATTTTTCATTTTTCAGCAAAAATGAGCATGTCCACATGAACCTGTGGACTGAGCTATCTATTTATGAATGTCCCAACATCTAGTATTTGATGATCTTGGTCTCTTCAGTGCTCCTCAATACATTTGCCACCAACCTCCCCTGAAAGATCTGAACATGTTTCAGCTTTCCAAACACCAGCCGACACAGAAGTGCAGCTGGAGTACAATCCACCAGTTAGCAGAGCTTCCTTCCTTTGGGTTCTAGGCTACACAAAGTTCCTGTCCTGGTTTTCTACCTGCCTGATGAGAGGACAAGACTAAGCCTCATGAACACAGAACAGAGATGGCAACGCATTAAACTAAATACAACAAAATATCATAGAATCATAGAATGGTAAGGTTGGAAGGGACCTCAAGGATCATCTAGTTCCAACCCCCTGCCATAGGCAGGGACACCTCCCACTAGTACAGGTTACTCAAGGCCTCATCCAGTCTGGCCTTCAACACCTCCAGGGAGGGACCATACATGACCTCCCTGGGCAACCTGTTCCAGTGCCTCACCACCCCCACTGTAAAGAACTTCCTCCTAACATCCAGTCTAAACCTCCCCTCTGCCAGTTCAAACCCATTGCCCCTTGTCCTGTAATATAAATAAACTAACTCCATTTTGCCAATGTACACCTCAGGAACAACAGCCCCCTCAGTTCAAGGACAGGGAATTGCTTGAGAGAGTCTAGTACAGAGCCACAAAAATGCTGAAGGGAGTGGAAGATCTTCCTTAGGAGGAGAGCCTGAGGGAACTGGGGCTGTGCTGCTTGGAGAGGAGGAGCCTGAGGGCTGACCTCATTAGTTATAACTAATTAGTTATTAACCTATTAGTTATAACTTGGTTATAAAGATGTAAAGGTGAGTGCCAAGAGGAGTCAGGATCTGCTGGGTGATGCCCAATGCCAGGACAAGGGGCAATGGGTGGAAGTCAAGGCATAGGAAGTTCCATGGAAACATGAGGAAGAATTTTTGCCCTGTGAGGGTGACAGAAACATGGAACAGGCTGCCCAGGAGGGCTGTAGGATCTCCCTCTGTGGAGATATTCATGAGCTGCCTGGATGTGTTCTTGTGTGATTTGCTCTAGGTGATGCTGCTCTGGCAGGGGGGTTGGACTGGATGAGCTTTTGAGGTCCCTTCCAGCCTCTGACACTCTATGATTCTGTAACCTGTTTATCTGCTGAGGAGTTAGTGTACTGCATCTGTGTTAGAAAGTGTGAGGTGGAGAAGTCAAGTCAGGAGACTTTGGGAAGCAAAAGCAGGACTACCTGACATGGAGATGGCACTGCAGGAAGAGGGGAAGACATTTTAATTTTTTTCAGAACCATGGTGAGGCCTGCAGGAACAGAAACGTGCAAAGGACGCGGTGGGGGTGGGAAGCGATGCTGTTCCAACAGCATTGCTGACAGGGCATGAGGTCAGCCAAAGGAGGTCATGTCATTCCTGCAGAAAATCCTGCACGAATTATCCTACTGGGCAAGAATGATCATCCTCCACAGAAAGAGCACATCGCAGAGCCTTGGTCAGCCTAAGTGACCCAGGACTTGGGCTATGGAAAAACAAATCCTAGGAAGCAAGGCTAACTGGTCACAGATAGCCTGCAGCTGCTGAAACACATAAGTAGAGTGACATAATATTAGAACATATTTTTCTGCTTACTGAAACAACAACAAACCCAAGTCTGAAGTTGTATTTTAGGCACATTAGAGCTCAGACTATCTTTAGACAGGAAAAGTGTGTGTGTGTGTGTGTGTGTGTGTGTGTGTGTGTGTGTGTGTGTGTATACAGATGCTCCAGCAGGCAAGGAGAGCAGAGCTGGACAAAGCACTCCCTCGCTTCTGAGCCACACAAAACCTGCCTGTGGTAAACAAGGGTGGGAATAAACACGTCAAAACTGTTGGAAAAGCAGGTATGAAATCAGCAGTTAGCCAGAGACTGCCCAGGTTTAGGGGCTGCATACCTCCCCTTGCTTTACAGCTTTACTTTTCCTGATGGATGTTTTCAGGTGTTACCCTCTCCTGCGGTCCCCCCTATATCTTACTCCTCTTGCCAGCTCTTTCATCCAGCTTTCTATCTGGCACTCACAGATGCTCTCTTGGAAGTATGACTGAAAGCCATAAATTCATATCTACACATCTGTAACAAAATAATTTTTTTCTAAGAGTTATTTTTCTTACCCATCAATGGTGACACAAATGATAGAGTTGCTGGCACTTCAGGGGTCTCGCTGCAGCTTTAAACACTGACCAAGACAGAGAGCAATGCTCTGACTCACAAGGAAAACAAGCAGTAATGCAACTTACATAGATCTTGTTAATATATACATTTTTATAAACATAGACACTTATATATAGAATCAGAGTCATAGAATGGTCTGGCTTGGAGGGCATCTCCAAAGGTCATTCAGTCCAACCTCCCTGCAGTCAGCAGGGACATTCTCAACTAGATCAAGTTGCCCACAGCCCTGTCCAGCCTCACCTTGAATGTCTCCGGGGACGGGGCCTCAACCACCTCCCAGGGCAACCTCTTCCCAGTGTTCCACCACCCTCAGAGTGCAGAACCTGTTCCTAACATCCAATCTAAATCTCCCCTGCACTAGTTTGAAGCCATTGCCCTCATCCTGTCCCTGTAGCCCTTTGCAAACAGTCTTTCTGCAGCCTTCTTGTAGCCCCTTTCAGGTACTGGTAGTCTGCTATTTAGGTATGCCCAGAGCCTCCTCTTCTCCAGGCTGCACATCCCAGCTCCCTCAGCCTGGCTTTGTAGCAGAGCTCCTCCAACTCCCTGAGCATTTTAATGGCCCTCCTTTGGACCTGCTCCATCAGCTCTATGTCCTTCCTGCCTTGATGGTTCCAGAATGGTATGCAGCACTGCAGGTGAGGGCTCTGCAAAAAAAAAGTGTCAGAATCACCTCTCTAGATCTGCTTGCAATGCTGCTTTGGACATAGCCCAGGCTGTGATTTGATATATGTTTACAAAAATATATATTTATATAAGTATATATATTTATATGCTTATTTACATATTTATGAAGATGTTATTTTGGGAATAATTTCTAATAGTGTAATATAGAAAAATACAGGAAACAGTTTTAAGGCTCTTGTTCTGTGAAACAACTTTTATTTTTAAAGTAAAACATAATTAGCACTTTGCTCCAGAACAAGCCTTGGAGCCCATCAAAGCAAGGACAGATTTAATATACCATGATCACTGCCCAGCTTGCAGTAGCAGACAGATGAGGACAGCAACTACACAAAGCATAATTTAGACCTCCTTGAGAAAAAATTCTATATAAATAAGCCACAGAAGACTGGGATGCTCCCATGTTAGGTTATGACTAAGCCCTGATTTTAGCCACAAAACCCCTACCGTTATGTGACAAAGAGATGAATTAAACCTCAGGCACAGAAGGCCTTGTACATGGAGGGCTTTTTGCCACAGGGAGGACTCCTCTGCTGCAGTCCACAGACCCAAGACCCAGATGCAGCAAGGGCAGGGTCCCTGCATATGTCATGCACATGTCTAGATGTTTTCACCTGCCCCCTCTGGATGTAAAGAAACCCTTGGTGCCATGATCAAAGCAATGCTTGCAAGGTCTCAAGAGGTGACCTGAGTGTACTAACAATACAAAATGCTCTGCTCATCTCACAATCTCCACATTTTTCTTAATCCTAAGCCTGTAGCAAAGCATAAACCCCAAAGATTGTGCTTTGGGCATGACACAGAAGTGAAATGTTCCTGTAAGCAGCACTTGTACAAAACAACAGTGATTTCCATGGAGACTCACCTCCTTTGGGCTCAAGTTGAGTTCCTTTATGGTAAATAAATTAATTGTGGGCAATTATTGGCTTAATGCCAGCACAGCAAATTCCAGGCATGAAGATGCTCTAAGGGCTGAAGCAGCTCTGCCATGAGGACAGGCTATGAGGGTTGGGGTTCTGCAGCCTGGAGAAGGTTTTGACAAACCTTATAGTAGCCTTCCAGTATCTGAAGGGGGCTACAGGAAGGCTGGGGAGGGACTATTGACAAGGTCTTGGAATGACAGGACAAGGAGTAATGGGCTTAAACTGTCAGAGAGAAGATTTAAACTGGATGTTAGGAAGAAGTTCTTTACAGTGAGAGTAGTGAGGCACTGGCACAGGTTGCCCAGGGAAGTTGTTGCTGCTCCCTTCCTGGAGGTGTTCAAGGCTGAGTTGGATGAGGCCTTGAGTGACCTGTACAAGTGGGAGGTCTCTCTGCCTATGGTGGGGTTGGAACTAGATGATCTTTGAGGTCCCTTCCAACCTAAACCATTCTATGGCTCTAAGACACATGAGAAAGAGTACAGGTTTGGGTGACAGAGACAGGCCACCAGCTGCTGGAAGCTGGATGATCGTGGAACCAGATACAAACAAAACCAAAAATCTGTGAAAAACAGCAAAGAGAGAGAGCAGCAAGACTGAAAAGAGAAAAAACCCAAAAGCCAGAAGCTTGCAGACAGTGCCAATACTTGTGGAGAAAGCTCTACAAGGCATTTTTAAAACAAAGGCAGAGAAGCAGGAGCAGAGTTTAGCACTGGACCTGGAAGGGACTGCTCCATCCTGGCGAGAGCCTCTGCCCCAGCCTGGAAGCCTTCCTAAACTCCACCCAGCACAACAAATCTCTGCTTGCAAAAGGCACATGGTGCGACTGCTACCACAGCATGACAGCAGCTTTCCAATGTGTAAGAGGATGCCCATAATTTTTTTTGCCATGATATTTTTTTTTTTCATATTTAGCAAAGCTAGTACTGTTTTTATTGAAATTCACACACACAGAGACATGATGCTTAGGGAGAGAGAGGGGGCGGGGAAAACAAAAGCTAAATTGAAAGTTCAGCTTCTTTTGGCTGAATTTGTTAGTAGGTTCATCATCATTTTTTGACAGAATAATCTTTCTGTGGTGAATTACTTCCACTGTGGGGTGGGGGAAAAAAAATAGGAGACCAACAAATTGCTAGATATAATTTGTGCCTGAAATAATAAAGCAATTAATGGCATTTTAGCAGGAACACATTCTTCTCTCCAGAAATAAAACCCTTATTTCATCTCATCTAAATTGCTTGGTCAGCTTCAAATGAGAGCAATATAAATCTCCTTCCCATACTGCTTCTGTTATCTATGAAAAAGGGACGAGACAGAAGGTAATCTTGTGTTCTGTATTCACTGACACATCATTTTCATGCTACACTACACTGTAATTTATTTCTAATGGGATAAACCTCTTGTAGTCCTCCTGCATTGTTCAGCCACACACACACATCCCCAACTGGTACTGGATTGTGGGACTGCTTTTGGCAGGGGTGGAGGGGGTTGGACTGGATGATCTCTGGAGGTCCCTTCCCAACTTCTAACATTCAGTGATTCTGTGACTGTCAGGTGCGAGATCGAGGGGCCATGCTTGGTGGAATTATGATGTCTGCTGCACGTTTCAGCAGTGCTACAGCTGTGAAAATAAACAGCTAGGCTGTGTAATTAAGGTAGGCTTTTATTCCTTCCCATCCACTGCCTCCTGGAAGGAAGGCACTCAAAGAGCACAACACTTTTCAGCACTTGTAACCGTCAACTAAACTTTTAATTTTGCATCTAATTGGTTTGATATAATCTAAAAAAGACTTGTGGAGTGCTAAGAGATTACGAGGGCATGGAAGGCAACTGAAACTGAGAAGTCCTTACAATCTTTGTCATAACAAAGCAAAATAGGAACAGAGGGAATATCTTTAAAGCTCTTTCTGCTGTCCTGATTGAGAAGAATACAGGAAAAACAGCGTAATAAAATCCCGCTGGGGCCCTGAAGCATCCCATGTATTCTTTCTGTTTACAAACAATTCTATTTACAAGATTTTAGAGAAGAAGAAGATGGTAATGTTTTCTGAAGGCTTTCTTCAAACTAAAAAAGCCTGGAATGTCAGGCCAAATTGAGGACCCAGCTATTCTTGATGAAACCCTGAACTGGCTAGGTGCAAACAGGAAGTTATCTATGGCATTCCCACAGAATTCACAGCATCAGAGAATACTAAGGGTTGGTAGGGACCTCAAAAGATCATCCAGTTCAATACCCCTGCCAGTGCAGGATCATCTAAAGCAGATCACACAGAAACCATACAGAATGACAGAATTACTGAGTCTGGGATGAACCTCTGAGATCATCAAGTCCAGCCTATGACCTAACACCACCACATCAGCTAAACTATGCCACCAAATGCCACATCCAATCTTCCCTTAAACACCTTCAGGGATGGTAACTCCACCACCTCCCTGGGCAGCTCATTCCAGTGCCTAATGACCCAGGCTGTGGGGAAGTGCTTCCCAACATCCAACCTAAATGGCCCCTGTCACAGCTTCAGGCCATGCCCTCTTGTCTTGTCACAAGTTGCTTGGGAGAAGAGCCTGACCCCCACTTGACTACAACCACCCTTCAGGTAGTTGTAGAGAGTGATAAGGTGCTCTCTAAGTCTCCTCTTCTCCAGGCTAAGCAACCCCAGTTTCCTCTGCCTCTCCTCATCAGCCGTCTCCTCCAGTCCCTTCCCCAGTCACATCACTCTCCTCTGGATCCACTCCAGCACCTCTTGCCCAGAGCTGCACACAGTGCTGGAGGTAAGGCCTCCCCAGTGCCAGCACAGGGCAGAATGACATCCCCAGTGCTGCTGGCCACACTGTTCCTGATACAAGCCAAGATGCCATATAGTTTTAGAAAACATTCATGTTTACTTATAAAACACTTTCTTGTAACAATGTGTCAGCCTATCACAGAATACTCAATCTGTTAACAAACTAATAAAGCTAATAAACTGTACTCCCAAGTACCATGACTCAGAGAGACAAGAATCTCAGTACTACTGTGCCTTTCACACCCACCTCTCTACTTCAGCTGATCATCAGGCTCAAAGAGTGCACCTTACCAAGTAAACTATTACCTAACGAGCTGTTGACTACTTATCCAGCTACTTCTATGGCCACACCACTCCGGCAGTTTACAACAGGAGTAATCTCATCTGATTCAGATGCAAGGTAGAAACTTGCAGCCCTGACAGTCATCTCTCCACATCTCCTCTACCACTGATGCAAAGTGGCAGTCCCTTCCAGGGCACATGTCATACCATTTCAGGTAGTCATCTCCAAGAAGGCGAACGAACCCTTTTGCTGCCCACAGAAGGGACTAAGAGCTCTGCTGTGGTCATCTGGACACATTCCTGTTCTAAGGGGGCTGGGAAGCAGGAGAGCTGGGTCTGGTCTAGCTGGGCCTAGCCAAGGGTGTCTGCAGCACAGCTTTGCTGTCTCCAGCTGGACTGGGGTCCTCAGTGTGCCCCAAGCCCCCAGGTAGGATGGTGACAGCAAGTCTGCAGAACAAAGCTATGGGCAGGCACTGGCAGGGGGGTGCAGCTGCTTTACACCGCTTTGCGCTGCAGATCCCGAATGTGCCCTGTTAGCTCTGGTTTACCAACAGTTCACGCTTCAGGAATTTGACAAAATACCCCAAAGGCTATCTCCTGGTGAACTCCATCCCTGCTGCCACGACCAATTTGCATTACGACTTTGTTCTAGGGATGTATCTGGAACCATTTATGCAAAAGGCCTGAATGATCTGATCCAGCCTAGCTAGGCAGGCAGCGCTGCTCGCGTCCACGTTGGGTCATGGGGGAAGAGAAGTGGTCTCAAGAGGACTGGCTACTAGTTTAACAGGGCTCCCAGCTGAGATCCTGCAAGTCATCCTCCCTGTAGAAACTGTCAAGCAGCCTCACCAGACTTCAACACTTCAAGAGAAGTGTGGCCAGCAGGTCGAGGGAAGTGATCTTTCTCCTCTACTCTGCACTGGTGAGACCCCTCCTGGAGTATTGCATCCAGTTCTGGAGCCACTATTACAAGAGGGATATAGATGTCCTGGAATGTGTCCAGAGAAGGGCCATGAGGATGATCACAGGGCTGGAATTCATCTGCTATGAAGCGAGACTGAGGGAGTTGGGGCTGTTCAGTCCGGAGAGGAGAAGGCTCTGAGGTGACCTTATTGTGGCCTTTCAGTATCTTAAGGGGGCCTATAAGAAAGCTGGGGAGGGACTCTTTAGGTTGTCAGGTAGTGACAGGACTGGGGGGAATGGAACAAAGCTAGAAATGAGTAGCTGCCCTCACTGGCTGCAGCCCCATTTAGTAGATTGCTTTCAAAAGAGAGCAGAATCATTTTAGGTAAACTGCTTTCGCTGGTTGCAAAGAGCTCTTTAATCATGTTCCCAAGCTCACAACCTGTTTTCTGAGTAGATCTCTGGAGAGAGAGGGTACACCACCAAGAATGCAGGAAAACACTGTGCCTCCTCTTAGCTGTTGGTGATGCTTGTTGGTCCTCGTGGGGAAAATGCATGACTTTGCTAAGAGCTGGCAAACAGATGACTCTACATGAAGGATGGTGTCACATGAAGTGCACAAGTCTAGCTGCACCTATGGCCATGACTCACCCTGCTGCAGAGTGAAGAAGGGAGACAGAAGGCAAACCCCCAAAAGCCATGCTCAGTCACAGGATTCTCATTTGCAGAAGCCACAGTTATCCTTCAAGGCTACAGAAGAGCTGTTAAAGGAAGAACCAAAAGGACTTGTGCTGGCACCAGTGCTGTTTAACATCTTTGTCAGTGCCATGGACAGAGGAATCAGTGCACCTTCAGCAAGTGTGCAAATGGCACCAAGCTGTGTGGCACAGTCGACTTGCTAGAGGGCAGGGATCCATCCAGAGGGACCTGGACAGGCTGCAGAGGTGGGCCCAGGCCAGCCTCATGAAATTCAAAAAGACCAAGTGGAAGGTCCTGCACCTGGGTATGCACAATCCCAAGCACAACTCCAGGCTGGGTGGCGAATGGCTGAGAGCAGCCCTGAGGAAAAGGACCTGGGGGTCTGGGGTGATGAAAAGCTCAACATGAGCCTGCAGTGTGAGTGCAGTCCAGACAGCAACTGTGTGCTGGGCTGCATCAAGAGCAGTGTGGGCAGCAGGGCAAGGGAGGGGATTCTGCCCCTTTACTCTGCTCTCCTCAGACCCCACCTGGAGTACTGTGTGCAGTTTCTGGAACCCTCAGCACAGGAAGGACATGGAAGTGTTGGAGTGGGTCCAGAGGAAGGTCACAAGGATGCTCAGAGGGCTGCAGCAGCTCTCCTATGAGGACAGACTGAAAGAGTTGGGGCTCTGCAGCCTGCAGAAGAGAAGGTTTCTAGGAGACCTTAGAGTAGCCTTCCAGTATCTGAAGGGGGCCTACAGAAAGGCTGGAGAGGGACTATTGACAAGGGCTTGCAGTGACAGGACAAGGGGCAACGGGTTTAAAGGGGCAGAGGGAAGATTTAGACTGGATGTTAGGAAGAAATTCTTTGCAGTGAGGGTGGTGAGACACTGGCACAGGGTGCCCAGGGAGGTTGTGGCTGCTCCCTCCCTGGAGGTGTTGAAGGCCACGTTGGACAAGGCCTTGAGTAATCTGTACTAGTGGGAGGTGTCCCTGCCTATGGCAGGGGGTTGGAACTAGATGATCCTTGAGGTCCCTTCCAATCTTCCCATTCCATGATTCTATGATTCTGTGACTAACCTGACTAACTGACAAGATCATGGTAAATGGTAATAAATGTCTTTAAGGCACATGCAAGTAAACCAGCAAGATTAAATCTAGAAGACACTAGGATTCTCACTGGAAGAAAGCTTGGGTCTGGGTGCTAGACCTGCCTTTAAAGAGATCTTACCTCAGCATTTTAAAGCTAGATTTGGATGAGAAAGAATCTCAGAACCTTAGAGGTTGGAAAGGACCTCCAGAGATCCAGACAGCCCAACTCCCCTGCCAAAGCAGGATCACCCAGGGTAGTTCGCACAGGAACACATCCAGGCAGGTTTTGAAAGTCTCCAGAAAAGGAAACTCCACAACCTCTCTTGCTTCATACAAATGAAAAAAGAATTAAAAGAAGAAAAAGTGGAGGATGTTATTGCTGTCCCTGTATTCTACAAAGTAGTCTAAAACTAAGTAATCTAAATGTTGGGGTTGTTTTTTTTTTTTTTTTACTGTAGCAACTGCCATAACCTAAAACATCAAATGAAAAAGCCACAAGACTGAATGAAGTCAAGCATGCAAGCACCCATAAATGAGGAAGATAGAGGCTAACATTTACCTCTGAAGATGATCTGTAGCTACAGTTAACACCATGTAAGGTCACTTTTAAATAAAGCTACAAGTTCTTTACTCATAGCACAGTGTGTGAAACACGTGCTTGTGCTTTTTTCCTGTTTCCACCTACTAGCCCCCGCAGATGGCTGTGAAATCAGAAAAAATAGTGTACTGTCCACTGTTCCTAATTAAAATCTCATAGTTTTGTGGCCAGAGATCTGGCAGGGTCATGTAATTTGCTTAAGGTCAGACAGAAAAGGCATGCTAGACCAGAGATGAAAGACCTCTTGGCTCATGTGTGCAATGCAGCACTCCACAGCCAGGGCCAGGAAGCAGTCACTGGGAAGCTCTGATTCCTCTCAGTAACCCAACTTTAAATAGACTAAATTTGCAAAAGAGGAAACACCATGGAAGCCTCCCCATCACGGAGAGTGAATTAATGTTTTCCCTCCAACACCTTCTTGCACCCACAGATGTTGGTCTGGAAGCCAAGAGGGTCCCAAGTCTTTGTTGACCTTTAGTAGCTCTCTGCAGTTTTTCTCTATCGCTGAGCACCAGTAAGCATTCACACTCCAAGTAGTATCTGGTCTGACCATTTGCATGTTCCTCCAGCTGCTCAAGAGCCCATCTGCTTGGACAGGCTTGCTGGCTGCACTCTCTGCACATGACCCAAGCATTTTCATCACCTACCCTGCAGAACTTGGGGGAGACATTGGTGACAAAGTGACAGATCTTTGCATTCGTGACAAATCCACTCCGTCTGTTACCTACTCTTTTCCCCAGGTATTTCCTTCTGGAGGCATGAGGCGTCTGTGCCTTTGGTGAGTTTCCAATACTCACATCCACATGTTAAAATGGAAATAAATCTGAGTGGAAGACTTGTAGTTTGGTCTTTACATTTGTATTTTCAATGACTAATTTTGTTTGAGTTGGTAAACGCAGCTGTTGCCTTGCCAGTTGGTGACATTTCCTTTTGGACTTCCCCACTGGTGGGTGTGTTTCTGCCAAGACATGTAAATTGACTCATTCCTTGTATTCCTTTGCCTTTTTTTACACAATGCTTCAGTTAGGATTTGCCAAAGGTCTCCTGAGATTTGTTTTCCCAAGTAGTTATTAGCCCTGTGACGTCAGACGATCTTCACTTACGTTTTCTGAACTGTCACTTAAGCATCCCATGCTCAGGGTGCTGGGACTAACTGTGGCAACACTGGACAATATTCTATCAAGCTGTACTTCTTCTCTTGG
This sequence comes from Eubucco bourcierii, assembly GCA_013396675.1. Classification (NCBI taxonomy): domain Eukaryota; kingdom Metazoa; phylum Chordata; class Aves; order Piciformes; family Ramphastidae; genus Eubucco; species Eubucco bourcierii. The sequence goes on from VWZE01004448.1 coordinate 142,432, forward strand.
TGATTTGGTCATGTCAACAAGTCATCAGCAACCACAAAGAGGTGACAGAACGCATGCCCTTTTGTACACCAGCATTGTAAGGTCCTGCACCTGGAAAGGCACAATCCCAAGCACAAATACAGGCTGGGTGGTGAATGGTTGGAGAGCAGCCCTGAGGAAAAGGACCTTGGAGTCTGGGTTGATGAAAAGCTCAACATGAGTCTGCAGTGTGCACATGCAGCCCAGACAGCAACTGAGTGCTGGGCTACATCAAAGAGAAGCGTAGGCAGCAGGGCAAGGGAGGGGATTCTGCCACTTTGCTCTCATCAGACCCCATCTGGAGTCCTGTGTGCAGTTCTGGAACGCTCAGCACAGGAAGGACATGGAACTGTTGGAGTGGGTCCAGAGGAGGCCATGAATATGATCAGAGGGCTGGAGCAGCTCTGCTATGAGGACAGCCTGAGAGAGTTGAGGCTCTGCAGCCTGCAGAAGAGAAGGCTTCCAAGAGACCTTAGAGTAGCCTTCCAGTATCTGAAGGGGGCCTACAGGAAGGCTGGGGAAGGATTATTTACAAGGTCCTGCAATGACAGGACAAGGGGCAATGGGCTTAAACTGGCAGAGGGGAGATTTAGACTGGATGTTAGGAGGAAGTTCTTTGCAGTGAGGGTGGTGAGACACTGGCACAGGTTGCCCAGGGAGGTTGTGGCTGCTCCCTCCCTGGAGGTGTTCAAGGCCAGGTTGGAGGAGGCCTTGAGTGAGCTGTGCTAGTGGGAGGTGTCCCTGCCTATGGCAGGGGGTTGGAACTAGATGATCCTTGAGGTCCCTTCCAACCTTACCATTCTATGATTCTATGATCAGCCACAATGAACCATTCACTCGGCTGCCCACTTGCTTCAATGGTTCAAGCTCATTGAGACTGAGCAATTATTATAAATGCACACTTGAATGGGAAGAGTAATCTCCTGATGAAGGTAATAAAAATGCCCTGCCTCAGAATGTCCCTGCCTATGGCAGGGTGTTGGAACTAGATGATCCTTGAGGTCCCTTCCAACCTTACCATTCTATGATTCTATGATTCTATGAATCACAAACCTCCAAGCTGCATCAGACTGGTAGGTAACCTGCCTCGAGCTGGAGAGCAGGAAGAGGCTGCCTAAGAAGCTGGCTGTTCCTTTACCTCCTGAATTGAAATGGCTGAGCTGAAGCTGTAAAAGAGAAAAAACAAACCTGGAATCTGTTGGTTTGGTGTTTTTGTTCCATGGACTGTACCACTGAAAAGAACAGAGCTTCCCTTCAACTGCTGCAGTTGCTTAGATTATCTTTCCAGGATGCTGTAACTAGAATGCAACCTCTCCCTCAGCCAGATTGTTGTTTTTTCATATTCTGCTATTTCTCGAGGAACTCAACAACTACTCATTCAATAACTTTCAGCAACAGCCTCTACATGCAGCTTTTTGGGTTTAGTGACTGGATGGTTTCTGCATTTGTTCTGTGAGACAGCATCTCAGCATTTTCAGTACCTTAGGTAAAACCATAGTGCTCCTGCCATCAAGTCCTTCTTGCCATGATACTAAACCATTTTCACTTGTTAACCTCGGGCAGGCCTGTTGGGTGGTGGCACCTTACCTGATGACCTGATGCAAACAACAGCAAAGGGCAAAGCTTTTCACAGGGTCACAGGATGTTAGCGGTTGGAAGGGACCTCCATAGATCAGGAATCACAGAATTAACCAGGTTGAAAAAGACCTTTTGACATCATCGAGTCCAACCTATCACCTGACACCTTCTAATCAACTAAACTATGGCACTAAGTGCTTCACCCAGGCTCCTTTTAAACACCTCCAGTAAAGGGGACTCCACCGCCTCCCAGCGCAGCCCATTCTAATGCCAACCACTCCTGTTGTGAAGGACTTCATCCTAACGTCCAGCCTGAACCTGCCCTGTTGCAGCTCAAGACTGTGCCTTCTTGTTCTGTCACTGGTTGTCTAGGAGAAGGGACTGACCCCCAAAATCATTGATCATTGATGGCCAGAGTAGGACCATACAATCTAGCTCATGTCACACAGGAACACATTCAGACAAGGCTGGAAAGTCTCCAAGTGAGACTCCACAACCTCTCTGGGTAGCCTGTTCCAGTGCTCTGTGACCCTTACAGTGATGGAGTTCTTCCTCATATTGAGGTGGGACTTCCTGTGCTGTAGTTTATACCCCTTACCCATATCCATTACCCCTTGTCCTTTTTCAGGAATCAGATCAGTTTCCTGAGTAAGGCTTTATTTCTCCTTCTGAAACCGATTAACCTGCTGCTTTTGCTGGTTGCATTTAAATGCCTGGTATTTGCTTTGGTATTTCCATCCTTGGAAAGCTCACTATTTGAGCTTGCTTAGCTGAAAATTAGTCACATTTTTAGCACCTTATGCCTTGTTCACTTGGTAGTAAAAACAAAAGAAACACTTCCCTTACCGTTTCTCCTGCAGAGGGTTTTGCTTTTTTCTTTTTGGTCCTGCCACAAAAAATAACCATCACTTCCACTGCATGTGGGTATCTGCTGAAGACATGCACTGAGTTTTCCTCCAGTACATTCAGACCACAGCGATTCCACCAACTGCTCTGAGGACATCTTCACACCATGCCCACGCATTACCAAAAGCCTCGAGAGCAGGCAGGTTGAACCAGGCCCTGCGTTAGTGCGTTGGAGACAGAAGATGATGCTTGGCCATCGATCCCTCCATTCTGTCACCATCTCTCACTCCAAGAAAGAAGTCTCCCCGTTAGTAAGCAGATGTCAGGTTGAAGAATTTGGTCCAAATCTGCTGACAGCTCTTATCTCATCATAGTATTTGTCTGTTGGTAACACTGCATAATTGTCATTTCGTGTGCTGCGTTTGAAATCTAGTTCAGAGCAATTCACCGCTAATTGGTTCCCAGTCTATAAGCTATTTTTCTCTGTTGGAAGTAATAATTAATGCTACACCCTCAGAGTTATAATCATTTTGCTTCATGAATATATTACAGCTTTGTTTTCATTCCTAGATTGCACTTTGTCAATTTCTGGGCACAGACATTTTGCTTACTCAAAAGATTTTACTTTGTGTATTGGTCCATCTCTTTCACCTCCACCTCTTTTAAGGCTGCAACCTTTATTCCAGTGTTCTAGAAACCTACATTCGGTGGTTGGGTTTATTTCCAAAACCTTCACCAAGAACTTCTCAGAGGCTTGCCTCCCTGACAGTTTTCACCAAAGCAGGTCATATCATTTCACCTAAGACAGAATCTGTTGCTTACCTGACATGTGCTTTGCTGTAACAGCTTCCTCTCTGTCTTCCTCTAATTTGCCTCTTTTCCAAGGACAGATTTTTTCCCTGGAGCTGAACCCAAACCACAGAGTATTGTGTTACTGCTTCTCGCATCTTAGTGGTTTTTTATTATGAAGTCACAGCGATTAGTGGCTTTTTATGATGAAGTCACAGCGACAGTGGACAAGGGAAGGGCAGCTGATGTCATCTACCTGGACCTGAGTAAGGCATTTGACTCTGTCCCACATGACATCCTGGGCACCAAACTGGAAAAACATGGACTGGATGGATGGACCACTCGCTGGATAAGGAATTGGCTGGATGGTCGAACCCAGAGAGTGGCGATCAACGGCACAATGTCCACCTGGAGACCAGTGACAAGTGGTGTCCCTCAGGGGTCAGTGCTGGGACCAGTGCTGTTTAACATCTTTGTCAGTGACATGGACAGAGGAATGGAGTGCACCCTCAGCAAGTTTGCAGATGACACCAAGCTGTGTGGCACAGTCGACTTGCTAGAGGGCAGGGATGCCATCCAGAGGGACCTGGACAGGCTGGAGAGTTGGGCCCAGGCCAACCTGATGAAATTCAATAAGGCCAAGTGTAAGGTCCTGCACCTGGGTAGGCACAATCCCAAGCACAAATACAGGCTGGGTGGTGAATGGCTGGAGAGCAGCCCTGAGGAAAAGGACCTTGGAGTCTGGGTTGATGAAAAGCTCAACATGAGCCTGCAGTGTGCACATGCAGCCCAGACAGCAACCGAGTCCTGGGCTGCATCAAGAGCAGTGTGGCCAGCAGGGCAAGGGAGGGGATTCTGCCCCTTTACTCTGCTCTCGTCAGACCCCACCTGGAGTACTGTGTGCAGTTCTGGAACCCTCAGCACAGGAAGGACATGGAAGTGTTGGAGCGGGTCCAGAGGAGGGCCACAAAGATGATCAGAGGGCTGGAGCAGCTCTCCTATGAGGACAGGCTGAGAGAGTTGGGGCTCTTCAGCCTGGAGAAGAGAAGGCTTCGAGGGGACCTGATAGTAGCCTTCCAGTATCTGAAGGGGGCCTACAGGAAGGCTGGGGAGGGACTATTGACAAGGTCTTGCAATGACAGGACAAGGGGCAATGGGTTTGAACTGGCAGAGGGGAGATTTAGACTGGATGTTAGGAGGAAGTTCTTTGCAGTGAGGGTGGTGAGACACTGGCACAGGTTGCCCAGGGAGGTTGTGGCTGCTCCCTCCCTGGAGGTGTTGAAGGCCAGGTTGGATGAGGCCTTGAGTGAGCTGTACTAGTGTGAGGTGTCCCTGCCTATGGCAGGGGGTTGGAACTAGATGATCCTTGAGGTCCCTTCCAACCTTACCATTCTATGATTCCATGATTCTATGATTCTATGATCAGCCACAGTGTTTGGTTAGGTCAGTTTGTGTCATGAGACTCTACAACCTCAGCCTTTACAAGTTCAGTCTCAACTTTGTTTTTGGTCATTGGGCTAGGTGGTACACATAGAATGGTAAGGTTGGAAGGGACCTCAAGGATCATCTAGTTCCAACCCCCTGCCATAGGCAGGGACAACTCCCACTAGTACAGCTCACTCAAGGCCTCATCCAACCTGGCCTTCAACACCTCCAGGGAGGGAGCAGCCACAACCTCCCTGGGCAACCTGTGCCAGTGTCTCACCACCCTCACTGCAAAGAACTTCCTCCTAACATCCAGTCTAAATCTCCCCTCTGCCAGTTCAAACCCATTGCCCCTTGGCCTGTCGTTGCAAGCCCTTGTCAATAGTCCCTCCCCAGCCTTCCTGTAGGCCTCCTTCAGATACTGGAAGGCTACTCTAAGGTGTCCTGGAAGCCTTCTCTTCTCCAGGCTGAAGAGCCCCAGCTCTCTCAGCCTGTCCTCATAGCAGAGCTGCTCCAGCCCTCTGATCATCTTTGTGGCCCTCCTCTGGATCCACTCCAACACTTCCATGTCCTTCTTGTGCTGACGGCTCCAGAGCTGCACACAGGACTCCAGATGGGGTCTGACAAGAGCAGAGTAAAGGGGTAAAATCCCCTCCCTTGCCCTGCTGCCCACGCTTCTCTTGATGTAGCCCAAGACTCGGTTGCTGTCTGGGCTGCATGTGCACACTGCAGGCTCATGTTGAGCTTTTCATCAATCCAGACTCCAAGGTCCTTTTTCTCAGGGCTGTTCTCAGCCATTCACCACCCAGCCTGTATTTGTGCTTGGGATTGTGCCTACCCAGGTGCAGGACCTTACACTTGGCCTTGTACATGCACCACCAACCACTAAGAGAACACAGCAGTTTTCCTGTCACCTACGTTCTGCTTGATAAGGACGCTGCAAGATGAAAAGATTGCAGAGTACTCACATTTTACAGTAATAGCAGCCATTTCAATACCTGGCTTAAAAAAGAAACCACATCTTGTATCTCAGAAGCAGCTGTGTTCTGTCTCCAGAGCTGCAGTGAATTGTTCATATGTTCCTCAGCATGACATTTTGCTTTGTCTCCCTCCCTCATCCCCAGCACACTAATACGTTAGGTAGTTATCACCACTCAAATCTTACACAGGTTCACATTAGGACTCCCTAGATCCAGTGAAACATTGAACACCTACCAGAGCTGGAGAAAAAAAAAAAAAATCAGAATTTTACTTTTTTTTTTTTTTGGCTGCTGAGCTAGTTCATACTCATCTGTACTTATGGTGCTGCTTGGTTCAGCAGATGGAGAATGAAAAGCAAGGTGCCTTTTGCCAACAATTTCTACTACCTCACGTGAGAGAAGTTATCTCTACTCAGTCCCCACGTGGCAAGTCATTCTGGACCTGACAGTGGGTAAACTGTAAGGGAAAAGCAGACTTTGCACTTGGATAGGCAAGCCACAGACCTGAAATACTAACATTCAAAAGTCAGGATGCAGGAGAGAGGCAAAATGGGCAGAAGGATTGAAAAGAACTGTAGATCACCACTGTAAAAAGCCCAGTCCTACAGGGAGAAGGTCTCCACAGAGGGAGAATATAACCCAGAGGACCTGTACCTGGGACTTGATAACTTTTTCAGAGTAAAATTCTGGGAGCTGCCTATCCATCAAATAAGAGATGTAAGAGCTGGACCACATGAGCTGCTCTGCAGGGTGGCCAACTGATTAGGTCAGTGCATGATTTACACTGGTGGTATCAGACTGGAGTGGAAGATGGGATAGGAAGAGTGGAGAAGGAAAAAACAGAGATCAGGATTACACAAGTCATCTGGCTAAAAAAACGAGACCAAAAATGCTATTACCCAAGATACTCAGAAATCAGTGTGAGCCTTTCAATCTTGCTAAATAAAGACAGAAGACACAAACATGGAAGACAAAGAGGAGACCTTCAGAAGAACATAAAAAAACAAAGACAACTTAAGGATACCTGCAGATAACCAGCTCTCAAGAAAGATGTTGAGGTACTGGAATGTGTCCAGAGAAGGGCAGCAAGGCTGGTGAGGAGTCTGGAGCACAGTCCTGTGAGGAGAGGCTGGGGGAGGGAGCTGAGGCTGTGAAGCCTGCAGAAGAGGAGGCTCAGGGCAGACCTCATTGTTCTCTACAACTACATAAAAGGAGGTTGTAGGCAGGTGGGGGTTGGTCTCTTCTCCCAGGCTACCAGTGACAGAACAAGGGGGGACAGCCTCAAACTGTGCCAGGGCAGGTTCAGGCTGGATGTTAAGATGAAGTTCTACATGGAAAGAGTGACTGGCATTGGAATGGGCTGCCTGGGGAGGAGTCCCCATCCCTGGAGGTGTTTAAAAGGAGGCTGGATGAGGCACTTAGTGCCATGGGTTAGTTAATTAGAAGGGTTAGGTGATAGGTTGGACATGAAGATCCTAGAGGTCTTTTCCAACCTGGTTAATTCTGTGCTTCTGTCACAGAGCTAGTACCTCTCTGTGCTATTCCCACCAAGTCTCCATAACAGACCTTCCAATGTACTTTTTCTCTAGTGAAGAGAAGTGTCTGAGTACATAGAGATGTCTGAGTAAATGGAGGTGTCACAAAAACCTGTAGCTGTAAGGTCTCAGATGAAGAAAAGAGGAAGCTGAAGACTGAAATAACTACTTCAGATCTGTGAAAGAGCAGCTAGCTTCTGTTGCCCCACGTAATGACAACACTGCTTCACTTGCTTGGATTATGAATTTTAATTGTGTGATAGTTAACTTTCTATGCTTGGTCTCCTAATGGCTAGACAGCAAATCTGTACATGACTGTGCTACGGTTTCATTTCTACCTCTTGAAAATTAACTCTCTTTGATGGAACTCGTTTCAATATTCTCTGTAGTCCCAGATAAGACAGGCTGCCACTGCAATGCTCCATCAAGATCAGGACTGTTGCCAGCTTTTGATTTTATTGGTTGTGAAAAGCAGTATGTGCAGACAAAGGCAAGAGTTGAAGCATCAGCTCAAACAGGAGTGCCCCTCCAATCCCTCTTCCCCAAAATCAAGCACTGAAGATACCTGGGAAGCCCAAAGAGTACACAGGGGCACCTCCTTAGTTAAACTCCTCCACTTCTGCGTTTCTTTTGCCTTTCATTTTAGTGCCTGCTTAGCACAGAGGAGAATCTCTTGGGGGATGAGCACCAAGGGAAGACTTCCTTGCAGAACATTTTTGTTTCATTGTGCATTAGCGGGTGGGCGACAGCCGTACGTACCGACGCGGGGTGGCTTTCGTGGAAGACAGAGCACCAACGTTCATTCCCAGGAGGTTCAGTCTCACTTACACGACGCCCACATTCACACTGCAATCACAACTGCACCAGCTACAATCTTGTTGGAGCCCCTGCTCACAGGATGTTGGTTAAAGATATCTTAAATCCTGAACGCGTCTCTCATTATACCAAGCAATCCACAGTCAACTTGCCAGAGGGCAGGGATCCATACAGAGGGACCTGGACAGGCTGCAGAGGTGGGCCCAGGCCAATCTCATAACATTCAACAAGGCCAAGTGTAAGGTCCTGCACCTGGGTAGGCACAATCCCAAGCACAAATACAGCCTGGGTGGTGAATGGCTGGAGAGCAGCCCTGAGGAAAAGGACCCTGGGGTCTGGGGTGATGAAAAGCTCAATATGAGCCTGCAGTGTGTGCATGCAGCCCAGACAGCAACTGTGTGCTGGGCTGCATCAACAGAAACATGGCCAGCAGGGCAAGAGAGGGGATTCTGCCCCTTTACTCTGCTCTCATCAGACCCCACCTGGAGTCCTGTGTGCAGTTCTGGAACCCTCAGCACAGGAAGGACATGGAAGTGTTGGAGCGGGTCCAGAGGAGGGTCACGAAGACGATCAGAGGGCTGGAGCAGCTCTGCTATGAGGACAGGCTGAGAGAGTTGGGGCTCTTCAGCCTGGAGA
>VWZE01004448.1:153077-185885 GCA_013396675.1 Eubucco bourcierii
CCCCCCCCCAGTTACTTGTGAGATTTTCACATGTGAATAACAGCACTTGGATGGGAACATTCAGGTAAAATGTCACTGAGGTTTTGAAATGATAACCAGAAAATACGTTGTGGTATTAGTTCTGTTAAACATTACAAAAGCCTGCATTTTAGATTTTGTTAGCTTCTGCCAGGCTGACTTCCCCAGAATGAAGTAATTAGCGTCTCGAAATCATCAGAAAATAGTTGTGCTGTCCTCTCACCAATGCTCTGTGTCCCTCACTGAACTACACTAAGAAAATAGCTGATCTGAGGGCAATTGACATGTTGATTTTCAAAAGACTCTAATGTAAAATAGGCTGAAGGATACCTAGGGTAATGCAGGGAAATCATTTTGTGATTCTATGACCAGTGGCAACTGCTGCTCTGGATGCAGGTCCTGGTGCACAGCTGCTACAAGTCACAGAATCACAGAATCAACCAGGTTGGAAAAGACCTTTGAGATCATTGAGTCCAATCTATCACCTAACCCTTCTAATTAACTAAACCATGGCTCTAAGAGCCTCATCCAACCTCCTTTTAAACACCTCCAGGGATGGTGGCTCCACCACCTTCCCGGGCAGCCCATTCCAATGCCAATCACTCTTGCTATGAAGAACTTCTTCCTAACATCCAGCCTGAACCTGCCCTGGTGCAGTTTGAGTCTTCTCAGCCCAGATCAGTCTACAGCTGCAGAAGGTAACTCTGTGGCTCGTGATAAATGAAGGGACTATTTGCTTCTAATGGAGCAAAGATGACTAAAGGCAAGATGTTATTAACACACACCCCACAAGGATACTTGTTCAACAACTGCCCCTCCAAATACCTGGCCTCAAGTGCTGGTCTGGGGCCATACCTACTGGTGTGGCAAACCCTGGGGTGGCTCAAGCTGGAGAGGGTCCCAGTGCAGGTCTGCACATTACTTAGCAACCCCAGGGTGGGCAACTCCAAGAGTATCCTGAGCAGAACCTCAGACTGATGATTTTCATAGCATTTTCCTCCAGCAGGCAGTTTATTCTGGCTGCTTTCACACAGAATCACAGAGACATTCCAGTTGGAAAAGCCCCTCAGGATCACCAAGTCCAACCCAGAACCCTGCTCTACAAGGTATACCCTAAACCATAGCCTCAAGCACCACATCCAAACCACCTTTAAACACATCCAGAGTTGGTGACTCCTTCACCACCTCCCTGGGCAGCCCATTCCAGTGCCTTGGAATGTGGTCACTCTTGCCATGAAAAAAATACTTCCTCGTGTCCAGTCAAAACCTACCCAGTGGCAGCTTGAGGTTGTTCCCTCTTGTTCTATCCCTAATTCCCTGTGAGAAGAGACCAGCACCAACCTCTCCACAACCTCCTTTCAGGTAGCTGTAGGCAGCCATGAGGTCTGCCCTCAGCTTTTTCACACTAACCATCTCCAGCTATTTCAGTTACTCTTCATCAGATCTATTCTGTAGGCCCTTCCCCAGCTTCCTTGCGCTCCTCTGCACTGGCTCCAGCACCTCACCCCAGCTTTGCTCCAAACTGCTCACATCCACAGCTCCCTGCAGCCTAAGCAAACACAGGGCTGGTTTACAACCTCTGCCAAAGGGACTGCACCTCGGCAACACTGCAGGCATGCACTACAGCTGAAGTGCTCTGGGACTCCTCAGAGTGCAATGCACAAAATGCTAATGTACCACGAGACTCCTACAATATTTTTCAACAGCATCTCTGGTATATGGAACTATTTTATAAGCCAGTCAGCGTTCTGTGACACCAGAGATTTTTATTTTATCTTTTAAAGTTTAAACTTCACAGAAAAGTGGGTGTTGATAGGATCTGCCAGCAGCACAAACAGAATGTACTGATCCAGACTACAAATGAAACAATCTCTGCGGTGGGGAAATTAAGGCAAAACAACGGGGGAAAAAAAATAATCCATAATATGCAGCGGCTTAAAAGTATTGACTGAGGAAACAGAACAAAGATTCCAAAGCAACTGGGCATTTCCTTCTTCAAGCAATGTGTCAAAACCACTTCTTCTCCCCTTTTCCTTGACAGACTGTCTGACTGGGCTTGAAGCCACACCACCAACCTGTGATCCTGGCAAAACCCACAGGGTAAATAAGGTTGGGCACAGAGTGCAACTGGATGGGAGGTATCAGAGTGCTGAAGGATGAGACGCTGGCAACCGAGCACAAACCTCTCTGAAACAATGCTGCAGCGTGATGCCAAGAGTGCTCTGGAGGTAAATGCTACACAGCCAGGGCTGTATCCATCTCCAGTTGAGGCCCTTGTGTATTTAAGAGCTAAACACTTCAAATTTCTTGAGCACTTCCCAATTCTGTTCATTTTTTCTTCAAGCTACTAAACAACTACTGGAGAGCAGCCAAACAGAAAGGGATCTGGGGGTGCTGATTGACACCCACCTGAACATGAGCCAGCAGTGTGCCCAGGTAGCCAAGAAGGCCAATGGCATCCTGGCCTGCATCAGCAATAGTGTGGCCAGCAGGAGCAGGGAGCTCATTCTCCCCCTGGACTCTGCACTGCTTAGGACACACCTTGAGTACTGTGTCCAGTTCTGGACCCCTCAATTGAAGAAGGACATTGAGGTGCTTGAGTGTGTCCAGAGAAGGGCAATGAGACTGGGGAGAGGCCTCAAGCACAGCCCTATGGAGAGAGGCTGAGGGAGTTGGGATTGTTTAGCCTGGACAAGAGGAGGCTCAGGGGAGACCTTCTTGCTGTCTACAACTACCTGAAGGGTGGTTGCAGCCAGGAGGAGGTTGCTTTCTTCTCTCAGGCAAGCAGCACCAGAACAAGAGGACACAGTCTCAAGCTGTGCCCGGGGGAGTTTAGGCGGGGGGGGAGGAGAAAGTTCTTGACTGAGAGAGTCATTGGCTGCTGGAATAGGCTGCCCAGGGAGGTGGTGGAGTCAGCGTCCCTGGAGGTGTTCAAGGCGGGTTTGGACGTGGCACTTGGTGCCATGGTCTGGTCTTGAGGTCTGTGGTAACAGGTTGGACTTGATGATCTTTGAGGTCTCTTGCAACCTTGGTGATACTGCGATACTGTGAAAAAACAAACCTAAAGCAACAAATCCTCAGTTATCCAGTTAACATTTAGTGAATTTTGTGTTCTTCTGTGATGCATACATGGCATGAAGATGCAAGAAAGGGCTACCGTACTCTATTGCAAGGCAGACCATAATTCACGAGTACCAAACCACCTATGTTTGTGCTTTGTAAGAGCAGCTGATTCCCTCACAGCTGAAAAACACCAAAGAAGTGCTCAGTGACAGTATTTGGGCATTTTCTTCCATTCTAGCAGGACCATTCACATGAGATCAATAACCAAATAATCAATTAACCAAAGCCAGCCACAGCCAGCAACAAATCTTTCTGTTTCTACAAGTTTAAATGTCAAATTACCAATGCCACTTGAATCCTGGTTTGCTTTTAACTTCAGATCAAAGCTAAGAGAGCTAGGAAGACAATGCTTTCCCCCCTCCACCTTCCCCCCTCCTTGCTGCTCTGAAATCATCTGTCTCCAGGCCAGAAGTCTAAATGGAGTGTAGGGCGAGTTCAAAACTGAGAAGGTTGATGAGAGTCTACTGCCAATTCCGCTCTGCAGTCACAGCTTGCTCCCACAGCTCCATTAGCTGCCTGCAATCAAGGGCAGCCGACTCAGTCCTGCTTGCTGTCCAGGTTTAATAGGTTCAGCTAGTTAATGAGCAACGGCTAGATTGCATTCCAAGGCTTCACATCATTCACAAAGCAATTAAGTGTACACTTCTTGGTCCCCTCCAGGAGCCCAAGAGGAGTGCCTCATTCTACTGAGAGGATAAATGCAAGCTGCAATTTTCAAAACTGAATAGCGTGGCACAGTGGGAAACTGTCAGAATGTTCACTTTCTCGAGTGCCACACTGAACGCATCCCTCCTTTTCCAAAAGGCTCTGAAGGGCTCCCCTTACCTGCACAACCTTGGACAAGAGACTGCTCTTGCCAGATGAAACCGAGAGATCTATGTCACTGCGGGAAGCACCTCACCGAGCTACCGAAAAAGCAGGCTAGGGAGTTGTCTCGTTAACAAAACAAAAGACAGTTAATTTGAAAGCCACCGTAAAGGCAGGAGGACTTGCTATATGTCTATGTTTTACACCTTCCCAGTGGGGGACTGCAAGGCACTTTACAAACAACAAAATGCTTATCTCCAGATTTACAAAGCTCAGAAGCAAAGTGGCCTTCGGCCCTGGGGTACCCCTCACAAGACCAGGACCAAAGGATAAGGCTGCCTCCAAGGGCAGAGCTAAGGGAAAAGCAAGACTTTTCTTTCTCATTTGCACAGGCCCATTTCCTCTCTCCATGCTTTTGCATAACTCTACTGCTGCTATTATATCATTGTATCATTGAGAATCATTGAGGCTGGAAAAGACCTCTGAGATCATCAAGTCCAGCCTATAACCTAACATCACCACATTAACTAAACCATGCCACCAAGTGACACATCCAATCTTTTCTTAAACACCTCCAGGAATGGTGACTCCATCACTTCCCTGGGCAGTCCATTCCAGTGCCTAAGTACCATTACATATGTACCATTACTGCTCCAATGCCACTTCCAAATGCTTGTGTCCTTTCAAGCTTCTGCTTCCCAGGCAAAGATCCTGCTGTTATACAGTAGTAACTTCTCCAGGATTGCAAAGGATCTTCAGCCTCAAGTGGATGATTGATAGCTGGACTAAAACTGGATCCCCAACATGCTCTGAAAGAACAACTCCTTAAGTGTGCAGCCTGCCTTTTCCAGGCTGTGCAGTTGAACCCAAGGGAGAAAGGAGTCCTGCTGGCAAAGACTTGGTTTTGCTCTCCACAAAAGGACTGAAGAGACATACTGCTTCTGTCTTGCACCAAAGGCTTAGAGGCAAGAGCACAGAGCTACTAAGAAGATCACAGCCACCTCTAGAGAACAATTAAAGAGAGATGCTGGTCACATGCTCTTCTCTCCTCATCCCACATACAGTGCTCACATATGAGACTGAAAAAGGTTTACTGGCTTACAACACCGTTAATAAAAAGGAAACAACAAAAAAATCTCCAAGCACTCAACATCACAGATCAAGGGAGGTTCTCCTTCCCCTCTACTTTGCCTTGGTGAGACCTCACCTGGAATATTGTGATCAGTTTTGGGATCCCCAGGCCAGGAGGGACAGGGATCTACTCAAAGAGTCCAAGGGAGGGCCACAAAGATGATGAAGGGGCTGGAGCACTGCCCTGTGAGGAGAGGCTGAGGGACCTGGGGCTGTTTGGTCTAGTGAGGAGAAGTCTGAGAGGGGATCTAATAAATATATATAAGTTTCTGAGGGTTGGGGGTCAAGAGGGAGGGGACAGACTCTGCTCAGTTGTGCCCTGTGACAGGACAAGGGGCAAGGGATGTAAACTACAGCACAGGAAGTTCCACATCAACAGACACCCTTTACTATAAGGGTCATGGAGCGTTGGCACAGGCTGCCCAGAGAGGATGTGGAGTCTTCTCTGGAGACTTTCCAGCCCTGTCTGGATGCATTCCTGTGTGACCTGCACTAGATTCTATGGTCCTGCTCTGGAGCAGGGGGTTGGACTCGATGACCTCTGGAGGTCCCTTCCAATGCCTAACATCCTGTGATCCCTTCACAATCTATTTCTGTAAACCAGTATCAAATAAAATTACCCAGGAACAAAGGGATCTTTTGAGTTTTTAAGAATCACATTACTCAATCACTGAATCCACATGGATTTAGTTTCCCTGAATGAAGACACACAGAAGTATCCACTGTCTAAACTGGAGATGAGTTTAAGGAATAAAAAAAAAAAAAAACAAACAACCAAAAAAGTCATCCTAACCCTTCACTCATTTACAAAAAACCTGATCACTGAACTTTAAGTAGACTTACACAATAACCCAGACTGGTTGTTTTACTTCAAATGCAAAACCTTGGTATGGAAAGGAAGCATAGCTGAGGGGATATTTAAGCTTTTCTCTTCTATTATTCTCCATTCCCTTCACGTATGCCAGTCCAAACTATAAAATGCTTGTGGGAGCAAGGCAGAAGGCAAGTTTTCACATTCCAGAAGATCTGCTTCCATGTGCTGCATACAAGCCAGGCGACCACCCAGGAAAAGTTGGGCAAACACGACTTGGCCCACCAGTGCTGCGAGTGCACGCCAGCGGCCTTCCTCCATCAGCGCTTTGCCCTGTACTCGCCATGACAGGCACCCACCGAGCACCGTGAGCGGCTTAGCCTGTGACAGGATCACCTCTTTGCCTGCTCTGAAACAATACTAAGGAGCAGCTCTGCTTTTTCTCCTCTTGGAAAGCTGTGCCAAGTTCAGATGCATTGCTAAAATGGTTTGAATGCATCATCCACCACAAAGAAAGAAAAAGTAGATAATACAGAATCCTGTAACATCAACAGCTCTTTGCTTTGCAAACTGTTCCATTTCCCTGTCCATTTGTCCTCCATGTAATACTTCGGCCCTAGCTTTACTGGGGAAAGGAGAGCAAAGATGGATCAGCTGTAGTCTTAGGAAAGGGTTAGATCAGCTATTTTCTCTCCTTGACTATTACTTACATGTTGATCAGAAAAAAAGAAAAGTACATAATATAGAAGCCTGTAGTATCGACAGCTCTTTGCTTTGCAAACTGTTCCATTCCCAGTCCCTTTGCCCTCTGTCTAATACATTGGCCCCAGATTTACTGGGGAAAGAAGAGCAAAGATGGATCAGCTGTAGTCTTAGGAAAGGGTTTGATCAGTTATTTTCTCTCCTTACAGCCTATGACTATTACTTACTTTTCACATGTTGATCACAGAAAGATTTGGTAACTGTTCCAGAGTCACTAAAAAGGAATCAGTCCTTTAGTAGCCAAGCTGCTTGAGAAACTTTGCTGGTTGGAGCAACAGAAGTAGGCATGACTAGCATTTAACAAAGCAGAAGGCATTTGTTTTTACTTAACTGGGTAAAAGGCAGTAAAACTCAGCCAAGTATTTATTTATCAGACTGGAGTGCCTTCAGCAAGAGGAGAGTGAGATGCCTGCAAGGTTTCTATAATCCTAAACTTGGAATGGAGGGAAGTAAACTTTGGTAAGAGAGTACAGAACGCCTGTGCTATGTGAGGTAGAAATGGTGATTTATAAAAGGGATGTTCTGGAGGGCATGTGGATAGAAAATCAAAGAAAAGAAAGATCTTTAGAGATCTCCTAAGACAACAGCTTTTCGACATCTGTTAGCCAATACTTTCTGCTAGTTCAAGACTGTCAACAGCACCATAGGATTAACAAACCATTGGGAACAATTTTGCTTTGCAGGAACTATGCATTAATTTCAGTACTGAAAAATACTCACTGTACCCTGGGTACCCCTCTGACCTCTTCAGCAGGAATGCCAATTCAATTTAAAAAAAGCAACAAGTATTAACCTAGCCTGGACTCAAACCTACACTCAGCAGTGTTACTACCAGGTGATCACAGAATGTCAGGGGCTGGTAGGGACCTCAAAAGCTCATCCAGTCCAACCCCCCTCCCAGAGCAGCATCACCTAGAGAAGATCACACAGGAACATGCCCAGGCAGGGTTTGAATACCTCCAGAGAGGGAGAATCCATAACCCCCTGGGCAGCCTGTTCCAGTGCTCTTTAACCCTCATAGGGAAACAATTCTTCCTTATGTTTCCATGGGGCTTCTTGTGTTTCAGCTTCCACCCATTGCCCCTTGTCCTGGTATTGGGCATCACCCAGCAGAGCCTGGCTCCAGCCTCTTGGCACTCACCCTGTACATCTTTATAACCATTCATGAGGTCCCCCCTCAGGCTCCTCCTCTCCAAGCAGCACACCCCCAGCTCCCTCAGGCTGTCCTCCTAAGGAAGATCTTCCACTCCCTTCAGCATTTTTGTGGCTCTGTGTTGGACTCTTTCAAGCAGTTCCCTGATGTTCTTCCTGAACTGAGAGGTCCAGAACTGGACACAATGTTCCAGATGTGGCCTCCCCAGGGAAGAGTAGAGGGGGAGGAGAACCTCTCTTGATCTACTAACCACAGCTCTTCCAACCCATCTCAAAATGGCCTTGGCCTTCTTGGGCACCAGAGTGCATTGCTGTCTCATGATCAACCTCCCACTCACTAGGACCCCTAGGTCCTTTTCCCCTTCACTGCTCTCCAGTGAATCTCAATGAAAGGTCTTCCACTGCCTTCAGCATTTTATGGCTCTGTGCTGGACTCTTTCATGCAGTTCCTGTTTTGAGATGCGGGGCCCAGAACTGGACTCAGTATTCCAGATGCAGCCTCACCAGGGTATCGACTTTACTTAATGCTAATCATTTGCCCCAGCTGTTAGCTTATTTGGCTCTCAGTTGCTACCTTCAGATTGTGCAAGGGGACACATGAGAGGGGTGGGCAATGAGACCTCAACTTTGGATTAATATCAACTCCGATAAACATGACTGACTGAGATCATGGCAGGGTAAAAACATGGGGAGGTCTTCCAATAACAGAAGGGTTAGGTGATAGGTTGGACTCGATGATCTCAGAGGTCTTTTCCAACCTGTTTAATTCTGTGATAGGGATGGTAGTACCTGGGGATGCTGCAGAGGCTCATAAAAATAAAGAGGAAAAATCGGATGACCTTTCAGTGCTTAGCTGGAGTTGTCAGGCAACAGTTAATGCTGAGGAATCTTGCAATTCTGTTTATACTCTTTCACCACGAGCAGGTGTTGGGAAGCCCAGCATGGGAGGGGCACTGAGATAAAAAAAGAAAGAGGAACCACTCTTTTTCTGATGTGCATGATCTATTCAGATGAATCTCTTTTACCGACAGGCTCTTTTCCTGGAATCGGCACGGGTGCCCAAGCGTCACTGCAGGGCTCTCCGGTAAACAGGCAAATGTTTAGATTGCTACCTTTTTGTGGTGGAGGATGATGTGGTTTTGATGGCAGTCTGGGGGGATTAAGTGATCTTTCACAGAGATATTATGAAAATGACCTCCAGGTTTTTTCAAATTGAGCTTTATTCTGTGCTTTTGTTGTTGTTGACGATGTTATTTTCATACTGCGATGGCCATGCGCTGTCATGTTTGCCATCTGCCAAGTGAGGACTAAAAGCCAATTCTCCACTGACAACCATCTCATTTCTTCCTTTGGTCATCTCGTGTCTGATTTTTACACGGATGGGATTCTGCATGGAGAAATACTTAGCCCAGCAGATTTCCCTACATGTGCTGCTGCTCCTTGTCCAGTGCTGCAGCCACCGCACTCCTTCCTTTCTTCTGCAGCTCTTTGTTGCTGAATGTCAGGGTCATCAGTGCCACCGGCTGACACGATTCACACGGCTGACATTACACCACTGCTCTAAAGGAAGCAGGCAGAGGGCGAGGAGGGGCAAAAAAAAAAAAAGGACAAAATGCAAACCACCCAAAACAAAACCTGCAGTGATTTTAGGCAATCAGGCTCAAACAGACATGAGCAGCCTCACTTTTTCCAATTAAAGAGGCTCTCGTGCCACAATGGACGTACGCAGCGTTTCTATGTGGTCCCACGCTCGTACAAACAGTTCTCATCTGTCTGTCCCAGCTCATATCCTGAAGGTGTGCTCCAGGTCTCATAAGCAAAGATTAGGGATGGAAGGAAAACAAAATGGTTTTATAAAAAAGCCAGACCAAACCAACTCAACCCAACGACAAAACCCAAACAAACCAAACCCCAGCATCAGACAGGAGATAAAGCCTGACCTGTGATTCAGCAGATTCAAATGCTCAGAAACACAACAGCCTGTGCACTACTGAAAGACAGCAGCAGTCCATTACATGTATTGATTTTCAGCACTTTGTCAGCACTAATGAGGTTACCTCATTAAAAGAGATAAATGCCCTACTGTTCTACCAAAAGCATCTGCTCCTTCCTCCTTCTTGCCTGTCAGCCACCGTGCAGAGAAATCAAACCAAAATCCAACACTAAATTCACTTAGAGCTTGCTAAGGTTGCTTTTTTTCACAGAACCACAGGACCTTAGAGGTTGGAAGGGACCTCCAGAGATCATCGGGTCCAAGCTCTCCGCCAAAGCATCATCCTCTAGGGTACTTTTTGTTGCTCTTTTAGTTATTTGTTTATTTTTAAGGGAGTTATTCCACATTTCTCAGCGGGCCTCTCTTGCTGCACCGAACAGGTGCATCAAAGGCAAACAAAGCCCTGTAACCCAACACAGCCTGCCTGCCAGTAAAGGGTTTCTCAGAAAGCAAACTCATGTCTACCTGAAACAACTCATTCACTACTGGTAAAACAACACAGGCTGCAACTCAGATTGCAACAGGTGAGGTGCTAGGTGAGGATGTGATAATGACTGCTGGCCCTTAATGCTCAGCGATACGATGCCACACACAGCACATCTGTTTTATTTCAACAGATTTCCTCCTTACATGCAAAGGTAGCAGTTTACCATAATGAATGTTTTATGCATTATTCCTTTGTGTACAGGGTCTCTAAAGTACACATTATTAAAGTCTATTAAACTCTCTATTTAACAGAATTACCAATGTACCTTTGGGGAAATTATTACAACGAGGCTGTACCGGTATTTAAATTCCAGTTGTTTAACAATCTTTTGTTAATCACCAATTCAGGTATCTACATTAAAGCTCAGTCAGACTTCTTCCAGTGTGGTATACACTTTATATGAGCTGCTTATGGAAATTAATTTAAAAAGAAAACAATTTTAAAAAGATAATAAATTCAATTTGGCATGTTTTTCACAACTAGCCTCAGGTGGCTGCTGCTTTAAAATAACGGGAACTTCTGAGCCTCTTCCCTAAGCAGAGCACTCCAGAGTTAGATCTGGTTACAGAAACAACTGGCTACCTGCAACTATACAATTTACATCAACAAATCAGTATCTGCAAGGTACCAACCTGTTTCAGGAAAAGTAGGCCAACAAGGTCCCTTTCTTTCCAAATGGCTTTCCTACGAGCAAGAATTTGTCCTTGCAGCCCATGGATGAAAGCATGGAGCAGCCCAAAAGCTGCTCAAACTCGGTGTATGCCCAGGTCCCTCCTCTGGTCCAGCTACTAAACTCTTCAAATCATATGTAAAGCAACAACAGAGCAGCTGCTAACTTGTCTGTACCCCTTTTAATATTGCATGATACAGCTCTAACTAGCTAAGGATACAGCTATAGCTAGCTAAGGATACAGCAATAGTTAGCTAACCATACAGCTATAGCTAGCTAAGCATACAGCAATAGCTAGCTAACCATACAGCTACAGCTAGCTAACCACAGAGCTACAGCTAGCTAAGGATACAGCAATAGCTAGCTAACCATATAGCTATAGCTATCTAACCACAGAGCTACAGCTAGCTAAGGATACAGCAATAGCTAGCTAACCATATAGCTATAGCTATCTAACCACAGAGCTACAGCTAGCTAAGGATACAGCTATAGCTAGTAACCATACAGCTATAGCTAGCTAACCATACAGCTATAGCTAGCTAACCATACAGCTATAGCTAACCATACAGCAATAGCTAGCTAACCATACAGCAATAGCTATCTGACCATACAGCTGTAGCTAGCCATACAGCAATAGCTAGCTAAGGATACAGCTATAGTAAGCTAACCATACAGCTATAGCTAGCTAAGGATACGGCTACAGCTAGCTAACCATACAGCAATAGCTAGCTGACCATACAGCTGTAGTTAACCATACAGCAATAGCTAGCTAAAGATACAGCTATAGTTAGCTAACCATACAGCAATAGCTAGCTAAGGATACAGCTACAGCTAGCTAACCATACAGCAATAGCTAGCTAACCATACAGCTACAGCTAGCTAACCATACAGCTACAGCTAGCTAACCATACAGCTATAGCTAAGGATACAGCTATAGTTAGCTAACCATACAGCTACAGCTAGCTGACCATACAGCAATAGTTAGCTAACCATACAGCTAGCTAACAATACAGCTACAGCTAGCTAACCATACAGCTACAGCTAGCTAACAATACAGCTATAGCTAGCTGATTTCTAACTGTCCCAGTTTTTGTGGCAATGACACTTAAACTTACTTCCAATTTTGTAAATGTGTGTTCATGCCTTCTGTGAGAAGAGGAGATTTTTGGGGGATTTTTTTTCCCAATAGGAAGAGTCTTGTGCATTCCAAGGGAGAGGAAAGTAAACTTCATTATCAGAAATCACCGGATTCAGCTTCCTCGGGTGGAGTGGAAGAAACCTAGATCCCAACCCTTTAGATTTCCTCCATGACCTCTCATAAATCATTGTGTTCTTGCTTCTATTTCTCATCAGCACAAGGGTATAGTCTCGTCCTCTGTGAGATGCCTGGAAGTGCTCAGGTTCCATCTACAGAGTACTCAGGCTCCCCAGCAAAGGCAAGTGAGTAAATGTCTTGTCCTTGCCACTACATCACAGTAAGTTTTACAGCTTCAGCACCAGTTCAATTCTTGTTCACTTTTAACAACAAAGCCAACACTAGCACTGGAAAAGCAGCTGCCAAAAATCTTAAGAAAGCAGTAGGCACAGAAACAGAATACAAGTAATGAAGGGGAGCTGCTCAACAGGGCTTCACATCAAACAAATACCCAGAATTTAGAGCATCATACAATGTAGGTTTTGATCTGCCAGAATTCAAAGTTCATGTCCAAGTACAGATGAAAGGAGGATTAAAATCATCACTGGCAGTTGGTACATATAGTAAAGGTTCCTCTGACACGTATAAATCAAATACTGCCTGCTGCTTTTTGCTTTAAGGTGAATTCAATGCCCTGTGGTAGGCCTGTACAGTAAATGCTTCCATCACAACCGGAAGTCCTTTTGTGTCCTTGTTGTCTTTTTTTGGGGGAAAAAAAGGACAACAAATGGGTGGGCTGATTTTATCCATACATTAATTCCCTATAAATGTGAAAAGTACTTCCTTTCTTCAGGCACAGACCCTGCCCTACATCACCTTCTTTGTTTCACAAGTGTTAACGTCATTGACTTAGTTCAAGTTACACAGATACACTGGGGCGGATTTTGTCCTTGCATGTAATGGGAGGCCAAGGCTCCCATAAATAAGGGAGGAAGCAATCTGTTCATCTTAAATGAAGTGGGATAACGGACATCCTGTTTACCTTTAAAAAGGAGATGTATGTCTATGAAACAGAAGGGAAAACACTACTAATTCCACTTCTTCAGTCTGCCTTTCCATTAGGAAAGACTGGTCACAGAAGGCTAGAAGGGACCTCCAGAGATAATCAAGCAGGATCACCCAGGGTAGTTCACACAGTAATGCATTCAGGTAGGTTTTGAAAGTCTCCAGAGGAGACTCCACAACCTCTCTGAGTATCCTGTTCCAGTCCTCTGTCACCCTCACTGTAAAGAAGTTTCTCCTCAAGTGGAGGTGAAAGCTTCTCTGTTCCAGTTTGTACCCACTGGTCTTTGTTGTATTGCTGATGACCACCAAAAAGAGCTTGGCCCCCTCCCCTCAGATATTTGTACATGTTGGTCAGATCTCCTTTCAGTCTTCTGTTCTCCAGACTAAACAGCCCCAGTACTCTCGGTCTCTCTTCACTGGGGAGATGCTCAAGCCTCCTAATCATCCTTGTTGCTCTTCAACAGGTCCCTGTCTCTCTTGAACTGGTGAGCCCAAAATCAGACACAGTATTCCAGGTGAAGACTCACTAGGGCAGAGGGAGGGAAAAACCTTCCTCTTGTGTGCCTAGAGAAGACATCTTTTTCAAGATTTTAAAATCACTTTACCTGGCTGTAGATCGGAAGTCCAAAAATATCAGAGTTGGCTTAGAACAGTCTCCAGTACCTATTTCACTGTCCATTAAAAAAGTACCTCTACCATCTTATTTGACAGGAGTGGTAGATCAAGAGGACAGCTCTACTGCAGCCTGAAGCTGCCAATCCCTTTTCCCTGTCATTTGTTCCTTGGCCTCAACCTTGGCTTCGTGACCACGAGGTGAGACAATTCTGTTGAGTTGCACAACATTCAATCACATCTTTAGTTCAGTTGGTTGATGGCTGGATTCATGCCCTCAAGCAGCTCATGGTATGGCTTGATAGGCACCAACACTGGTACAAAAGGAATGGGGGAAGTTGTGGACAACGACACTGTGTGGAGAGAGAGGATGAGCAGCCCTGACTGGGACTGGTTTAGGTTTCCATGAAACCTTTGGTTGCTGACACCTATCAGAAGATGTCACAGAAACGCAGTGCACAGTGTGGCATTTAACACGGGCACTGCAGTACATGCACCTAACGTTCCCATCTTCTTATGCCCTTGTGTTTATCATACCAGATGACAGACCTCACACAAGCACCTGGCACTGCAGCACTACTTTTTTCCCAGTGTATTGGGTGTCGATGTGGTGCAGCCTTCATTTGTTCTCCCAGCACGTGGACCAGCAGCCACCTCAGCAAAGCTGTTGTCTTGTCTCTCCTGCCACCTACTGTACTGAAAATCAAAATATATGCTACCAACACACCCACATCTTCACTTCTGTTTGGAAACACTCTGGTTCTTCTAGAAGCACCACTGCACGCATGTGGGAACTCTCTCCTGCCACAGCTCCTCCAGTTATGCTATCCAATGTTTCCTTACCAAGGGTAAATGCTGTGCTTTGAGGTCTGCTTAACATACCAATGCTTCAGGGTTAAAACGAACATCAAATACTACAAATTCTCCAGAGTTTAGGGCAGAAACTCTTCTGCCCTTTTGCTGCATGGAGAATTAATCACAAAGGATTTATTTCAAACAGTGAACAGGTCATGATGCCCCAGAAAACTCCATCTCTTTATTTGCTCTTATTTCCAATGACAACATTCACAGGGGCCAAAACTCAGCAAGAAAACAACTTCCATAGAGTGTGCAACTGTCAGCATGTGGGCAGAGGTGAAACCCCCTTCACTTGAGCTATGTGACTAAACAAGTGTGTAAGAACTGACCCATCAGATGAAAGTCTGGTTCAGACCATGGCTCACCCTTGTTTTAACTTCTTGCTCTCAAACACAGCCCAGTAAGTCTGGTTGTGCCACTCATACCCCTGGCACATGAGATGTCCTTCTTCAGAAGCAGCTTGTGGTCCTGCTGCCTCTGTCATCACTGGTTTCACTTAACATTTGTGCCCAAGTGGCACAACCAAGAGGAAGACAATTATTTTGTCACAACCATCTGGGTTCTGCCATCCATCCACATTGTTAATCCCAATGAATGGCACTCAGAAGGGCAGCAACAAGCCTGAGCTTTTCCAGCACAGTCCAAGCCCACTGTAGGGCCTTCAAAGCCATTCACGGTACTATGTGGAAGCAAATAAGCAATCACCCCAGAAATGAACAGCCAGCTATTCCCTGTTAATTATTGATGCCATCCTCCCAGAAAGCTTGACAAGTGTATTTTTTTAGCATTTTATTAGTAATTCCAAGAAGGCATTCAAATATAAACCAGCAAGCTGAAGTCACTAAAAGAAACCTCATTATTCCCTTGCAAGTTTATCTTCCCATACCTGGCATTCCATTTTACCTAATCAACACCTCAGGGCTGTATGGCAGCAGATATCTTTGATAAAAGGAGCATTCTGATGAAGCAGAAAGACAGGCAACATTTGCATGATCAAGTAAGCTATCAAATGTATTTATTTATGCTGTGACCATAGTAATCAAGAGGCATCAAATGTGGAACTGAGCATCAGTTAAATGCATTTTAAATCTGTCTTTTTCACTGGTTGCACTGAGGAAATCGTAGACTAGCAGGAATCTTTGGGGTCTTTACTGGCTGCAGTTAGAGAAGCAGATACAGAAGATAAATTGCTCTACTTCTGCAAAAGCAAGTCTTACTTCTGCCAGTAACAGTGAGCCTTTCATCTCAGCACTCAGAATTTGAGCAACTGAGAAAAACACAGCAATGTAATTCCAGTCACTCACAGATAAACACCTCTGAGAAATGAGGACATCTCTTTTCCTTAAACAAGCTGGCAAGGCTGTAACTAAAAATATTTGTGTAACACACATAGTTTGGTAGGGACACAGGAAAATAACTGGCATGAGTAACCAGAGTGTTTAATGACAGAATCACAGAAACGTTAAGGTTGGAAAAGCCCCTCAGGATCACCAAGTCTAACCCATATGCCTGCTCTACAAAGTTCACCCTTAAACCATAGCCCCAAGCACCACAGCCAAATCACCTTCAAACACATCCAGGGTTGGTGACTCCACCACCTCCCTGGGCAGCCCATTCCAATGCCTGAACACTCTTTCCATGAAGAAATGTTTCCTAATGTCCAGTCTAAAACCTACCCAGCTGCAGTCTGAGGCCATTCCCTCTTCTTCTATTACTAATTACCTGTGAGACCAGCAGCAGCCTCTCCAAAACGGGAGATGTTGATAGAGATGAGGTTTCCCCTCAGCCTCCTCTTCAAGATAATCATCACCACCTCCTTCAGTCGCTCTTCACAAGATTTATTCTCCAGGCCCTTCCCCAGCTTCCTTGCCCTCCTCTGCACTGGCTCTAGCACCTCCACATCCCTCTATTCTAATACCAGCTATTCAAACCATCAAAATGCCTCAAGAGCTCTGATACATCCACCTAAAGTCAAATATGGCCCACAAGGATCTATTAAGCACAGATGAATTCATCAAGGAGCAATAGTATGCTCCCATTAATTGCACAAAGGCTGCAAACAGGTCCTGTGATCAGAAATGGCTTTTGCCGACATCGATTTAATTGAAACTGAAGGCAAACCCGAAAGGATCACGTTAGCAGTTAGTGAGACTGTAGGAACTACCAGTGAGAAGCTAATGGAGTAAACAGAGCCTTAAAACAACTTCATATTTAACACAGACTTGAAAAACTTGCTACTCCAAGGGCAGTGCCAGAGGGTGCTCACACATTCTGGCTAGAAACTCTTGACAGCTCTCGAGGATCCCTAAGGACGTTCCAAAGGAATTAAAGAAGCCAATTTTATATGCTCTGTGCTGTCTGGATTGACATCTCACTAAAGCAATGGGAAAAGCTTAGGCTCCAAAAGGACTTTTAGCTCTGCTGCACTCAATGGCATGGAAGGGAATGAGATCTAAGCTTGTTTGCTGTATGGCTGACAGAGACTTTCCAGCAGAAGTGGAAGTCAGGCGGTGAGCAGGTGATAAGCTTCTCTCAGAGATTCCCTTGTTTTGAGAGGAGTGGAGTGGTTGGGAGATTTTCAGAGCAGATTCTCCAAACAAGCTGTTCAGAGAAGCCACTATCCAGAAGGCTTGACAGGAGGAAAAGGAAGCAGGGAAATCACAGTTAATGGGATTTGGCCACAAGCAGAAAACAGTTAGGTTTCCAACTACATTACAAACAGTCCTGGGCTTCACTGCTGCAGTAGGTCATTGCTGGGTAAGAAAAATTTACATAGATTTAATGCCTTAGAAAGCTCCACGGAAACTGTGAGTAACCTGTTCAGAACAAATCTCACCTCTCCCCTGGGATGCCCTGTATATGTACACGTGAAGAGGAAATTCCCACCACTACATCATAACTTCTATGATTTTTTTTAATTTTTTTTTTTTGCTAGGGGGAAGCTGTCAGGTTAGAGATTTCTTTTCAGGTTATTTCCTAAGTCCCATAAATGAACACTTGTGATACAGGCAGGTCACTGTGCCACTCAGCTGAGAGACCACCACAGAGAATTATAAAGTTTGCCCAAGTTTTTCTGTGGGAGGGAACTGCTATCTGATACAGTCAAGCAAAATAGTTTGAGCTCAAACACAGAGTGTTGCCTCGCTCCCAGAGCATCTCTCCTTGGCATAACTTCAGACCGAGGAAGGTTGTACAACTAGGGCACAGAGTAAGGTCTCTGGAAGGAAACAGTGTTCTTATGCCTGGAGGAAAGTAAGCAAACTCCTGGCTATGGGTTGTATCACTTTGGAAAGAGTAACGTCAGCAGGAGGTTGAGCAACTGCAGCAGGACTCCACTGCCTTGGTGAGAGAGGCACTGAGGACACCCTGTTCATCCTCCAATCTAGGTGGAAACTTGGTGGCTTAAAGTGGTAACAAAAAAAACATTGCATAGATGATGCTCTCTACCTATGCAAAGTGAAGCCAAGCACAGGACATGACACAACATGTACGAACTCTAAACTCTTCCTCTGATCCCAAAGGAGGCAGCGCCACAGTACGTGCAAGGAGGGAAAATGCCTGCAGAGGAGAAATTTCTGTGCTAATTGTGAGATAGAGGAAGAGGAGGTAGGTACAGAAGAATCGAAACGATAGGAGAAGTGAGATAAAAGAATTATGGGGCTGATAGTATCTTATAGGCAACACAATTTTAGAAGAACAGGGGGAAGTTGAGCAGCCATGAAAGATAGGGAAGGAAAAGCAAGGCTGATTTTCCTGATAGTCAGATCACGAACAGTTCCTGAAACCTGTTGTAGTGGTTTAAAGCTTATTGGAATATTCTAATAAGAGAAATTGGTGCTTTCCTGAAAGTTCAGTGCAGAATCTAACTAAATTAGTACCAGTGTATTAGTGTAAATTAGTGTACTAGTATAAATTAGTACTCCTGTACTAGTGGGAGGTGTCCCTGCCACTAGTATGGCAGGGGGTTGGAACTAGATGATCCTTGAGGTCCCTTCCAACCTTACCATTCTATGATTCTATGAAATTAGATCACAGGTTGTAAAAGAATCACAATGATAAAGTCTATGTCATTCATTGGTTTGCTAAGAGGTAAAAAATCCAAAGTATAAACAATTTGTTCTTCTTGACTCTTGGGTACTAGATCTGTCCGCTTGTCTCTCTAATCTCTTCCACTAACCTTGACTGACCACATAACACATAAGCCTTGCTGGTTGTTCTCTATCTGGGGAGAGAGAATAATAGAATCAACCAGGTTGGAAAAGACCTCTCAGGCTCACCAAGTCCAACCTATAACCCTACTCTACAGGGGAGGATGGCATTTGCCTCTTCAGGGCTTTCTTTGTCCAGGGAGGGGAAGTTTGGATTTCTGTATTATTTCTAAGTTGTACATAATTGTAAATACATGTAAATACATTTGGTATACATGCTTGTAAATGTAGCTTTGCTGTAAATATAGCTTCATCTGACTTCCAATCCGTCTGAGCTGGTCTGATAAATCCTAATTGAGGGTGGGGAGGGAGGGGAAGTTCCCAACACACCACACCTATGTAGTTGGGCTGGTTGTCTAATGTAAAGATGCAAAAAGCAACACAGGCAGCATTTTCAGAGTGCAAAAAGGAGATACTGAGGAGAGAGGCAATCTGCAGGAGAATGGAAAAAGTACAAGCCTGCTAAGGGCCATACACAGAGTTGACTTTTGAGCTCCCAGCTGGTGACAAATGTAAACAGGGGAGTTACGCAGAACTGTCCACTAAGACAAAAAATCTCACAAATTTTAGAGAAACACAGTCACAGTAACTACGCAAACAGAAAGTGACAGCACTGTCCTTCTCTGGGACCTTTCCGAGCGTCTCAGAGCAAAGAGGATGGAGCCAGGCTCTGCTGGGTGATGCCCGATGACAGGACAAGGGGTAATGGGTGAGAGCTCAGGTATAGGAAGTTCTGTGGAAACACAAGGAAAATTTCTTTCACTGTGAGGGTGACAGAACACTGGAACAGGCTGCCCAGAGGGGTTGTGCTGTTGTCCTCCGGAGATATTCAAGACCTGCCTGGATGTGTTCCTGTGTGATCTGGCATAGGTGATCCTGCTCTAGCAGGGGTGTTGGACTGGATAAGCTTTGGAGGTCTCTACCAACCCTTAACATTCTGTGATTCTGTGATCTAGTGCCATTCCTCATTAGAAACTGCCATCCCATGACCACAGCCTATTGCACAGTCACGGTCCCTCGCCTGGCTGTATTTTTGTCCCTATTCTCTTATCCTCCCTGCTGATGCTCACCTCAAACATCAGCTGTAAACTGAGGGGTAAGGACCCCACCATGGGTTCGTGCAGGGCAGGACCCCAACTGGGACTCAGAGTGCTGCCAAGTGCTCCTTCACCAGAATTAACAAGGCGGCCTGATCAAGAGACACAGAAGACAAAAGGTTCCCACCAAGTGAGAAAACTATTAAGCGCGAGAAACGAAGGCTCTTCCCAGGCTGAATGTGCTCAGCGACACAGCCTGGCAGGGCAAAGGGGCTGAGAAAGCCAGCTGTCTTTCAGACAAAAGTGTAAAAAAGGAAGCATGAGGAGAAAAAAGGAAAGACAAGGTCAAGCAGAGGGAGGCCGGCTCCAGACAAACCCTCCCCTCCCCGCAGGAAAGCACCTCAGCGGATAGCGCTGTGGAGTCTGCAGAAGATGCTGCTCAGAAGGGAAAAGGTTCAAGTTAAAATCCAAACCCACATTTACACACTCCCACGAGTTCCTTAACTGCAGCTGAGAATTTAATGATATGCTTTGCAAGGGACTTGTTTGATTGCACATGTTTTTCCACCAATTTCCAGTTCCAGTTTCTGCTCCTACCCTGCTTTTTAATCATCACTGGGACAAAACATTAATATTCAGATATTGCCTTGCTAAGAAAATTGGAGGCATCGGAAGTTTTATTAACAACACTTAAACACAGACCACGTCTATTTAAAGGTTTGAATGGATCTCATTAGAACACTGCATAAATTAACCCAACCCCATTCCCCAGGATGCATCAAGATCTAAAAAACCCCAAGTTTGATGTTCTCTCTTACCGCCCAGTTATAAAATCCAAACCCAACACACTGGGGTTAGCTTGGGAACAAAATCAACGTTCATCCGGATAAACACAATTTACTCCCCGATGTTAATCAAGACTGTACCACAACCAGTTCAAAACCAAACCAAGAAGAGGCTCTCCCACACCCCTTCCATGCATAACCACCCTCTCCTCCTCGCTGTTATTGATGCCCCAGCGCTGCCTGCCTGCTCAGGATCCTGCATCATTCCCTCCATCCATCCCTCCCCATCGCCTTCAACCATCCCTGGATGAGCACGAAGCACATCACCGCTGCCGCCAGGCTCCCTGTCCCCACCACCGGCTCGCGCTGGCGGCCAGACAAAGCAAACTCTGGTTGCATCACGGAGCAAACTAATTTTCCAGCAACCTCCCAGCCCAGAGTTTACCGCTACTGTAATCCGGTGCTGTCAACAACGCCGCCTTTGTTGCGCGCTCGTGCGCACAGCTTGCTTGTTGGCTGGTTGGTGCCTCTTTTTTTTTNTCTTTCTTTTTTCTTTCTTTTTTTTTCTTTCTCTTTCTTTTTTTTTTCTCTTTCTTTTTTTTTTTTTTTTTTATGATGATTATTATTTATTTTAAAGAGAATTTTTGTTTCAAATGAGTAATCTGTTTTCAAGTGATTTCTCCTCCGTGCAGGCTCCACCCTGTACTGTAAACGAGACATTACCTTATACAAGAATGAATCTGCTGCATTCCTCTGTCTAGCTGCCTCGCAGCACATTTCCTACGCTCACAGCAGCCCCAGCAGCGCAGGCTCTCCCACCCCTTCCCTCCCCCCCCTTCTATTTTTTTCTTTTCTTTTTTTCTTTTCCCCCCCTTTTCTTTTCACTGCCTCGCTGTGTTTTTGTGTAAATGATCTCACATGACTCAACAAATCCATCTGCCTGGAGCAGGCCAAGTTTGGAGCCTTCCCAGGAGGGAGGAGAAGAATTGCTTTGTGGAAAGGACCTGGAGCTTTGCCCTTTCTCTGGCTCAAATTACCCGCCTGTCAGGCCTGACGGATTTGGCTAAAAATAAAAGGAAGCGGGCCATGAAAAGGAGATGAATGAGCTCAGCAGTTCCTTAGATAACATGGGCCTGGTGTCGCCCAAAGATCCCAGAGCAGGAACTTCAGATGCCGGGCATGTAAGTGTGTTGCTGCAGCTGAGGCAAACTTGGCTGCTTGGGGACAGAATCAAAAAGGCACCAAAAAAAGGGCAAACCCAACCATACGCTGCTGGAAATAAACAGATAAAGACACAGTGAATGACAAAACTGTCTGCTGGAGGGTTTAGGTTGCAAAAACAAAGATTTAAGGTGTTTCCAGTGGGGAAAGGGGACATGGTGGTGGTGGTGGGGGTGTGGCAGGGGGATGCACGTGATGTCAGCCTCCCTCTCTGCCCGTGGAGCCTCAGCATCCTCCCTGCAAATGCCTGCCCAGCGCCCGCAGCGGGTATTAAGCACTTAGTTTGGCAATGTAATGACACACTGCAACAATCTGTAATGTGAGGCAGTCAGCAAAGCCCTGGCTCGCAAAGCTCTTTCTCCTAACCATTAACCATATGTTTGGCTCCACCGCCGCCTGAGTGAGCGGGTGTTCCAGCGCACCATCTGGTTTCTATCCACACAAGCAACTGCAAAGCACAGAGTATTTCCCTCTGGAGCCGTGTCTTCCTCCCCAGATTCCCCCTCCTCGCCTAGCCCCTTACTCCTCTGCTTCCAGTCTTCCTCCTTCATCCCCTTTCAAGCAGCAGCCTCACTCCCCACCATGACGCTCAGAGCACCGAGGACAGCAGTCGCTCCACTGAGGGTGCAGCAGAAGAGCGGGGATGCTGCATCGTACCACCTCACCATGAGCTTGCACCCCAGTGTGTGCAGACAGACATGGAGAGATTCCATCCCTCGCCACTGAAGCTTGGGGTACCCGGTTACAGCCACACGGTTCCTTGGGCCGTCCAGGAGCCGCTGCAGCGCCCATCACATCTCACTCACGCACACATGCGCACAGGGGGCGTTCAGTTTGGATTACATCAACTCCATGCCAACGCTGCAGAAGGACGTAGAGAATGAACCTAACAACGGGAGGACAATTAGCAGTGTTTATCTCCTGCTCCCAAGTAGGTCTTTCTAGGCACACTGGGTGATGGTTCCCCATCCCACCAAAAGAAGAAGATTCTGAGGAGGGGAAAAAAAAAAGAAAGGAATGGAGTGAGACATAGGTGAAGAAAAAGAAATGAAAATATTTACTTTTCTTGTGATAACTAAAGAAGCTCTTTCTGAAACTATAAAAAAACCCCTTTCAACTGCTACATTTCAGAAGACCTTGCACCATATGTTTGCTTTATGACTTTATGAATTCCAACTACTATTTATGTTTTTAAAGCACTTCCATCCTTCTGTTTATTTCTGAAGTCACCTATGGGAGATTGGCAGTAATTTTCCTCTCAAGTTGGCCAGTTTCAGATGAATCATGACCTAATGCATGTATTGAGGGTTGCAAGCAATAGGATATTCAGCAAATCCCACACTTGCTCCTTTAAAAGAAGTTTATACTCTCCAATGAGTCACACATCCAGTGTTTATCCAAGTTACCAGCGCTACAAGAACAGAAAAAAAAAGCAGCCCATCACATTTGCAAATACATACAAATCGCAGCTGTAAGCACCCAACTGCTTACACCATGACTTGTTTCTATGACTGGATATTGATTTTTTAATAATGTGTCATTACACCAATGTTGATACAGCAACTCTCTCTTCCCAGCGTATGCAATTTAATACTAAAAAGAAGCTGGGTCGAGGAAATGGCAAATCCACACTTGTTCACATGATATTTAAATGTCCTTCTTGGTCCTGACTATAGCAAAGCCACAACTGTGTTTTTCCCACCGAGTGATGACTTCATTGGGATTGCCTGAGAAGGCTGAAGGGTAGGATCTGGCCCCAGTTATGAATGTGTAGTGCAATTAGTGCTGTAAACTCCCCACCTGCATCTTCCACTCCCCCTCAGTGAGGAAAATAAAATTATTAAAAACATAAGAGGTGCTTTTTCACCAGCAACTTAAACTAAAAAGTAGGATCCAAATATGTTTACATTTCACTGTTTTAACATAAGTTTGTTGCAAATACAGTAGCGGCATGGTGAAATATCACGTATTAGGCTTTCTACAGCTACGGAACAAGAAATTGTCTTCACTCACACTCACAACAACCATCAGTAAAGGTCTAAGTCTGGGTCTTTTAGCAGATAATGATCTGCTCTGATCCAGAAATCTTTTAAAAGGGGGAATTCAAAGGAAATATTCATAGATTCAGAGTTGTGCAGTCTAAAGGGACAGCTAATCATTTGACCTTCTCCCACAAAACAGACATGGAGCTTCCCCACCTACATCAATGCAGCTGGTAAGAGGTTAGGGTAGGGAAAAAAAAAAAGAAAGAAAGAAAAAGAAAGAAAAGGAAAAAAAAAGCACAGCCTAAGATTCAACAGCCTGGTGGAAGGAAGGAAGCTACTGCACCAGCAACCTTCTGTTCAGCAATCACTGGTGCTGATGGAACACTCACACCCTCTCACCTGGCTGAATTAATTTAACAGCCAGCCACTATTTCTTGTTATACCTTCTCACTTTCTCTTCTCCTCAGTCTCTGACAAAGGGCCACTGCCTGCAACTTATCCGGTTTGTAAGGCAGAACAGAAAGCAGTGCCACATTATTACCTGAATCCACCGAGTCCTCCTGCCAACAATGATGTTTATGCAATCACATTTTCCTGCTTTTAAAAACTTCTCTCTTGCCTCATCGCTCTGTGTGGAGGACAAAAAAAAAAAGAGACACAAAAGAGAAAACTGATTAACTGCACACAATTAGTTATCAACTGCATTACAACAATTAGTTTTCCCAGCAGATATTTCAGTCTTTTGTTTTCTGTCATTTGTCCTATAAAGATACTAAACAAAAAAAGTCCTTTCCAGAGAACTGCTCTCATTGACCAAACAAAGCAAAAGAGGACAAGGTACCACAGACCATCCTTTGTAGAACTATGTGGGAGAATGCAGCTCTTCTGCCCCCAAATTCCTGAGGCACCCTGCCTGGTGGTGCAGGGACCACCATTAAGCAGACCAAAAGCAGAAATATGGGAGAGGAGTGAGGGGAGAGCTGCTTAATTCATAGAATCATAGAATAGTAAGGTTGGAAGGGACCTCAAGGATCATCTAGTTCCAAACCCCTGCCACAGGCAGGGACACCTCTCACTAGTGTATTTCAGTTTCAAAAGCAAATACATGCCACTAATAACCACAGCAGCAATCTAAGAAGAATACTTGCAAAATTACATTACCAGTAAATTAATCATGAGGTTTCCCTGAAATTTGCACCTATAACATTATTTAAGTACTTAAAAGTCTCAAAAGGGTTTTTTAGCATTTGTGCTGAGTCCTCACTTCACATATTAGTAGCTTTAAGGTTTAGCATCAAATTCTCCTGCCAATACACCAACGAACCAAAACGCACAATTCACAGAAGACATTTCCACACTCAAATAAGGCAGGAAAAAACCCTTATGGTAGAAACCCAAGTGAAGATAAACCTCAAAAAACCCCACCAGCCTCTCTGAATGGTCAGAAAACACATTATAAGTAAAGAAGAAATGCAACTGGATTTTCAGTCCTGGAAATACCATTTTAACATCAGTATTTCATTGGTTTTGCTGAAAGCAAGTAAAACAAACCCCTTCACTTAAGAAGATGCAACTTAAGAGATCTGTGATACTTTGCCTTCCTCCACAAGGGCATACAAATTAAACCTCACCATGCAGCACAGGGTTGGGGATATGGCCTTGAGATTTCAGGGCTTGGGCACTTGGCATACTCTCTCCATCACCAACATGCATGTCTGCCTGGAAGTTTTTGTTGCAAGGTTCTGGTCACAGCAGCCTGATTGAGCGATTCCTAAAAACGTGGCTGGAAAGACTCAGTAAATTCTGGAAACATCTGGAACAGAGTTCAAACCTGGGACTAGCCAGGTAACACCCAAAGCAAAGAGCACAGTCTAGTCCAGGGCTGAGGAGGAACAAAGATGCCCCTTGCATTTGCTCCTGACTGGACACGGCCACCTTCCAAGCAAAGAAAGGGATCACTTCTACCTCCTGCTCCAGGTGACCTCTCTGCTGCAGCCCCAGCAGCCTGAAGCCATCTGTGCTCAACACAAAGAACTGGCCTAGGGGATGGTAAGGAAAAATATGTCAAAACAAGAAATGTCACCTAATGGGGATGGAAAATTTGAGGTATGGGGATGATGGGGAGAAAGTGACACACTGGTTAGGCATGGAGGGTTGCATCGTGGCTTTGCAGCTGCAGCACTAGCAGTGAATCACGTTAAAGCCTCTACGATGCCAGTGCACACTGTTTGCCATTTGTTTGCTTTCTGCCTCTTGGTGCACCAAAGCTATGTTGCAAGAGAGAACACTGAACACTGACGAGTCGAAGCACTGAAAAGGGTGAGAAGCGTGGCAGGAAAAGTGCTGCCCATGCAGCTCTCGTCACCTCCTCCCGCCGTGCTCAGCACAAGAGACATACCTGAGCCATGCAACACAGCTATGAGATTAAAGCCCAGGACAACTCTGACAGCTGTTGGCAGTGAAGAGGGCAGTCACCCCGCTGCTCCCTGCCATCTCTCTCAGTGCTCAGGCAGATGAGCTGTGCCTTGGAGAGCTGCCATGCAGCTCTGATGCAGCACCACTCCAGTCATTTAAACCCAGCATTTCCCAAGGGACCATTAATGGCGAGTTCCTAACCAACCTGAAACCCTGGTTTCTCTCAAGCACAACTAATGAACACTCACAGCAAAAGGGAACTGTATTTCCAGTACATGAAATACTACACACTATGGAGACAACTCAGCAGCAAGGCTGCAAGACCCTCAAGATCCTTTGTCCTCTTGCTTTAGCTCTCTTCCGGTACAGAAGTGGCAACGCTTCCCAAATCATTTATCAAGCTCTCAAGCCTGACACTGATACACACAAAAAGTTCGAGAGGAAATGGCGAACTTCTTCAGTAGGACTTCAGTAGTGTGCCATAAATAAAAGCCTGAGGCCAGACATGGAACAGCAGAGAAAAAACTGAGATGCTCAGCAGGGCATTTGCCCAGGGCTTGCAGCTACAGCTGTATGCTGGGCACTAGGCAGCGGCCCTGCAAAAAGAGAAGAGTGCCATGACATAATTGAAAACTGTCCATGCATTCACAGGACTCACAATCAGGTCTGTACAAATGTTTTTTCTGTCTCACTGAGCCGCACTCCGACCTTAGTTACAATGTTGTAACGTACGTGTGGACGAAAATAAAATTAACAGCAAGCAGTTGGAACCGCCCCAGACACGATCCTG
Source organism: Eubucco bourcierii (assembly GCA_013396675.1). NCBI lineage: Eukaryota > Metazoa > Chordata > Aves > Piciformes > Ramphastidae > Eubucco > Eubucco bourcierii. The sequence continues at coordinate 180,143 of VWZE01004448.1, forward strand.
GCTTAGACATCCACAGCGAAGGACAGAGCACAGGGCCACTGTCTATTAAACGTACAAGGCAGGAAGACAGACCTTAAAAGTAAATAATTCAGGGCTTGGATCCTTTAAGGTAAATAATTTAGGGCTCTAATGTACTCACTGACTGCAAATAGGGAGTTCCACTGCTAAGAACCCTCCAAACCGTCCTACATCCAATCCTCGGGAGCGCAGAGCAGAAAACTGTCAGCAAAAGCATGCCTCGTATATTCCTGGGCACAGCAGCAAGGATTCCATCTGAGATAAAAGGAGTCTCAGACATGAAAAGGCAGCTTTACAGACTGGTTCCATGCCCATCCGCTGCTGAAAAGGAGGTGTAATCTCAAAAGCACCACTTGAAGCAGCAGTTAAGTGGTCTGTGAAGCAATGTGTCCCATGGAAACACTGGAGAAACCCTTCCAAGGTAGCCAGCACAGCGGAGTGTGGTCCAGAGGTGCTAAAAGCACATGTGACTATGGCTGAGGCTGCAGGCTCTGTGCTAAATAAGACAGGTTCTACACGTATCTACAGATGCAATTTCAAAAGCACCACTCGAAGCAGCAGTTAGGTGGTCTGTGAAGCAATGTTTTCCATGGAAGCATGGGAGAAAAACTTCCAAGGTAGCCAGCACAGCAGACTTTGGTCCAGAGGTGCTAAAAGCACATGTGACTATGGCTGAAGCTGTAGGCTCTGTGCTAAATAAGACAAGTTGTACAAGAAATGGACCCAGACAAACCCTTGACTCCTCATTTCAGTTTCTCTCCCCTATCCTATTACAAAATTGGCCATGGACAAGTGCTTTGATCAACCCTTGGGAATTCCTGTGCACATACCACAAAGCACCTCGGTCAGACAAAAATCCATCAACAAAGCACAGTATCAATCCTCATCAGTTCTTAAATTGCCAGCAAGTCTCAGCCTTCCCAGCATGCATCCTCCAGTTCCAAGGAGACATTCCCAAGCAACAGCTATTTCTGACCAAGAAAAGCAACTGCATTAAAATGCAGATACAGCAAATTGTCAGTAATACAATGTTGTTGCTGCTGAAAAAACTCCGAGGGTTTTTATGCTGTCTCACACATACATAAAGCAGTATGTAAAAACACCCTGGGAGTTGCCTCACACTCTCTTAAGAGACCTACACGAAACCAGCCCAAGGAGGAAACCCCCACCTTTCACCACCACACACAGGCATGTCAGCAGCAATAGCCAAGGTGCTGCAAGTCAGTTGCTGAGCCTGGAAACACTGTATGGGAACACGCCTGCAGATCAGCAGCTGAAAACACTGTTGCTGTTCTCACTCCATGCCCAGTGGAGATGAAATCTTATCGCCAGCAGAGATCTGGGTCACCATCAGGAAGCTGGAGTGATCCCAGCCCCTTCTTCTCCATAACCATCCCGAAAGCGGAAACATCTACAGTGAGGTTGCACATGACAAGATCCTGGGTGTCAAACAAAAAACAACCACTGGCTGTTTCTTTGCTCCCTGGTGATACCACCCAGTTGAGAAGAAACAAACCCCACCACGTGATGTCTTATATGCAACCTACTTTGCAGAAGTTTGTTGTAAATGTAAGGTTCAGACTGCAGTGTCAAGATGCATGTAAATGCATCTGCCACCTAAGTGCCAGGCTAGAAAGCACTTGTTGGCCTATCCTGCACTTCAAAAATGGAAACCCAAATGTAAGGAAGGAGAAAGTAAGAAAGACAATGAAGTATCAATTTCAAACCTATGATGAGAAGCTGGACATGAGCAAGCAGTGTGAGCTTGCAGCTCAGAAGGCAAATCACAGCCTGGGTTGCATCAAAAGCAGCGTTGCCAGCAAAGCCAGAGAGGGGATTCTGACACTTTGCTCTGCTGAGCCCTCACCTGCAGTGCTGCATCCAGCTCTGGAGCCCTCAGTATAGGAAGGACATGGAGCTGATGGAGCAGGGCCAAAGGAGGGCCATGAAAATGCTCAGGGGGTTGGAGCAGCTCTGCTACAATGCCACGCTGAGTGAGCTGGGAGTGTGCAGCCTGGAGAAGAGGAGGTTCAGGACAGACCTAATAGCAGTGCCTGAAGGAGGCTACAAGAAGGCTGCAGAGAGACTGTTCGCAAAGGGTTGCAGGGACAGGACGAGGGCAATGGCTTCAAACTAGAGCAGAGCAGATTGAGATTGGATGTTAGGAACAGGTTCTGCACCATGAGGGTGGTGGAGCACTGGAAGAGGTTGCCCAGGGAGGTGGTTTGGGCCCCTCCCCTGGAGCTATTCAAGATGAGGCTGGACAGGGCTGTGGGCAACCCGAGCTAGTTGAGAATGTTCCTGCTGACTGGAGGGGGGTTGGATTAGATGACCTTTGGAGGTCCCCTCTAAACCAGACCATTCCATGATACTGTTTTGGGGGGGAGAAATTTTAAAAAGTGCTGAATCTCCAGGCAATCAAGAGCTGATACCTATCCAGGAGCAGGCCTGAAAACCAAACCAGCTTTCCAATCTCTGCTAACCACAGCTTTTGCAACCTTCCTGCAAGCCATTGCCTTGTTTACAGCTCATGGTACTGGAGGTCAACTTTCAGAGGAACACGAATGGCAAACCTGGAGAGTGAAATGTGGTATTATTTACAGAGAAGAGAACAGGCTGTGCACAAGAGTCCACAGCCACACACATCCCAATCCTGTTCCTCAGTCCAACACCCACTCCTGAAATTCTGTACCAACCAGATTAGGCGATGTGCACATGCCTGCACTCCTGTGGAAACAATAGGTTCTTTCAGTGCCTACAATCTGCTGAAGAACCAGGCGAAAACGTCATGGGAAAAGTTAGGAAATATCTGCAGAAAGCAGCCTGGGAGATGAAAGGCAGAACAAACCTTTTAACTTGCACAGAGTTCATAACGTGGTTTAGAAAATAAAACACTCTAGCGGTGGAGCAGCTCCCTTACAAACACCACCGTGGGCGAAATCCAGCCTGGGGAGCTGCGAGGCAGATCCAGGAGCTGATACCAGCTCCCTTCACACAGAGGAGGGGATCTTGGCAGGCAGGATAGGTCCTCCTGCTCCCAGTGCACAGCGCTCTTGCCTTTGCTCCCCTCCCAAACAACACTCTGCTGCTGCAGAGGGCACAGAGCTAGGTTTTAATTAATTCAGCACAAAGTTTGAACTGCCTCAGGGTTAAGCATTTCTTCTGTAGTGGTTAAAGACAGAAAATAACTATAGAGAATAAAGCTCTGCCATAAGGATGGGGAATTGAGGACAGGAAAGAAGCTGCAACACAGCCACCCCTGACCTCTTGAAATTTCACATCCGGAGGACTGAAAAATAAGGAACCAAATTTTTAATGAGCGGGGAGATGGGGCAGGGACTGCTGTTCTCGGTGACATTATGGCTGGGATAAACAAAAGGCATTATGGAGTTGTACCACCACCCACTTTCTCTTTCAAACTGTAGGTCTCCAAAAAACCTGTCAGAAACAAATTTGTCTCACCCAACTAGCAGGACAGCACTAAGTGCTCAAGAGACATCTAAAATGGATATGGTTCTACAAATCCTTATTTCCTTGTACGAATCCTACATGATCTGGTATAGGTGACTCTGCTCTGGCAGGGAAGTTGGGACTGAATGATCTTTGGAGGTCCCTTCCAGCCCCTAGTCTTCTGTGATTCTCCTCTTGCATGGGGCTACATAACTCCAGCAGCAAACAAACACTCCCATATCAAAGCAGATGTTCCCTGAATGAGCTCACACTACTATTTTTTTAATTCTCTAGTATTCATCTTCCCATAGGATTGCTTATGTTAAGGGAAATGCTGATGTTATCTCTACAAAACGCACTGGGTCTTGCTCAGTGCAAACGTTACAAATGTCAACCCTGGCAACCGTGGCTTGAACAGCAAAGTGCCCTTGGGGCCAAGAAAGCCAATGGGGTCCTGGGGTGCATTAAGAGGAGTGTGTCCAGCAGGTTCTCCTCCCCCTCTACTCTGCCCTGGTAAGGTCCCACCTGGAATATTGCATCCAGTTCTGGGCTCCCCAGTTCAAGGAGGACAGGGATCTGCTTTTGAGAAAGCCCAATGGAGGGCTACAAGGATAATGAAGGGCCTGGAGCACCGCCTGATTAGGAAAGGCTGAGGGACCTGGGGCTGGTTAGTCTGGAGAGAAGACTGAGAGAGGATCTAATAAATGTATATAAATATCTGAGGGCTGGGGGTCAAGAGGGAGGGGACAGACTCTGCTCAGTTGTGCCCTGTGACAGGGCAAGGGTCAAGGGATGTAAACTACAGCACAGGAAGTTCCACCTCAACATGAGGAAGAACTTCTTTACTGTAAGGGTCCCATAGCACTGGCACAGGCTGCCCAGAGAGGTTGTGAAGTCTCATTTTCTGGAGACTTTCATCCCTGTCTGGGTGTGTTCCTGCGCAACCTGCAATAGATGCTACGGTCCTGCTCTGGCAGGGAGGTTGAACTCAAAGATCTCCAGAGGTCCCTTCCAACCCCTAACATCCTGTGATCCTGTGACCTCTGGCTTTGCCTTGTGCTGAGAAGTCCATATAACCCCTGGCATCTTACTTCTCACATGTGCTTTTCCCTCAACCCATTCTCACTACCTGCTGGACTCTACTAAGCAGTTCATCAAAACCAAATGGTATTTGACACACTGAAGGAGCAAGTCAAAGTACAGTTTGATATGTCTGATTGCACAGACAACATATGAGAATGTGAGAGCTGATCACAGAAGAACTGACATTGGTTTCTCATTTCACAGCTCTGAGAGTCAAAAGCAGTGTGTGGGACCCTGATATATACCAGATGTTTCCAAGGTGGAAACTAGCGTGGACACATTAGTCCATTGTGAAAGCTCCCCAATGGCTACCAACTGTCCATGTTGCAGTGAGTGGGCTTGCTCTGCCTTCCAGAGTACAACCCCAACAGAACAGCAGTACTCACAGCTTTCATGCACATCACAGAACCACAGAATCAACCAGGTTGGAAAAGACCTTCTAGATCATCAAGTCCAACCTATCACCTAACACCTTCTAATTAACTGAACCATGGCACTAAGTCCCACATCCAGTCTCCTTTTAAACACCTCCAGAGATGGGGACTCCATCACCTCCTGGGGCAGCCCATTCCAATGTCAATCACTTGTGAAGAACTTCTTCCTAACATGCAGCCTAAACCTCCCCTGGAGTAGCTTGAGGCTGTGTCCCCTCATTCTATCACTGGTTGCCTGGGAGAAGAGACCAACCCCCACCTGGCTACAACCTCCCTTAAGGTGTAGAGAGCAATAAGGTCTGCCCTGAGCCTCCTCTTCTGCAGGCTGCACACCCCCAGCTCCCTCAGCCTCTCCTCACAGGGCTGTGCTCCAGGCCCCCCACCAGCCTTGGTGCCCTTCTCTGGACACACACATATATAACCCTGCTCTCAATTTTGCTCAGTTTTCCTGAAAATAAAATTGACAAGTCCATCAGTATGATGTGAGAAAGCCTCAAACCAGAACTCACTTTGTTACATATATTCTTTAAGAAAAAATGGATTATTTTAAAGAAAAAAAAAAAAAAAGTCTGCCTCACCTCTGTGCCTGGCAAGATCATGGAGCAGATCCTGCTGAAAGTCCTGCTAAAGGCAAATGGAAAACAAAGCAGAGGTGATTGGTGGTAACCATCAATGGCTGCACCAAGGGCAGATCTTGCCTGACAAATCTGGTGGCTTTTTATGAAGAAGTCACAGCGACAGTGGACAAGGGAAGGACA
>VWZE01004448.1:190690-224519 GCA_013396675.1 Eubucco bourcierii
ACCAACAGTGTTGGCTAGACAGATTTCAATATTTGTTACCATAGAAACAAGCCAGCAGATTTAGGTTTTGGAGTTATCCTTGCTATAAAATATTAAACTCCTTATAGTTTTTGCATATGTATATTACAGCAAGAACGCTGACAAGACTGATAAAGCTCAAAGCATCTTAATTATTTAACAGGATTTTATTTTTTCTTTACTTTTTTTTTTTTAAAGTGTATATTTTAATTATTTTTTTTTTCTCCTCCCCCCCACCTTCCCCCTTAATAGACTACATTTTAAAATCTTCCAGCTCTTCCAGCATACCAAAGAGACACTTCTGGATGACAGAATAATATAAAAAAATAAAAAACAAAACATGCCTGAGAAATAAAAACTTACTTTTTTTTTCCCCCCTGCAATGAGAAGTGGTAGATAAACGGAACACAAAGGTAGCCTGATAAAGAAGATTCAACAGTGATGATAAAAAAAAAATTATACCAATTACCAACTGTGATAATTTTACCAGCTAAAAGTACATGAAATGTTATATTTCATTTGAAAGGGAGTTCATACTTCAAATCTGCTGGGTTTGTTTTCAGCTCTGGCAGTGGAGAAATGCTGAAGTGCAGCATTTAAGAGATTGAGATAACATCTCCACAATTCAATGCTATCAAATACTTCTGGCAGATGCCTGAGAACTGAAACAACCGCATCATCCTTTCATGCTTCAGAAGAGCATTGACAGTTGCGTTCAACCCACAGCACAACCAGCAAGGGAAAGGATCGGCAATTCAAATGAAGGAGGACAGATGTTCACTCCAGGAAGGTCCCTCAAAAAGGGAGGAGGAAAAGCTTGTTGGGACAACTCAAATGGCAGTGGGGACCCAAGGCTCAGCTTCCTGAATGTCATTCACTGTCAGGACATGAGCTCAGCCAGGAGCAGTGGAGAAGAAGACCTGGACAAGCCCAAGTCCACTGCTGCCAGGACTGGATGTGCGCAAGTGACTTTGACCTCGATTTCACAGCCAGAACTGGTTGCATGTTGCAGCCCTCACTTTTTGTTTGGATTCAAGCAAATTTTACTGGAGGCCCAGCATGAGGTATCCACATGATGGAGAAATTAAAAACTTTTGAGTATGAAACCACAACCAGCAGAGCTGTTTCAATACTACATTCTGGCACCGAAGGTGACCAGCAAAAACACCAGCAGCAGAGCAAACCAGAACAAAGGGGAAAAGTGCAGACTGAAACACTACAACACCCTCTTCTTCCAAGAATTAAACAATGTTTTTCATGAAGTGTAAAGATAAGCACTGGGACTACCATTTCCTAATGCTTCTGAGGTCAGCCCTTTAACACAGGCTCTCAAACAGCCAATTAAACGTACACAGTCTTTACACTCACACACACACCATTTGCAATACAGGCTGGGGACACACTGGCTGGAGAACAGCCAGGCTCAACATGAGCCAGCAGTGAGCCAAGGTGGCCAACAAGGCCAATGGCATCCTGGCCTGGATCAGGAATAGTGTGACCAGCAGGACCAGGAAAGTCCTTCTGGCTCTGTGCTCAGCACTGCTCAGGCCACACCTTGAGTGGTGTGCCCAGTTCTGGGCCCCTCAGTTAAAGAAAGATGTTGAGATGCTTGAACATGTTCAGAGAAGCACCAAGGCTGGTGAGTGGCTTGGAGCACAGCCCTGTAAGGAGAGACTGAGGGAGTTGGGGGTGTGCAGCCCGAAGAAGAGGAGGCTCAGGGCAGACCTCATTGCTCTCTACAGCTACCTGAAGGGAGGTTATACCCAGGGGGGGTTGGTCTCTTCTCCCAGGCACCCAGTGACAGAACAAGGGGACAGCCTCAAGCTACTCCAGGGGAGGTTTAGGTTGCATGTTAGGAAGAAGATCTTCACAGCAAGAGAGACTGGCATTGGAATGCCCAGGGAGATGGTGGAGTCACTGTCCCTGGAGGTATTTAGGACACTTGATGTGGCACTTAATGTCATAGTTTAGTTAATTAGAAGGTGTTAGGTGATAGGTTGGACTCGATGATCTGGAAGGTCTTTTCCCACCTGGCTGATTCTGTGATCTTTAAAAAAAAAAAAAAAAAGCTAAATAGTTCAAGCCTTCTTAAGAAAAAAAAATTTAAAAAGGAAAACTAAATTTTCTGCAAGACAGACAACCCTTTAAGTAATGGAAAATCTTCAGCTATTTAAAAGAGGAAAACGGTAAGACTGCTTAATTTTAAATGAGCAAGAATTTAAATGTCACTTCCTGCATGTGACATCAATTTGAAGCACCTTGCATTTTTGTAGACTTTGGTGTGGTTAATGGTGGAATCTTTGTGGAGTGCATTTCTACGGCATTTACTGCTGCATGTCTACGTTTGGCAACTGCTTTGCATAATTCTGAACACAAGAACAGCAGAAAGTGAGTTTTCCTCCATAAAGAGAGTGATCTAAAGTGCAGCATGCTACTAGAGCTTTCAAAGAAAGAAACACCGGAGAAAAACTACTCCAGCACTCAAGGGAAAAAAAAACCGAACAATTTCCTTTCATGCTGACAGCTGCAGCGAGGTACAATGAATTTATTTTATCTGAGCAATTACATATCCATGTTAAAGGCAGAGCAACACTATGTACTATAGAGAATTCACCCACATGAGTCCATAAAAGGCACCACTATCAACCTGCAGTTGGGAGGTGAGAAGTTATTCAGATGTCTGTCTGAGTAAGTCTTGAAATAAGGGATGGAGGCAAAGCTAAGGCGCTGCACACGCTCATTCAAACAGAGCTATAAACCTCCACACATCCTCTTGTAGGCTCTCTGGGTCAGATTTGTTCCTTAGTGACCTGGAGACTGCTGGACACAGGGCTCCAGGTCTTTCACTTCCAACTGCTGCTGCAGATGTCAACATCTCAGCATGTTCTCCCTCATCCTTCTCACAAGCATTTTTAAGTAATAGGCTGGTTCGAAGAACCTCTTGGTTCGAAGAACCTCTTAAAAAACCACAATGTAGCTTTTATAAAGTTTTCTGTAGAATTCATACCTACAAATAAAATAAAGCAGACAGGATCTGTGCATGTGCTGCAGCTGTGTTTTGGAACAAGAGCTATCATTCAATCAGACTGCTCAGCTGATAGACACCTCTCCTGCACTCTGTCTAACCAACTTCACTGACAGTTTGTGGCAGCACTGGAGGTGGCTTAGGTCGTCCTCCTGGGATGGCAGGAGAGTACATGGCCAACTATCAGTCACCCCACACCAGGGCTCTGAACAAGGGTACTCCAGCATCACATGGCAAAAAGAATTAACAGAAACATTCAGGTTGGAAAAGCTCCTCAGGATCACCAAGTCCAACCCACAACCCTATTCTATAAGACGCACCCTAAACATTAGCCCTAAGCACCACATCCAAACCACCCTTAAACACATCCAAGGTGGGTGACTGCACCACATTCCAATGTCTGACCACTCTTGCCCTGAAAATTTTTTTCCTCATGCCCAGTCTAAAGCTACCCAGTAGCAGCTTGAAGCCATTCTCTTTTCTTCTATCACTAATTACCTGTGAGAAGAGACCAACACCAAAGTCTGCAATGTCCTTCCAGGTAGCTGCAGACAGCCACGAGGTCTGCCCTTAGCCTCCTCTATTTCACATGAACCATCCCCAGCTCCTTCAGTCTCTCCTCATCAGATTTATTCTGCAGGCCTTTCCCCAGCCTCCTTTCCCTCCTCTGCACTGGCTCCACTACCTTCACATCTCTCTTGTACTGAGGTGCCCAAAACTGAACACAGTACTCAAGGTGTAGCCTCACCAGAGTTGAGTCCAAGGGGACAATCCTCTCCCTGCTCCTGCTGGCCACAGCATTTCTAATCCCAGCCAGGATGCCATTGGCTTTCTTGGCCACCTGGGCACACTGCTGCCTCATATTCAGCTGTTTGTTGATTACAAACCCCAGGTCCCTTTCTGCCAGGCAGCTTTCCAGCCACGCTGCCCCAAACCTGTAGCATTGCTTGGGATTGTTGTGGCCCATGTGCAGGGCCTAACATTTGGCCTTGCTGAAGTTCATCCCATTAACACTGGCCATGGATCCAATGTATCCAAGACCCTCTGTAAAGGCTCCCTACCCTCATGCAGATCAACACTGCCACCTAACTTGGTGTCATCTGCCAACTCACTGCTGACACACTCTGTGTCTTCAGCAAGGTCAACAATAAAGATGTTAAACAGAAATGGTTCCAACGCTGAGCCCTGGGGGACATCACTTGTGCCCAGTCACCAGCTGGATTTAACTCCATTGACCACCATCCCTTGGGCACTTCTGTTCAGCAGTGCTTTATCCAGCAGAGCTGTGCTTGTCCAATCCATGGGCAGCCAGTTTGTCCATGAGGATTCTGTGGGAAACAGTGTCAAAGGCTTTTCAAAAGTCTAGGTAGACAATCTCCACAGCCTTTCCCTCATCCAACAGTCAGGAAAAACTAGGACAGACAGCAAAACTCTTGCAGCAGCAGCACTGCTTAATGGGAAGAAGGTTCACTTCAGTTCTGGATAACCTACTCCATTTGGTCTGCTAACAAGACACATTTCAGAAAACCAACTGGGAAGATAAAGCAGGAGATTCCATTCCTCTGCCTCATAACACAAGAAAAGAAATTTTTACCAAATAAAAATACATGTAAAAGAAAACTCTATACAACATGCAATTTACACAACGGCAAATCATAGAATCATAGAATGGTAAGGTTGGAAGTGACCTCAAGGATCAACTAGTTCCAACCCTCTGCCATAGGCAGGGACACCTCCCACTAGTACAGGTCACTCAAGGCCTTCTCCAACCTGGCCTTGAACACCTCCAGGGAGAGAGTAGTCACAACCTTCCTTAGCAACCTGTGCCAGTGTCTCACCACCTTCACTGCAAAGAACTTCCTCCTAACATCCAGTCTAAATCTTTTCTCTGCCAGTTTAAACCCATTGCTCCTTGTCCTGCTGTTGCAAGACTTTATAAATAGTCCCTTCCCAGCCTTCCTGTGGCCCCCTTCAGATACTGGAAGGCTACTCTAAGGTCTCCTGGAAGCCTTCTCTTCTCCAGGCTGAAAAGCCCCAACTCTCTCAGGCTGTCCTCATAAGAGAGCTGCTCCAGCCCTCTGAGCATCTTTGTGGTCATCCTCTGGAGGGTCATTTCCCTTTACACCAGAAAGACCAAGAGTCCATCTGGACTCAAAAAGGGACTGTGCATGAGCTTCCCACCTCAGCAAGGCTTTGCAAAAGAACATAAAAGTCTTGTGGTCCAATCTTGACTCAATAATTAAAGGGTTAAAGCCACCGTGGGTTGTCAGGATGTTCTGTTTGCCGTTTGAGGTGGGGCAGGGGCAATGCTTCTTCCTCTGGAGCATCTTGTAGCTGGTCACCAAAATAAAGAAAGGAAACTAAAGAGTATACGGACGTGGATCTGCACTGGCACAGAAACGCACACAACCCTTCTAATATTGGAAGATCAACACGCGAGAGAGTTGATGAATAGGAAGAATTAAATATAGAACCGAAAAAATAAGAGAAATGATTAATTGCTAGGAAAAGGAACTGATGATTTATGGCAGAGAAAATTAGTAAGATTTAGGAAACTGAAGGAAACAAGCAGCGAGTGAGCTGCGGGGTGGGACCATCTGGTGCATCCAAGCCACGGCAGCAGAGGGCACATGTCCCCAGCTTTGGCTGCCCCTTCTGCCTCGGCATGTGGGAGCAGACACAGACAAAACAGGCAGAGTTTAGAGGTTACTGGCTGAAAAAAGCCAACTTTAAAAAAAAAACCAACACAACAACAAAAAAAACCCTAACAACACACACACAAAAAAATCCTCACACAACCAAGCTGCAATTTGTTTTCAATAATGTCCTATAATCTGAAACAAAAGCAGCTCCTCTCTCCACTCAGTGGGCTTGCAGTGGGCTGGTAGCAGCATCCTGCTCATGTTCTCTTACTCCAGGGCTTTCTAGAAATTGATAAAAATAAATGGGTGCTTCTCTAACTCTGTTTTAATTTATTTTAAGGAGAGACAAGTAGGAACGGGAATGGAAGGCATTTTTAGCATATTTATTTTTAAGTTTTGGGTCTTAACATCTCAATAGTAAGCTGTGCTTTTGGTCCTATGCTTCCCTGCTTTGCAGCTAGCAAGACAACCCAACTCTTGCAGTAGGCATGCAACCAACAGGCAACCCAAACGAGCATAACCTGGATTGGACATGAGGAGGAAGTTCTTCACCAGGAGAGTAATGAGACCCTGGAATGGGTTGCCCAGGGTAGTCGCTGAGGCCCCATCCCTGGAGGTGTTTAAGGCCAGGTTGGATGAGGCTCTGGCCAGCCTGATCTAGGGTAGGGTGTCTCTGCCCATGGCAGGGAAGTTAGAACTAGATGACCCTTGTGGTCTCTTCCAACCCTAACTGATTCTATGATTCTATAAACTCAAGCAATAACCCAGGATCTTAAAGTCCATTATGATCAGTGCCTTCAATTCATTTGGTTTTGCAAGGCGTAATAACACATGGAAAAGCCAAACAGATACACTGTGAAACTGTAAAAACACTTCACATTCTAGCATAACACCTGCTTGATTTTTTTTCTTTTTTTAAACTTAATGCCATTTTAAAATCACTTACAAAAATATTTTCAGTTAAAAAAAAACAAAAAAACCCCAAACAACATAACAAAACAAAACCCCCAATCACAAACCAAAAATACAACTGACTACATCCTCTTTGGGTTACGCTCATGAATGAGCTACTGCTGTCTGCACCTGGATCAATTCATGGGCATCCAGCAAAGCCTGTTGGTTTCCTTTCCAAACACTAATTTACAAAAGACACCACAAAATCCCAGCCTGCAAGCAGCCTGGCTGCTAAAGACAAAATCTCAGGGGTGGAAGTGATGACGTGCAGGCAGCTGAGGGGCCAGACACAGCAGTGGAGCCCAAGGCTCCTGCTCACAGGAGCTGTGCAAGGGGAAGGAGATCACTCCCTCTGCCACAGGTCTTAAGACACTGAGGCAAATACTCTTCATACTTTTCTGAAGGTCCATTATGAAACACTGTACTGAGGACTCATTAAGAAACAATCCTCTGCTATCTTTGGGAGATCTTGTGTTTCCTCACACCAGCCTTTACGTAGGCTCACCCCCTTCACAGCCAAATACTTTCTACAGAGAAGAAACAGCAAGACCTGGATTTGCCCAGTCAGCCAACCAGGAAAGAAATGGGTCTGAGGCTGCGGGGAAGCATCAGTACATTTCAGTTTAAACACAGTCATTTTGCAAAACAAAACATCTAACATTTCAGCAGCAACCTTTCCTAGCACCCTCTGTTTCACCCAGGCCAGCTCCCACACAATCCTAGGCAGAAGTTTCCCATCCTTCACTGCCCACTGGAAAGAAGAAGCTCAGAAGAGCTGCCCCTGTGTCACACTCTGGGGTACTTCAAACTCAGTAGGAGGGCTGAGATGAAACTCACCACCACCTATGCAGCTTTCTCTGCCTGTCACTACCACTACACAGTGCCTTGCAACTCGTAAAATTTTGCACCTTCCTCTCTCCCACTCTCTCTCCTCCAGGAGGAGTTTTGGACATGAGGGTAGATGGCACTGTTTCAGAAGGGCTCCAGTGGCTGCTCCAGCTCCACTGAAGGAAGATTTGCATACACTTCAGAGTCAGGGTTTGAGATATGCGCTACCTTCCTGCATTTTTATTGCTGAGGTCCAGTTTTATTCATTAGCCTTTTGCAGAAGCATCTTTTCCTTCACTGTGAGTATGAAGAGCTCTAAACCCTGCCCCCCCTATACAAAGGAACAGACACGCGATGAAATTCTGGATAAAGAGTGGCAACAAAAATTTTGGACAACCTGATACAGAAAAGCAAGAGCAAACAAACCTCAAGTTTCAAGAAATACATTACCCTCAGTTTACTGCTATAGGCTACAATGGAGTGTATTTTCCCCACGGTAGTGCTATACAGTCTCCCTACTAACCAAACTCCCACATTTGATTTAATGGGAATCTGTTCTAAACAAAATCTATAAAGGCAAGAAAGGTTTACTTATGTGGACAAGCACTGAAAAGAAAAAAATCAGCACAGACACAGCACATTTCACAAAGGAGCAGCTGTAACAGTAATTTAAGGTGAAATGGCCAAGAGATGAGACACTGGCAAATTGGAAGCAATTAACATATAACAGTCGAGAAACAGTAAATCCCTACTGAAGAGTCAACACAGCATTCAGAAAAAGACAGGGTGATGAAAAGCTGATACTCAGCATAACCAACAACAGGGTATTTCAAATGTAACCACCAAAAGAGGAGACAAGCAATGCCATACCAAGAAGGGTTGGCTGCATAACAGCAGCACTGGTAGCATAGGCAGGAAGGGACAGGGCATGAATGCCTGTGCATCACCTCCACCATCAGAACAAGATGGAACAGCTACACACAGCCCTTCAGCTCTGCCCAGATGACAACAGCATATGACTTATGACATATGGCAAGTACACTCCCACTGATGAGGTTTACCTCTTGGTAAAACCAGGAGAACCACAACCTGTGCCATCAACAGAATCACAGTACCTTATCAATGCCCACACTTGCTGTGCTGGGGAGCCAATTTCACCCTCTAAGTCTGTTGTGACCCAACTAGTTACCAACATTTGCCTCTCTCTGACAGGTTGCCTGGGGGGGGTGTGGAGTCTTCCTCTCTGGAGACATTCAACACCTGCCTGGATGGATTCTTGTGTGATCCTGCTCTGCAGTGAGTTGGACTGGATAAGCTTTTTAGGTTCCTTCCACCCCCTGACATTCTGTGATTCTCTTCTGATACCTTCTTCCCACTGTCTTCCTTCAAAATGAGACATCACAGTCCATATCTTCTTTATCCCCAGATCAGCACTGTCCTTTCAGGCTCCTGACAAGACTGAGAACTCAGACCTAACTCCAGGTCCACAAGTTTACTTCTTCCAAGATGCAGAGATGTAACTTAGAAATAAGTGTGAATTTTATGTGGGCTCTAGAAACCAACTTCTACTTCAGCAAGTACCAGACATGCACAGCCAGACAAACCAGGCATTTTCTACATGCTCTACCCTTTCCTTCACAAGAGAGGGATAAAGTGATCACTCTTTGAACATCATTTGTTCACCCAGAATCACAAAGCTCATCCTCTCTATGTCAGGGATCAACACTGTCTGCCCTTCATGGCCTACTTCTTGCTCCAACAAGCCCTTAGGCTCAAGTGAGCCTGTTTACTACAGAACCACACCTCACAGCTCCTCTTTGGACTTCTGCAATTGCTTCCACATTCTCCCAGAGTCTGCAAGCTGCACTCTCTCCATTTATGCCACAAGGGAAAAAGTAAGGAGCTTGCCAACTGCATTTGAAAGAGACCACAAGAAGCCTGATGATAATGAAGTGCCAGGGTTTTCTGCCTCAAACATTGTTATCTTGAAGTTCTACCTAAGAAATCATCTGCTCCATTGCAGATGTGGTTGCCAAGAGAGCCTCTTCCTTTGTTAGTATTTCGAGAAGATGAAATTATGTAATTATTTTTTTTTAACTGAATTTCCAAGGGCTTTGAAGTACCACCACACTTAAGAGTGTAGGGCCTGGTAAACTCAGATGTAAAGGTTTATGAATTTCAGATATTTTCTGTTTTGTTGATCCTGTGTTTGATGTTCACATGTTGAAACCTGAAAACGCTGGAATGCGATTGCTATTCCTGTGTGATGATAAAGGCTGTTCCTATCACAGCCCTGAAATACTGCAGAGGGCACACACAACGTGCACAGTTCTCTTACTTCACTGTATCAAGCCCAGGAAGTTGTTAACTGCAGAAAAAATCAATTCCTACACATTAGTTATTACAGAACATTACTTTAATTTGCACAAGGAAAAAAGGTGTTCTCCCTAGACTTATAAAATTACCTTTTATTATTACAGTCTTTTGTCTCCTTGGGAGAAATGAGGAACATTAAAAAAAAAAATTAAAAGAGAGAAAAAAAAAAGAAAATGAAAAAAGGATGAAAGAAATGTAAGGTAATATGAGAAGTTGCTGATTGTTAACCAAGGGATGCAGAGGATCCTGGAAGGCAGGGATGTGTTTGGGTATCCCTACAGTCTGCACAGTGCAGAAGCTCTCTGCACCCCAGTTTCAGACACTGCTTTATCTGTTGGGCATTATCCAGCCTAATTACATAGAGTTAAATCTCAGAGGATGCAGAGGGGAATGGACAGGAAGGAGGATAAGCCCCTGCCAGAGATATACCATGTGGAGGATCCTTAAGCAGAGATGGGGAAGCTATTAATCAGGAGGGCAAGCATGGGGCTGTGTCCTCTCACTGAAGAGGTAACAGAGACAACAGAGAGCCCAGGAGGAAAGAAATGCCTTCAGCTAAGTGTGGAGAGGCAGACGAGCATTCCCACCACTGATTCCGCTCTGTAAGAGTACTGTGTCCTAACCCAGGGGTTCAATTTGTCTTAATGCAAGCACAAAGCAAAGTTTTCCAGGGGAACATCAAATTTGTGCTGGATCATGCTAAGGGTCTGGGAGGTTCCTCAGGGGAGGCCCGGTTCTGGCTGTGCAGTGGAGGCCAAAGGGCAGCATCCTCGGCTTGAGGGCCGGCATCCTCTGCTCGAGGGCTGGCATCCCCTGCTCGAGGGGCGGCATCCTCTGCTCGAGGGGCAGTATGCCCCGTTCGAACGCTGGCATCCCCCACTCGAGGGGCGGCATCCCCCGCTCGAGGGGCGGCATCCCCCGCTCGAGAGGCATCTTCCCCCGCTCGAGGGACAGCATCCCCCA
Organism: Eubucco bourcierii; assembly: GCA_013396675.1. Taxonomy (NCBI): domain Eukaryota; kingdom Metazoa; phylum Chordata; class Aves; order Piciformes; family Ramphastidae; genus Eubucco; species Eubucco bourcierii. Next base: position 201,497 of record VWZE01004448.1, read on the forward strand.
CTGGAGGGGCGGCATCCCCCACTCGAGGGGCAGCATCCCCGGCTCGAGGGGCAGCATCCCCGGCTCGAGGGGCAGCATCCCCGGCTCGAGGGGCAGCATCCCCGGCTCGAGGGGCAGCATCCCCGGCTCGAGGGGCAGCATCCCCGGCTCGAGGGGCAGCATCCCCGGCTCGAGGGGCAGCATCCCCGGCTCGAGGGGCAGCATCCCCGGCTCGAGGGGCAGCATCCCCGGCTCGAGGGGCAGCATCCCCGGCTCGAGGGGCAGCATCCCCCACTCGAGGGGCGGCATCCCCCGCTCGAGAGGCATCTTCCCCCGCTCGAGGGACAGCATCCCCCACTCGAGGGGCAGCATCCCCGGCTCGAGGGGCAGCATCCCCCGCTCGAGGGCAGGCGCCCCGGGAGGCCGCGGGGACACGCGCACGCGCACGGCCGCGCTGCCAGCCCCGCACGTGCAGCTCCCCGGCGCAGTTCGTTCCTCCTAAGCTGATTACAGCCAACAGGTTTGTGCTCGTATTTACTGCAATGCTCCCTCTACACTGCCTCCGCCTGTCTCCGTTTGCAGGCATCCCAAAGCAGGCAGCCAGCCCCACGCAGCTCTGGTCTCCCTGTGGCCGCCGGTGGCCTTCCCTCCACGCACCCACGCAGGGACTTTCCTGACCCCACCGTCACCAGCTAATGCTCCTCCCTCTCCCCGAGCGCTCGGGTGCCTCCCTGCCCATCTCCATCAGAACACATACGTCATGCCAGCCTGCTTAGTGCTTCTCCTCTCCAAAGCCAGCCGTAAGGAGTAACTAATCCTCTCTAAGCCCTGGGAAGACAGGTAGCCTCCATTTTACACGTACAGAAATGGAAGCAGGGGTGAAGGAGGTCAGCCCCTTTCTTTCAGTAGATCCACAAAGATCAAGCACAGCAGTGGTTAAGCATTTTCACTTAAGCTCTTAGGGCAACATAGGGTAACCTACCAAATTAACCCAACGAGCAGGCGCTGCATGTTTGTTTGTTTACGTGACACACAAAAAAAATTTACTCTGGGCAATTTCTCTGGGTACGTTCATTGCTCTGTAAGCTTGTGTGTGCATGCTTGTGGCTGTATCCTCTCCTCTAATCTTCAAGTTAATTTCAGCCAAAGAATTGACTGGAGGCAACAGGAGCAATTCATGCAGCCGTGTGAGCGTTCTTCAGAAATCTCTGCATGGACAGCACGAGCCACACTTCCCACTCCTCCGGTTTCATTGCTATGCAAGAAAGACAGGAGGGCAAATGAAAGCTGGAGAAGCACGAGGTAGCTAGCTGCAAACCTCTCTGGCACACTCACCAGCCTGCTGCCAGCATCAGCACTGGACATCCCATGGACTACCTGCCCTCTGGGCTTCTCACATGCACGGTTATTACGTAAGGTCATATGGTCCAACACGTGTATTCCTCGAAGTGATGGGCTCTCTGGATTCCAGCCAGAGGATCAAGGAAAGCTTTAAGAGAGCACTACTGTTTGGTCAGTCATATCCTGTTTGGACACTTAACGGAGATGACCCTACTCTCTGCTAGGAGGTCCAAGACCTCAGTGGAATTAATTAATTAACAGAGTGGAACTCCACATCCGCATTACACATTACAGGATAATGACTTCCAGGACCAATACTGGTAGATGTTATCCAGATGGAATATAAAAGTTGCTTTAGAGAGACATAAACCTTTTTAAACCACTTTGTAATAAGATTGAAAGTGACAAATGCTATCTGCTAACAAAAAATCCTGGTTCTAGCACACTTAAGCTTTGCATCAGAACAAAACTATCATAAATTGGTTAAAACCCACAGTGATATGCAGTTGACACCCACATATGTTACACTGGTGCCCAAGAACAAATGATATGTTTATAATGGATCTCAATATGCTCCATGTATTCTTGCTGTTAAGAACAATGCAAAGTACTTCAAAGCTACAAAAAAAAAATAAAAATCTAATGCAGTCGAAAAAAAATATAAGGAAGCCTCTCTTGGACACCTATTCCTTTACATTCTCTATAAAATTGGCATTGTTTAGTAAAACATTCTTTGTATAGATGCTAAAATATCAACAAAGGATCATCAAATAAGAGAGTATAAATGAAAGTATATTTATGATGTTATCCAGTCCTTTTCCCCTTATTGCAATACATAGGCTGAGAGGTGAAAATGTTATTTATAAATATGATACATGGGCACAGAAATATCACCTGAAACAAAATATGAAGCTGCCAGATGTGTCCTTTGGATAACAGTGATTCCTTTGGATATTCCAAGTAACTGTAGCAACTGGAATCCAGCTAACAAAAATCACCCTAGTCAGGAGCAGCTGTGCTCAAAGGCAATAAATACTCTAAGTATGACAGAGTGGTACATCATAAAGCTCTTCCTTCTGTTCTTTGTAAAGAAGTAAGTGCTCTCTGACTGCTCACCTGTATCTCTGACATACTGCTGTTCTGAATGACAAACTCATCTGATTTCCAGTCTAACGCCTGCTTTATCTCAGTCTGCAAAATTGCACAGATGCTTCTCCTATGAAGAATTAAATCCAGCCTGCTGCTGACACTTAGCTGGTAACCCCAAAAGCAAGAAGATTGGACCCTTTTCAATTTAGAAAATTAGGCTTTCCTGCTAAAACCTAAGTATTAGTTCTGACAAAGTCCTAGATGAAGTCCTCCACTTTGCTTGAGGAAGAAAAGCTCTGCAGGCTTTTGCTCAACACATACCTCTTGGAGTGGCCAAGCAGCCTGTCACCTGCTGGTGCAGGGCATCTGCTAGGGAAAAGGTTCTCCACCCTTCTCTACATGCTAAGGGTTTGTAGAGGATCAGATTCTTCCTTCAGGACCAGTGAACAGCCCCTCAGCAGAAGGTGCAAGTAAACTAACAGCCTTTATCCCCCTTCACTATTTGTTTTTCTTCTGTAAAACACACTCCAGCAGGTGATGCTGCCACTAAATTTCTCAGTGTTTTAACAATCTGCAAACACATTAGCAAAATTAATGATGACGAAATGGCATTTCAAGTGTCTGTTTCCCTAGGGTTCTTTCTGCCACAGATGAACATTTCACTAGGGAAAAAAACACTCTATATCAGTGTTTGGAACTGAAAGTTGGGCTAAACCTTGGAAATAAACCTGGACAGACAGGAAAAAAAAAAAATTAAAAAAAAAATCTTTCAGCAAAATCTTCATGAAAGGGAACTGATTATTAGCTTGCATAATTTCAAACCTCTGGTTACACGAGACGTTTAAGACAAGAGCACAGACAAAAATCAGACACCTACTGAGACAAAAAAGCAAAGGCAAGAAGAAGAATCTTTTAAGAAGGGTGTATTAAATGCACATAAACCCTAACACTTAACATTCCCTGCATTTATTTCCTGACATTTAGCATCTTTGAAAAGATGAATGCTAACTCTAGGCATTATTAATGATCACTGACTACATCTAACTGCAGCCATCCTAGGCTGAACTGCACGTAGGAAACGCTGCCTTCAGACTGATGAGCCAGCTTTCAGATAAACAGGCTTACTTAAATATCAACTATTAACACCCTATGGCAATCCAAGTCCACGCACAGTGACTCAGTGCAATTATTTCAAGTGTAACAAGTGGGCAGTCATGCGGATTTGCACCTTATTGGTTTAAGCATGAAATTAAGCAAGGGGGAGGAAAAAAATAATGGAAACTATTCAATTTTAGAGCAAACCAGGGTAAAAAAAAAATATAAAGTATTATAAACATGACATAATCTCATTTAAAGAAACTGTATAACACATAGGTTTTACAAATATTTACAGACATTAATCTTGTTAAGTTGATTTACAGAGTTTTATTCAGTAACAGGATTGACTGGCTGGAGAAACACAGGCTCAGGGGGAAAAGGGAAAAAAAGGGAAAAAAAAAAAAAGGAAAAAAACCAACCAACACAACAGAAAGCTCTGTTTTTGTCAGAGTGATGGATTCTTTTCTTAAGTAACTTGTTTTGTTGTCTTTTGTTCCAAGACTATAAACATTAGTAACAGTTCTCCAACTGGAAAGAAAGGCTGAGCATTAGTAACAGTTCTCCAACTGGCAAGAAAGGCTGAGATGTTTCACTTTCACCATTCTGGGTTGCTTTTAGTTTTCTTTCAGTCCGAGAGTGAGAGGAAAGGCAACAAGCTTGATCTCCCTTCCTGTGTTGGTTTGAGGCTAATTAGAGTATTTTAATAGAGAAAATTACACTATAGGCTGTGAAAGGAAAACATCATGATGTCTACTTCACTCATACGCTTGCTGAAAAATTGTTTGGGAACAATAACCAAAACATAGATAAGTGAGTCTCTGTCTGTCTCTTGCTGGGAGAGCAGCTCAGGTGGTCTAGCAGCTTCTGGCTCTGGCTCCTCTGCCAATTAATTTTCACTAACCGTTTTTCTTCTAACCCCCCTGGCCGATCCTCCTAATTTATCTTGCGTGTAAGGCAAACCTTGGGGTAAGGTACCGGGGTGAGGAGAAGGTGGAAGGGTGGTTGGGAGCCCCTCCTGGGGTCTCTGATTTCTGGGAGGGGAGTTATATTGCTGTATTACCTTTAACTTGCATATTTCTGTACCTATTCCTGTCTATAGTGTATATATCTGGTTGTACATTGTGCTGAGCTGTAAATAGAGCTTCAGTCCTTAACTTCCAGACGGCTGAGTTCTAGTCTGGGTCATTTTACAAAGTGGGGGGGGGGCAGGGAACTCCCAAACCTTCACACTTCCTTATAAGATCACCTTCCTTTTGCCCAAAACTGGATCTTGCCTCTGAAGCAGCACATACACAACTGCTCCGTGGGCTTACGCTTGCTCCCGCAAGAGATGGGTTGCGGATCCTGTTAAGCAGAACTCCTGCAACCAACACGAGTTTACATATCTGACACAACCAACATTAACATCCAGTTCCCTGTTCTTTATTTGCTTCCAATCATCTCTGACTTCCCACAGCCAAGCCTCTCTACAGCTTTCATGTGGCCGCAGTTACTTCTGTTTGCACTGAAGAGGTCATTTCATGTGCTGCTAGCAGAAGGGATCCCGGACTCTTCTGTGACTTCAGGCATCTTTTAGGAAACACAGATTTCCTGCTCTCTTTCCAACTAAATACAAAGGTCAGCGAGTTTAACAATGAAGCACGGTGCTGCAGCTTGATATTTTAGTGCTACAAAATTTACACACAAAAGCAAAGAGGACAATTGCTATATAAAACTCCACAAGCAGTAACCAAAACAAGTCCTGTCCAAAATGTACTCCTGGCCCCCAAGCAAGGACTTGTGCCCACTGAAACAATGCAGTTATGTATAGGTTTTCCCAGAGAGATGGCATCTTGCTTAAGTGAAGGTCCAGTACACTGAAACTGGTACATCTGTGCCTTTTGGAAATATATGAGAAGTACAATATATATAATATGAAAAAGACAGTCTGGTTGGACTCAACAGCTAATGGTCACATTCACACTTCACTTCCATGTTATGATCTCCCCCAATCTCTCTACCTCTCCACCAAAAGCATTACACCAAAGAGGTGACTTTTCTTCCATGTCAGCATTGCTAGGACAGTTATTCTTCTCTTTTCACTAATAGGGCAATGTCTGATGTACCATTCTACCTCTGTGGTATTCATATGATATTCAGGATCCAAGAGGAAATATCACAGCGGCTGGAAGGGACCTTGAAAGCTCATCCACTCCAACCACCCTGTCAGAGCAGAATCACCTAGAGCAGATCACACAGGAACACATCCAGGCAGCTCTTGAGTATCTCTGGAGAGGGAGACTCCACAACCCCCTGGGCAGCCTGTTCCAGTGTTCTGTCACCTTCACAGTGAAAACATTTTCCTCATGTTTCCATGGAACCTCCTATGCCTCAACTTCCACCCATTGCCCCTTGTGCTGTCATTGGGCATCACCCAGCAGAGCCTGGCTCCAGCCTCTTGGACTGAATACTTATCTCATTACTGTGCACCCCTCCACCTGACACCCATTCTTCAGATACACACACCGATCACATCCCTTCTCAGTCTTCTCCAGACTAAACAGCCCCAGGGCTCTCAGTCTCTCTCCATAGAGGAGATGTTCAAGTCCCCCACTCATCCTCATGCCTCTCTGTTGGACTCTCTCCAGCAGGTTTCTGTCTCTCTTGAACTGGGTAGCCCAAAATTTGACACAGTATTCCAGGTGTGGTTTCACTAGGGCAGCGTAGAGGGGGGAGCAGGACCTCCCTAGCCCTGCTAGACACACTTTTCCTGATGCAGCCCAGGATGCCATTGGCTCTCTTGGCCACAAGGGCACATTGCTGGCCCATGCAGAATTTGCTGCCCACCATCACTCCAAGATCTTTCTCCGTGGAGCTGCTTTCCAACAGGGCAGCCCCAAGCTGTACTGGTGCCTGCTGTTCTTCCTCTCCAGATGCAGCACCCTGCACTTGTCCTTATTGAATTTCATGAGGTTTGCCTTCCCCCAGCTCTCAGCCTGCCCAGATCCCAATGGCAGCACAGCCTGAGGGGTGTCAGCTTCCCCTCCCACAGTTTTTGTATCACCAGTGAACTTGCTGAGGGTACCCTCAATGCCCTCACCCAGGTCAGTGCAGCGTCTATGCCCCTTGTCATGCAATGACAAACCTCTTATCTGTGTCACTGAATACAATCTAGTGGTCTGCTGGGTGTCACACACAGCATTTAGTTTTGCTAATGTTCATGTCTGTAGAAGCTAAGCATTCCTCACACACCAGTACTTGCTGTTCACACACTACTCCACAGGTCATATCAGTAACATTTAATGGTCTCTGTATGACAGTAGTTTATACTGCACACAAGAAAATGCCTTCTCTGGTCACACTCATGGCCCATCCCACCAGCAGCTTCAAGCTACAGAACCTTCAGTGCAAGGTGCAAAAACTAACACTCATCAATCACAGCAAAACTTGCCCCTTCCTGTCTCTTCTGTTGCCCTCATCCATCTGGAAACCAGGCTCTTGGGAGAATGATTGTGCCTCAGAACACCAGGCTGCCAGGTAGTAACTCTCACAAACAGCTTTCATCTTGGAACCTCATTCCTTTGGGTTACTCACCAAGATGCAGAAAAGGTTCATGCAAACCTCTAAGGCTTCCCCCACAAAAATGAAGCTAAGTCACTTCCCCTGCCCCAGACATTTTAGGCAATGCTTCATTCTGCAGCCTCTGCGATAAGCATCCAGCCACTCACATAGGTGACAAAACTCACCCAGTCAGGTGCTCACCACAGCACTTCCCAAACTAGTCAAGCATGGGGTGGAACAAGGATGTATGCAGAATAGAAATCCAGCTGCTTTTCCTGAATGGGTTCAGTGAAATTAAAACTCTCCATCTACTTGTCAGCTTCCTCTGCTTCGGCACAACTGGTTGAAATTAACCACACCACAGGAGAAAACAGGTGTGTCATACCCAGGGGTTAGAGAAAGACCAAAAATATTTACTATACAGACAGGCTGCCTGCGTGAGGGAAGCAGACTGGCATAGACTGAACTTGCTTATGCTTGAATAGCCAAGAGAGAAGAGTTAGGAATGAATGGGGAAACTTTCACGCCTGCCTCTCCAGCCAGGCAGAAGTGTGAAGAAGGGCCTCTGGCAGGTTGATCAGATGACTTCTCTCCTGACTACTCTCCAAGTCAGGAGAATGGCAGGAAAGGAAGCACAAGCCCTACTGCCAGAGGAGTGAAAACATGCTCTTGTCCTGTGCCAGCCTCCAAAGATCTGCTGCCTGTCCTGCAGCACGCCATTATTTTTAATAGTACTCCGTCTCCCTGCTCTTGCTCTACACAAATACTGGCTCATGCTCAAGCCTTCCAACCTCACGTTTCTTTTCCAGCCCCTCCACACCTTGGTCAGAGTGGCAGAGGAAATTACACAGATGGCTGTACAGTGGTTGCAAAGCTCCCAGGATTCCTTCCTGGGACCTAGCAACTGGGAATTCATTCCCCAGCCCAGGTAAGCCACCAGAGTGGTGGCATGGGCTCCCCAAACCACTGGAGGGCCTGCCAAACTCAGCCTCTGCTCTAGCACAGTGTTCTTCTGCCCAAGGGAAATCATTTCCCCTACAGTGATTCACTAATTTACAGCTGGTTAAAGACGTTGCCCCTGCCTCCTTGCTGAACACACACACATACACATACATGGTCTGCAGCTGCAGGGAGAAGCCCCGGGGGAGGCAGAGCTATTGATGTGCCATATACAGTCTGCCACCAGTTGAGAAAGTTCCCATCTGAAAGGATGAATCGATTATCTTCAGTGTCAGATGTTCTTAGCAGTGTCTTAGATGAAGGATCAGTCCCATGTATAAGCCAAACCCCTCCCTATCCGCAAAAATCACAGATACACAAAGAAAAGCCTGTGACTGGAACAGGTTCTGCTGCTCAGTCCATACAAGACTTTCCCCAGTCTTGCTGCCTCTCATTTAAGCGCCAGGCACCATGACTTTTCACCTTGGGTTTCTCCTCTTTGAGGCCAGAGAAGGGCAGCTGAAGAGTGCTTCTTCCCATCACCTTTGTTTTGGTGTGGGCCAGGCTTACACTGCTGTCACAGCAGCCAGAGTGCTCTGTGTGTGGGGCAGCCTGGGCTGCAAACTTGACTTCCACTGAATAGTGACTACTGTGGCTAGACTCCCATGGTACCCAGATCAACCTGGCATTGCTTAGGTTGGCAGCTTCAGCATAAGCAAGTGGCAATTTCAGGTACTGGGATGGGCTGCCCAGGGAGGTGGTTGAGTCACCAACTCTGGATTGTGTTTAAAAGTCATTTGGATGTGGTGCTTAGGGATGCGGTTTAGGGTGCACCTTGTAGGGTAGGGTTGGACTTGGTGATCCTTGTAGGGTAGGGTTGGACTTGGGGATCCTTGTAGGGTAGGGTTGGACTTGGTGATCCTTGTAGGGTAGGGTTGGACTTGGGGATCCTTGTAGGGTAGGGTTGGACTTGGGGATCCTTGTAGGGTAGGGTTGGACTTGGTGATCCTTGTAGGGTAGGGTTGGACTTGGTGATCCTTGTAGGGTAGGGTTGGACTTGGGGATCCTTGTAGGGTAGGGTTGGACTTGGGGATCCTTGTAGGGTAGGGTTGAACTTGGGGATCCTTGTAGAGTAGGGTTGGACTTGGGAATCCTTGTAGGGTAGGGTTGGACTTGGGGATCCTTGTAGGGTAGGGTTGAACTTGGGGATCCTTGTAGGGCAGGGTTGGACTTGGGGATCCTTGTAGGGTAAGGTTGAACTTGGTGATCCTTGTAGAGTAGGGTTGAACTTGGGGATCCTTGTAGGGTAGGGTTGGACCTGGGGATTCTGAGGGTCTTCTCCAACCTGAATATTTCTGTGATTATGTTCTCACCATCTTAATTGGATACTGAGTTCAAGGTGAGGGTGGTGGTGGTTTTGCAGAGAACAAAAAGGTGCCATGGTAGGAATGTGACAGCAAGACTAACCTACTTGGCTGGTGCAGCCCAAGCATAATACACTGGCCCACGTCCTCACAGCCAAGAACAGGCTCAGTGGTTGAGATTCTTGCATCTCAGGAGACTCCCGAGGAGAATGCCAGCAAGAGAAAAATGAATAAAAAAGCTAGGTCACCGAAACTACTGAATGCCAAGAGGCACAAGAAACATGCAGAAAGACTCATTAATTATAAAAGAGCCTCACTGCTCCCTCCTGCTCCTTTCATTGGGGAGCCAAGATAAACAGTGGAGTTTTAATCTCTTTTCAAGAAATTGCACTAAGTGACACGAATTCTTCATTTCTCCATGTCTGGGTTTCTAGGCAGTAAGGCTTCAGTGTAACTCTATTCCACACCAGGTACTAGTTTTAAAATGGAAGTCAGACCTCCTTGATATCTGATGGTGGGAGGTCTGAGATAGTGCACATGAGAAAATAAGTCTACTTCTCTGAAGGCACTGTGGGATCTCCCACCTATTTCTATGAGAAGTAGCTGCTTCTTTTTGTTGTTGTTGGTTGTGTGTTTTTAATTTGTTTCTCCTTCTCCAGAAAATGTCCCCAGGGTATCAGTGCCTTGAAGAGAAAAATCAAAGTTTGCTCCTACAGAGAACTGAGGAGATTCCATAGTAAGAGTCACAGAATCACAGAATTGTCAGGGTTGGAAGTCACCTCAAAAATCATCCAATTCCAACCGCTCCCCACCATGGGCAGGCACACCTCACACTAGATCAGGCTGCTCAGAGCCCCATCCAGCCTGGGTTCTCTCAGAGATGACCAACAACATGCTTCCAGGGTAAAGCAGGGGCCAGGTGCTCAGGAATGACATCGGGATTTTCAGTCTTCCTACCTAACAGTAACTGTGTTAGCACAATACCTTGCTGTGAGTCTGAGATGAAAAAAGAAGGTCCCTACAATTAAATGCTGAAGTAAGCTATGGTGAAGTATCTAAAAAGAAGGATCCCACTACATCAGATTTTTGGACAATTACTGGAGCGGGCAGCTCCTTATATCAGGTCTAATTTTAAGGTACAGCTATCATACAGAGACACAGGAACAGTTTTCTATCTCTATTTTACCCTTAATGGAGATCACAGGGAGAAGATTATTTCCCCCCGGGGCGCCAATGGCCTTGCTGCAGACTGACAAGACAAAACTGAAAGCCACAAGCCCCACTCTAAGTACCTGCAGCAGTGTCAGCTCAATACATTTCCACCCTCCTCTGCTCCATCCCATTTCTCTTCTACCACTATTCATTGACTCTTTACTTTCTCCACTTTAAATTTCTGTAGCCTTGCTTATGAGCAACACAGTGAAATGGCTGAGTTTGAAAAATCTTTTTAAAGAAGCTGTTCCTTCTTCCTCCTCTGAATGTTTTATGGATTGGGGCTTTATTAGAACAACTGAATCATTTAGGTTGGAAAAGACATTTAAGATCACCAAGTCCACCCATTAACCTAGCACTGCCAAGTCCACCACTAAACCATATCCCTAAGTGCCACATAGAAGACAAGTCTTTTAAATACCTTCAGAGAAGGTGACTACATCACCCCACTAGGCAGCCTGTTCCAATGATTAACAACCCCTTCAATGAAGAATTTTTTCCTAATACCCAATCAAAACCTCCCCTGGCACAACTTGAGGCCATTTCCTCTTGTCCTGTAGCTTGTTACTTGGCAGAATAGACCAACCCTCTTCTCCCTACAACCTCCTTTCAGGCAGGTGTAGAGGACAAGAAGGTGTCCCCTGACCATCCTTTCCCCCACACTAAATCTCAGTTTCCTCAGCCACTTCTTTGGACACCCTCCAGAACCTCCATGTCGTCCTTATGGTGACAGATCCAAAACTGAACACAGAATTTGAGATGTGCCCTCCCCAGTGCTGAGTACAGGGGACAATCACTTCCCTAAGTCCTGCTATTAACAGCTCTTCTGGAGCAAGTGGATGGTTGTAGAGAGGGCAGGGTGAAGCAGGAGCCTTGAGATGGAAAGCTTCACAGTCCCATACAAATCCACATTTTCAGCTCAAGTTACCAGCTATAGATGCCTGCAAAGCCATGAGATTTTGGTTTAGCCTAGCACTGATATGACTGCCCTACCTGTGGCTTCAGAGCATCAGGTATGGTGGTAACACACTTTTAACACAAGGTATACTAAGGTTCAGAAGAGATATTCTTAATTCTGGCATGAACCAGCATTGCCTGACCAAAGAGTGAAGCCAAGAGGAGAAAAGGCCTTTTTCAATCTGGTGTAAATCCACTGGAAAAATAACCACCTCAGGAAGGGTACCACAGACACTTCACAGCCTTTGTCACATTTCTGGCTCCCGGTGCCCTGTCTGTGCGTATGTCAGACAGGGCAAAGCTACCCATACAGGTACAGTCTCTGTTCATCATAAACCTCCTTTATATCCAGTGAGCACAACTGGGAGGGCAGGGAGTAAAGAGAGGAAGATGTTCTGCATTTACATTTCCACTACCCAGCAAGAGACACAGATCAAATGTTCATTTAGTCTGTGTTCCAGAACACTTCTCCTAGACATTATATATAGTTTCTCAGATACCAGCGTCTCCCTCACCTACATATTCACACTAATCCATATAAAACTATGAGTCATTACACAAAGTTCCATCCAGAAGAGTAAGCCATTCATCCTTTGGGGGAGGAGGAGGAAAGGGGAAATTAAGAGTTGTTTCCAATTTAATTGGCAGACTTTACATTTTTGTTCTGCTTCCACTGGAAAAGTGTGGTGCTAATTTTTCTGACACAGCTTGCAACCACAGCCAGACCTCGATCTGCTTCAGTTAAGTCTAGGGGTAGGATTTCTAAAAATAAAACAAATATTAAAATAAATTAGAATTGTATCTGTCACCTGCCTTTGAGCAGCATGCAAGTGCTGTATGCTGAACTAATGCTTGTGTTGCTTTGAGGACTTGAAAACTCTCTGCAGAAAACTCTCCTAAGTCCCTATGTTTCACCAAGAGGATGGCAAAAGGGTAAGTTTAAATGGCATACTGTCACTCTCAAACCAGCTGCTCAAGCCTTGCTGATGTGTCTTGCCATATTCTGAGAAAGAGAGAGAAGTAACAGGGATTCAGTTCTGATGCTCTGCAGCATACCCTCCCCTTTTGCTCTCATACAGTAAAGCACACATATGCCCCACCCTGCCTTTCTACTGTATCTTGTAGCCAGAAACATGGTTTCCTGTATGCGAGCAGCTCTTTTATGGGGTAGAGCTAATTCTGAAGTGAGATTACATAGAAACACCAACTTGGACCAGCTATATATTTTAATTCCTACATTACCTACTCCAACATGGGACTTTGGATTCTGTGTTCCCCTTTCCAATGTGACAGAAGAGAGGGTTTTGACTGTCTTCTCATTTTTCACTCTTTGTCTATATTTCTGATGTTTTTCTCAGCTGCTTCTTGGCTTTGCACCACTTTCCCTCTCATTTTCTAATCCAACAATTCCAGCTTGGCAGCTGCATACAACTTTTATGGCTATTTCGACTCAGCCTCCCCTATCTTGCTCCTTTTTGTACACAGCCCCTAAATCAGGGTGGTCATTCTGCCTCCCAAGCAATTCAGGGGCCATTCTGATGGACTGCATCCCTCAGGAGGATGTTAGTGGAGGGACTGGCCATCACCCTGCTGGAACTGAGATGGGCGAACTCAACAGCAGCTGCTGAGGCACCAGAGCCACCACCAAGGTAGACCTGAGCAGTAAATCACAGAATCACAGAACAGTCTGGGTTGGAAGTGACCTTTGAAGGTCATCTAGTCCAACCCTTCCCTGCAGTCAGCAGGGATGAACTAGATCAGGCTGCCCAAAGCAACCTCTGGAGAAAGGCTGGCATCTGTGATCCTGTGAACTTCTACTTGAGCTACTCCAGGAGCTCCTGCAGCACTCACAGAGTGGCACCTGGGATACGTGATCTATACAAGGATTTTGGCAAGCAGACTGCAGGATTACAGTGAACCTCTACCTCAAGTCCAAAGCAAGTAAGAAACACACAAGAAACAACAGCTAGGAAGTCTTTCTGCAGAAGGTGAACTTGAGCCAAAGTGCTGTGAGACTCTCAGCACCTTTTCCCAGATTCAGTTCATTGTGTATGGGTTTGCTCATGATTCACATACCTCAGTACTTCTTTCTGAGGCATCAGATCTCCCTGCAGTTACTGCTTTTCAAAATATCTATCAAGCTTTAACACTTCCACAATGGCTGCATATTAACTTTTCTGCCAAACACAGGGTCTAGAACTACTGCTGGATCCTCCAGTTGCAGTCTGTACTAACAACCAGATACAAGGTGGCACAAACCGCAGAAAGACTGCTGTACACTTCTGCTTAATACCCAATAGCTACATTTGACAGCTCAACTCACTCAAGCTCCCCTGGAGCAGAACATTTGGAGCTCCTGTCAATCATGAGCTTATATCAGATATTCCAGGTACCACCATGGGGAAAAGATCCATTTCTTCAGTAGGAAGTAGGTAAACTCTAGCCAGCCCCATGGCAGAACAGGACCCAAGAAAACAGATAAGTAGACACTAAAGCTGCATAATCTGCTAAGAAAGAAGGGTGTCACAACAGTCAGATGCAGGTACTAAGTATAGGTCCACTCCCTTCCATTGCCACCTCCTCCCCAATCTAGCACATGCTACTTTATCTTTACCATTAGCATGATGGTAGCGTAGCTTGCTCGGCTGTATCACTCAATCTGAAACGTAAGAGAATGTAAGCACACACGATACACTCAACAAACATCTGAGGCATTGAACAGCATCTGAACAGTTAAAAGAAAACGACAGGCACTCAAGTAAAAGCTTTAAAAGTACAAGTAAACAGATCTGTACTTTCAAATATTAACAATAAACTTCTTGGGGTACAGCTGCAGAAGAAAGGCATCTTGCCTAAAGAGAGCCTCCTCACAAATTCCAGGTATTTAAGCTTTCTTTTTCTTTAGTTTTAAGACTCACCAATGGTTTGTATTGCATATTTAAACATTAAGGGCTAAGAAATTATTTAATCTTTTAAAAAAAAAAATCTTTGAAAGAAAAATAAAAAATATTTATCTGACAAGTCACCAGCAGGGAAACCTTTTTCTTCTTTTAAAATGAAGATATGCTTCTTACCTTCAAAAAGTTTGTGGAAACTTCTAAAGGCAGAAAAGGCCATGGCAAGTAACAGAAAAAGGGGGAAAAAAAAGAAGAAATGCAGCACTAGGTAATTTTAAACACTTTGCATACCTAAAAAGGGCATATTAAACTGCAACCTTAGTCATAAACCCACACCAGCAAATCTGTAGGAGCAAAGACGAAGCACCGCAGGCGCGATCTGCAGCTGCCTGGCTGTCGGCTGCTTCGAGTGCATGACAACACACACCAGAGGAAGTGGGTGTCATGCCTCGCCCCAAGCATCTCCTCTCCTTTGTCCCCCACCCTCCTCTGACCACCTGTAGCAGCCTCAAAGGAAGCAGGCACACTCCCACATACTTTCCAACTGTGCTGTGCCAGCCACAAAGTACGCAGCCATCGGCACACATGTGAAAATACATGTGTGGAGTGCAAGCGTCGAGTCTTTCTGCAACGATTAACCTACTTAGCAGGCAGCCACACTTTCTCTCTCTTTCCCCNACAAACCAGAAAAGCAGCCCATGGAGCAAGAGAGACCCCTTCATCCTGTTCGTACCCATGCCCTTTCCCTTTCTCCCCGCCACGCACACCTACCTAACCCATGCCTTTGCAGCGCTGGAAAAAGGCTGTAAGCAGGGCATTGCCACTAAGTGCATCCTGGGTATTGGGAGCTGTGGTTTTGAGATTAAACACCCAGCAAAGAAATTTCATCTTCTGACGAGAATTTTCCATAATCAATTAAACACGGGTTAGGAAAATGAATCAAAAACAGGAGAGAGGAAGAGAGAGAGAGAGAGAGAGAGAGAGAGAAATGCCTAAATTCCCTCTCATGCTCAGAAACAGCAGTGTAGTTGAGATCACTTTTCTGCAATAAGCTAAAAGTAGGGCAGAAGGGGCACACAACAAGCACCTGAGAGAATCAAAGAATCACAGAATGTCATGGGCTGGAAGGGACCTTGAAAGCTCATTCAGTCAAACTTCTCTGCAGAGAAGGATCACCCAAAGCAGATCACACAAGAACGCATCCAGGCAGGTCTTGGCTATCTCCAAAGAGGGAGACTCCACAACCCTCTCGGGCAGCTGGTTCCAAGAAGGTGCCCAGCTGTGCCAGTTACATCAGGAGCCAATGCCTGAGCAATAGGAGCTGGCTCAGGGGGTCTCCTTACAGGTGCCAGAAGGGCACTCTGCCTTCATCAGCCTCAGACACGTTGCTATTGGTATCTTCTCATCTGTTGTTAGCCCTTTAAAGCAAAAAAAAAAAAAAAAAAAAAAGGCGGCATGCAGCGACCCACAAAAAAGCCTCAGCAAAGAAAATGAAGTTTTACCCTCTTTAAACACCAAATAAGAAAGGAGCAGAAGGGAACAGTTGGGGCTCAGGGAAGGAAGAAGTGTGGGATCTCTGCCATTAGGAAATCAACTCTCCTTCCAAGGGTCCTCTGGAAACTCACGAAGCACTTTGCATACTCTGTAACAACGACTTTCTGTCCCGGGGCCGCTTCAGCTTTGCCAGTACACCGGAGGAGGAGCCCAAGGGTGGGGGAAGGAGTTAAAAATAAAAACAAACACTGAAAAGCTATTTGTAAACTGTTTCACCCTGGCGGTCATTTTAACTCGTGGTTTCTTTAACCGACTGCACAGTGCACCTGCAGAGCAAGTTGGGGCAGGAGACACCCCTCCATAAATAGCTGGGACAACCCTTGCCTTCATGGAATATCCTAAACTTTACAGTGAGGAAACAAATGGAAAGTGGTAGTGTCTTAACCAGTCAAAGAATGCAGCTGTGCCAGGTTTTAGACAGGTACAGTCATAAACCTGCAGCCTTCTCTGTCCTTTCCAGGTGACCTGAAACCCAAAGTGCTAAACACAGTGATTAAGCAATCCTCTGAATGCTGCACACCCTCTAAAAGGCAGGTGCCCATCTCCTCCAGCCTCAGTTCAGTGCTCAAGGTCTGTCACCTGGTGTTGACTGCTGGAGGTCAGGAGTGAAAGGCTGGATGCAAAAGCATTCCTCACCATTTTTGTTTACTCATAATCCAATGCAGCAGCACCAATTCTCACCTCTGGGCATATTAGTTCCTTAGAAAATAAAACAAAACAAGGCAAAACCCAAACAAAACAACTACAAACCAACACCAAAGCAAAACAAAAAAACAAAACACCAAACCAAATCCCCAAACCAACGACAACAAAACCCAACCAAAAATAACACAACAGCAAAATTCAAACCCACTCCAGGGACTGAATCAGCTGTTGCTTGAGTCATGCACAGAGAGCACATCAAACCCAAACAATAGCTGCACCACCTCAGCCCTTGTTCTTCTCTTCCCACCCCAAAATGAGCAAGGAGGCAAGCTCCTTCATGATGCTCTGAAGGTTTAAATCACAAACCTAAAAGCAGTGTTGGTGTGGGCACAGACATTCTGCATGGGGGAGAGCGGAGAGGATTTGGCAGCCAATGCCTCCACCAACTGGGCACCCATTAGCAGCTCCCTCTCCCTTGAGACCAGGAGAGTCACAGGTATGGTCACCTGCACCATCAACCACATGGGGCTGCAGCCAGGGTTGCTTCTGTTGATTGAGTGCCTCCAAAATGTTGATTTTGGAAAACAAGGGAGAAATTTCATAATATGTTAATCTTAGAGAGCTTCTCAAGCTATTTTGGTACAACTTCTGGGTCTTTCCATACACAATCCTGTGTGGTTTTTTTTCATTTGAAATCAGACAGAGAAGCAACACTTGTACAGGTTGGCTCCTGGATGCCTTTTGACAAAAAGCACTTCAAAGGTCCACTCACACTTGAGCCAGCTGAGAAGCAAACACAGCCAAGACAATTTCCAGCCAGAATCAGTCTTTGAAAGAAAAACTCAACAGCTCCAAGCTGAGACCAAAGCAAAAAAAAGTCACTCTGGAAATGTAATAGCCACAATCAGCCTAAATAAGCAAGTGCATTAACTAATAGTGCTGATATTGGGGGGGAAAAAAAAATGCAAGTTAATCAGAACGGGCACATTTCAAAGGCTCACATTCAAATATGCACCCTAAGTATGGCTGTTTGTCCAAAGCTTAACCAAATTCTTCCAACACGCTGACATGCAAAGTCAGGTTGAAAGGAAAAACCCTTTTGGAAGCCATCATTTTTCATGCTGATGTTGATGGTGAACACAGGTATATGGAAGTTTGAGGTATCTACATGGTGTGGAATTTGATTCTAGAAATGACAAAAGGGATCCTTCCCTGCCTGTTCCTCACGATAAAGAATCTTTTCTTTCTTATTATGACACAGTAGAGCAGTCAGCTTCTGCTTTGACCCCATTACGCTGCAGCACGAGGTGGCCAAGGGCTGGCTACAGGCTGTACAACCAAATGCTCTTGCTTCCCATCCACAGGCTTTTGCTTTGTCACTTTACAGAACTGAGACTCAGGGGACACCCTAAAACCATCTGCACCACAGGATAATCACAGACAGAGACAACAACTTCACTGTGAGAAGTGGAGCGAAGTTGTGGGGGTGGGGAAGGAGAGGCAACACAGGCGCCTGGAGAGGGAAGGAGGGATGCCCTGGGTCAAGCAGAACACTCATGTTTACCAACTCTCACCTCACCCTACTCCTTGCACCCACACACCCACTCCCTACAGCACTCGAATCTCTCCTGTACTTTGAATTCCTTTGCTGCTGAGCACCGGGGTACTCAGTCCTTTCATGTTGTTTTAAAGCAGACTGTGAAGACCTTGGTCCTAGAGAGTTCTCATGATATTGCTGATCTTGCTACTCTTCATGCTACTCCACTTTCCATAAGAAAGAAAAAAGAGAAAAAAACCCCAAAACTCTCAAGTGATTCAAACAAACACTGTGTTGGTCTTCAGAAACAACTGGCATCACCCCGAGATCAAAATACATACAGGAAAGCTCTATGGCTTCAAGTTCTGTACAGATAAAAATTCATCAGAACCATCTTTTTTATTTAAAAAACAAATCCACCACCAAAGAGAGAACAAACCAACCAACCAAAGAAAATCCCCAAAAGCAGCACAAATATTTGCAACAACCAGATAATATAAATTCCAGTCTTCTTTACAAGCTCTTTTCACTAAATCGGTCTGGCAGCATCAAAATGTGTTGACTTAGGGGAACAACATAAATTGACAAAGTTGTGGAAATCTGGGTAGGTAGGAAGGGAAACAAGGAGGCAACATTTATCTGCTGAAAGTAGGAGTTGCAAAGCAAAACAAGAGGCATTACACTGATTAAGTAATGCACTGGATTGGTATACAACAGAACTTGTGAATTACATTTGCGGCTTTGTGTTTTGCTTTAATAACTGGGGCTAGACAAAACAATTGGACTGTAGCTGTGGCACAGAGCATGCCAGAACTTACTTGCTTTGATCTTGCAGGATGGTAACAATATTGAAGGGAAAGCCTGGAGACTTACTTGAACGATGCTCACAGCTTTTTTAAGCTTGGAATTTGGTGGTTAGTGCATTAAGCATTACTCACTTTCTGAACCAAGTGGAAAGTTAATACAAATTGGCAGATGACTAACTGTCCAAGAAACAGATTACTGAATGAATCACTGACTCTGCTTTTAGGCTAATAATAAGGCAAATGAAGAGGAACAAGAAGGGGAAAAAGAAAGAAACAAACAAAAAATTTCCTTGCAGAGTGCTTATATATGCACTGCCTGTGAACTTCCAGCTACCACAAACTGCTCATGGATTTTGTAATTCACCCTGAGTTTCACACTGGGCTGAGCTCACCAGTGTGCCTCACCATTACTTTACACCATCAGCTGATTTGGATTTCCGTAAAAAGAATTCTGCACCATGCTTCTCTTCAGTACACATTTAAAAACAGCCACAGGAATAAAGGGATTGGAAATTACTTTACACCATCAATTGATTCAGATTTCTGTAAGAGTTCTGCACCATGTTTCTCTTCAGTACACATTTAAAAACAGCCGCAGGAATAAAGGGACTGGAAATGAAGTTAAAACCACTAAGCACAGTCAGAAGCATTTGGTGGGTTACAAGTTTAACACACTGAAGTACCTCAAGTACATCAGATACCTGAAGCTGACCTGAAGCAGAACGTAGGTTTCCCAGCTCAAGTGCAGGACTTGACCAAAAGTCAGTAGATACTTTGATTTTTATTTTTTTTTAACCAAAAGTTTGCCTAATATACGTGGCCCAGCATTCAGCTTTGCATAAAGTCACACCAGTGTTGCTCAGGAACAGAAGAAGAACAGTGGTGGCACCAAACAACAGCTGCCCACCTCCATCAGCCACAGAGGCGAAGCTACATGTGATGGTTTGATGCAGTATGGGTACGTTTGCCACTTGGCAAAGCCCCCACTGCTTATCCTGCCTTCCCTGCTTTAGCTCTGCTGATTTTTGGACCCGTGGTCTTATTTAGCAATTTTCCCGGAAAATAAGACAGGGCTACAAAAATGGTAAATTCACATGAGCTAGGCTGGAAAGCTGAATCAGCTCAAAGTTCACCAAAGTCCAACAATGGTTAAGTAGGACCTCCTGATTTCACCCTCTTATTATGGATGTGGTCAGACTCCCTCCTTCACTTGAGAAAATTCAAGTCTCTCTGATCATCTGCTGAACCTGTTAGTCATCATCTCTTAGTGAGTACTGCTGCCATCATCCCCAGGGATGTCTGCAATGATGACCAGAGAGTCTAAGATTTCAGCTATCAGAATCAAAAACTCTCCACAATCACCAAGTCTGCTCATCTCCTCAGCTATAACTGGCTTTAAAACCTAAATTCACAGGAGCTCATCACAACTGGGAGATAGGTGACAGCACTGGGTCACATCAGGCCAGGAGGAACCAGAATCAGGTGGAAATAACAACAGTTATTTGAGTATCTGCAAATTATAGTACATGTGCATTTTGTTAACGTAGAAGACTTGCTTGATTGAGTTCTGTTTTTCTCTAATGTTCCTTTCAATTGTCTGTTGCAAACACAAGCCAAAATTAAACGGGTCAAACCCCCCTTGAAAGGAGGTTGTGGCCAGGTGGGGTTGGTCTCCTAGGCACCCAGTGACAGAATGAGGGGACACAGTCTCAAGCTGCTGCAGGGCAGGTTTAGGCTGGATGTTAGGAAGAAGTTCTTCCCAGCAAGAGTGATTGGCATTGGAATGGGCTGCCCGGGGAGGTGGTGGAGTCACTGTCCCTGGAAGTGTTTAAAAAGAGACTGGGTGTGGTACTTGGTGTCATGGTTTAGTTGATTAGATGGTGTTGGGCGACAGGTTGGATTTGATGATCTCGAAGGTCTTTTCCAACCTGATTGATTCTGTGATTCATGCCCCAGCAGCGAGTTCTTACTGCCAAGCTACAGGCTAGGCAGAGCACAGGCTGATAATGTACTGCCACACTGCAAAAGCAAGACATGGCTGAGCTTAAGAGATGGAGCACATATGATGACCATGTTGCTTTGGGGGCTAGGTGTCCCATGGTGAGCTCTAACAAATTTTGCTTTAATTTGATCCCTCACCCAGGGGGTCCTTGCCAGATCCTGCAATAAGTTCAGCCAGCTGAAAATGAACCCTACATACATAATGAATAATCTTCTGCCAATTCAGTTCTCAGGGCTGGCCCACTGTGGGATGATACAGATACAAGAGCAAGCACAAGCAAAGGAGAGGAGATGATGTAGAGCAGAACTGCAACCTCAGAATTCAGTAGTGACAGTGTCTGTTGCCCTTCACAGGTCCAGCCCTTGGTGATTTTGGACACAAGTCCCTTTTCAGAGACAGGAGAGCTCAGAGCATAGATGCAATTTAGATGTTATTCATTTGTCATGACCCAACCCTCAGGACAGTTCTGACAGTAAGATTTTCTAAAGGCAAAATGAAATCAGAGCACTAAATCTATGTCCTCTAGAACTCTGAATAACTGTCTGTGAACTTCAGTAAGAACTGTCCACAAATAAATCCCTGAAGCTGGTCTTTCCTCCTATAACAATGTGAAAACAGTAAAACCTCTCTTATTGGTGCCATGTAACAAACAACTGGATTTTCACGTTTCAGATTTTTATTTCCACAGGCTTCTGTGCCTCTACTTTTAGTGTGCCTCTTCAAGTACAAAGCTACAAGATTTTCCATTGCAGTCTGGTCAGTAAGAAACTAACAAACACATCCTAGGTATTTCAGCACAATCCAGGTTAACTGCATAAATGTATCTAAATATTTAATGGTAAAAGATGCCTCTTGACACTGAGGCAGCTGGGATAGGTCTAGATTTTCTCAGGATCTGCCCCCAGAATGGATTTTAGAAAGAGCACATTCAGCTTTTAAAATAGAATAGTAAGAAGCAATGAACCATCACATCCTTATAAGGAATAACTTCCTAGTATAAATATTGCAGTGACAGAGAAAGCAAATACTGAGGTTTCATAAATGTTGGAATTTTCAAACAAAGGGGAAGGGAATGACTCTGCCTCATTCATAGTCTTTCAATCTTTTAACAGGCAGCATGAACCCAGAGCAGCAACAGTGTATGTTAATGCAGACCAGGAGACACTCACTGGACTACCATTAAAAGTAGAATACCTTGCATAAAAGAACTAAAGTCTGATATATTAAAATAGCATGGCAGGGGGGCATACTCTGCTTATATAAAAACAAAACAACCTTGCACTCTACAAGGTACAGCTTCAAAGTATGTGTGAGGGCTCGCTTTGTTGTGCTGAACAGTATCCTGGGCTGCATCAAGAGGAGTGTGGCCAGCAGGTCAAGAGAGGTGATTCTGTCCCTCTACACTGCTCTCATGAGACCCCACCTGGAGTACTGAATCCAGTTCTGGAGCCCCTATTACAAGAAAGATGTGAACACGCTGAAACACGTCCAGAGAAGGGCCATGAGGATGATCAGAGGGTTGGAGTTGCCCTCCTATATGACAGGCTGAGAGAGTTGGGGCTGTTCAGTTTGGAGAGGAGCTCTAAGGAGACCTTATTGTAGCTTTCCAGCCGCTGAAGGGGGTTGCAAGAAAGCTGGGGAGGGACTCTATAGGGTGTCAGGCAGTGATAGGACTGGGGAGAATGGATGCAAGCTAGAGAAGGGGAGATTTAGATCAGACATTAGGAAGAAGTTCATCACCATAAGGGTGGTGAGACACTGGAACAGGTTGCCCAGGGAGGTGGTGGAAGCCTCATCCCTGGGTGTTTTTAAGGCTAGGCAGAGGTGGCTCTGTGCAACCTGATCTAGTGGAAAATGTCCCTGCCCATGGCAGGGGGGTTGGAGCTAGCTGATCCTTGAGGTCCTTTCTAATCCTAACAACCTATCTGTAACACACAGCAGAGCCTGTACAAGATTTCAGCCTCATAGATGAACAGCTAAAAAAGATGCCAGCACATTTGAAAACTATTAATTTAAAAACAAAATTAAAAAAAATGAACAAACACACACACATACAAGGCGGG
>VWZE01004448.1:242660-253177 GCA_013396675.1 Eubucco bourcierii
TCCCTTCCCTTTTTTACATGGACTTCCATGGGAAGTTGATAGAGCCTGTCAAAGGAATAGACTTGCTGGCTGCAATTTCTGTGTGATACAGCCTACTTTGGTCTGTAGCTTGTGAAATTTGGTCTAGTTTGTCATGACTACTTTCTTTGTTAAAAGGTAAAATGTACATTGGGCAAATGCTCTGTGGCAATTTGCATAAAAAGTGATGACAAAGAGCAATTAATTCCTCATTATTATGCAGCGAAATGCTACTTTGCTCCTAAGTGACTGTAGAGGAGGGGTTTTTTTTTGGTTTTTTTTTCTCTGTGTGTAAATCTGTTGCGGCATTGTTCTAAAAATAGTACTTAAGAGCCCTCTGCACTCTTTATAAATCAGGGTCTTTGACACTCCATTCCATCCTCCACAGAGGGGTTTTTCTCACACACGCTGAACACTGCAAGTATCGCCCCGAATGTTCACAGTAATAAGCATCAGAATTTTGTTAGATAAAGCAAGATAGGAGATTTTAATATTTTGTCAAATTAGATCTCTATCCTTTTTTTTTATCTGGAGATCAGTATTCAAAGTACGCTCAGATCACACACAAATAGAAACATATTCCTACCACACACAGCTAGTCTGTGCAGAACAAAGAGTCGAGGTATCGTTCTCTATGAAGGCTTGATTCTGAGTACAGATTTCATTACTGGCTCACCGTAGGATAATGAAATTCCTTCAGGGCAAAGATGAGGTACATCAAAGAGGCAGCATGGAGAGGCAGACGTTGTTAGTGCATGCTCTGTCACCTGTATTACTGGTCCTTGCCCGCCTTTAATTTGTAAGGAAATGCTGGTAATTCAAACCCTTTTATTGGGCTAACTTGCATTTATTTATATACATATATATATATGCACACATATCTGTGTATATATGCACATGCACACAGGAATACACATTTTTTAAAATACAAAACCTGCTGGAAGTTGTGTGGAATGAAACACAGAACCTAATTAATTTCTTGCTAGTAAAAATGATCCACGCAGGTCCTAAAAGCCTCTTTGCACTGGGTAAATAAACGTTGTCTGTGCCGTGTGGATAAACGACCCTTCGTGCGACTTTGCCTTTTTATTTCTGTAGCAATTCAGAGCCATTCCAGTGCTTGTGGAGACGAGAGGCCAATGTTCAGTAAGACCAGGAGCTGCTGAAGATGTGAATCACCAAAGCTTTCCCACAAAGCTTTGCCAATGTGGGAACAAAAGGGTTGCCCTACAGAAACGCATCGTGGGTCTATCTAGTCCAGTACCCTGCCTCTGGCAGCGGCCAGTAACTGACGCTTCAGAGCAAATCAAAACCACAGCAAGCACCTACCTAATTATGAGATGCTATGCGTAGAGGAAAGAAAGGTTGATCCTGACTCACAAGAGAGCAGTTTATGCCCTGAAGCGTGAGGTTTGATTTCCCTTGTATCCGTTTGCTTAACTCACACAGTTGCAAATGCTATTTATGCTTAAAAGAGTTTCTAATCCTCTCTTGGATCCTAATCAACAATCTGCCTCAACAACCTGAGTTACAAGGAAGTTCTTGGAGCTGAGCACACACTGTGTGGAAGCTTTGTTGCTTTGCTAGTTTAGGGGAAGTTTTCCAGCCCTGGCCTAACACCCACTGCCCTGAGGATCAGACCTAATTGTCTAGATGAAAAATACCCAGGCTACCACTCCCTTCTCCTTGAGTCCTCCCTAACTGAGGCAGTTAATTCTTTCCCACCCCACACTTGCAAAACTATTGCTTTGAGTAGGTTCTTTCACTGGCTCAGGACACTGGCTTCTGCTTTTTGTGCTTCTAGGAGGCTTGGACAGGTTCTTCTCTGCATCTCACCTCGGTATAAGAGAGGTCTGCCTTCAGGCTGAGGATGTTGCTTGGCTGTGCTGCCTCTCGCTGGCTGCCGCAATGCAGAGGGCAGCGACAGGCAGAGGCTCACAGAAGGCATCAGAGGTGCCAATCTTTCTGCTCTTCCAGCATTTCCTCATGAAGCAGTAGGAGTTCCTCTTGGGCTACTCTGTAAAAACATGCAATGCCTGTGAGACTCACTCTCCTTTCCAGCTTACTCCAGATTTTCTGCTCTTCCAGGCCAGAATGCAAGCAACATGTTCGAGTCATCCTTTGATGACCTTGGCTGACTGTGACCATCATTGTGGAGTGATCCTGGCTGCATTACAGCACAGCGATAATCCTCTCTGCTTTCTCCCCATCGAGTGTGGGTTTCTTCTACCTGCATCAAAGATGGTTATTTAAATCCAGCACCTGGCCCTTAACGGCAGTACTAGAAGCTAAAGGAGATTCAAGAAAGGCTTAACTGTTCCCCAAGGGGCCTAAGTGCTAAAGCCTAAAGGTGTGACACTGAGTGCCTGAACAAAGAAGTATGTTCCAGACAAAGAGATGTCCAAACTCTTAAAGCTTCCCCTTCTTGTCCTGAGGCTGTGCTTGCTGCTCAGGCACTGAGAGCCTCTGTTTTAATGGTGGCAAGCAAACTGATGGCTAAGGAGGTGCTTCTGAGACAACTCCAAACAGCCTTAAAGGACTGTGTTGCCATCCGGTCCTTATTCCTGGCTGTGTTTTCCCATCTCTCCCCTGCCACTTGCCCCTCAAGGCAGGCACTGATGTTTGTTTGAGCTTGCAGTAAGCTGGTTCAGGAGCTAAAGTGCTTGCATGTTTCTTTGGGGGATTAGTTTTCTGCCGGCTTAACTTCCTGAACCAGCTGACCAGGAGATCAGACAAGACCAGGATGGGTGCAAAGGAAGAAGTGGGAATGGGAGGCTGGGGACAGGGTAGAGCACCTCAGACTTGTATGGATCAGCAGCCTCAAGAGTTCATCAATGAGGGACCTCCACCTGGTCCCCACAAGAAGGGGCTCTGCCTGCTCAATGCTCCCAGTGTGGAAGCTTGCCAGCATGTGCCACGGGGCAGAGCTGGCAGTACCTTTGCCTTATAGCAAGGAGCAGCACTGTAAGTCCAGGGAGGAGCACTGGGTCAGTAGGGTGGGGACGATGAGAAGAGTACAAGGGAGTGCATCAGTAGGCCCAGGCTACGAAGGAAAAGTGGTGAGTCTGATGGATCATCACAGGCTAAGAGCTGGGAAGCTCTTAAGCCCTGTGGACCCCTTTCAAGCAGGGCAGCCCAGTGAGGGCTCTGTGAACAGTAAGGGTGGCCGTACGCATACTTCTCTGGATAGGGCCCATTTCCCTTCCTGCTTTCTCTGTACCTGATGTCACCTGTGCCTCTCTTTCCACCAGTGTTCCTAGGACCACTTCAGCTGTCACTCCAGCTACAGCAAACAACAGAATAAAAGCTCAATCAGAGCCCTTGTGTAGCAGTGATGTCCACACAGGGGATAAAGCCTGCCAAATACAGAGGTCTGATACTGCCTGCAGCATCTGGGTTTATTTATCTAGCATGGCTCATGCTATTTTATTTGCTTAAATGTCATTACCTGCATCCTGGGAGAGGTGGAAGGATGTCTTCCTTGAGCTATACTGAATCTTCCTGAAACTGCCAAGCGAAGAGAATGCCATTTCATGTCAAGAAGTTGCTATTTCACCAGCGTGTGTGTTAGGTTGCATTTTTTCAGACTACATTTTACATGCCTGGGGTGTATACGTGTGAGCTACTGGAAACACTCTCTGTCTTCCATAATTTATGCTGCCCTTCAGTCCTAGCACTGTGCATAAACTCCAGTGACACATTGTCACTCCTCTCTAAATCACTGTGAAAAATCAGCTGAGGAACAGCCCCGGACTCAGGACATTCTGTGTTTTGCCTGCTCTGCTTTCCAGGCCAGGCTCTGAGGTGGCAGGATGACACAGCAGAAGAAAAATCACAGCCAGAGAGGTGTGAAATAATGTCCTCAACAGTGAGAAATTAGAGTGGATAATGTGTTAGCATAAACCCTGGCATGGTTGTTCAGCTTAGCAGGATTGTCCTGGGAGTGGCCGAGTCAAGGAGAACCCAGGTTCCCTGAAGGCAGATCATAGAATCATAGAACTTCAGATGTTGAAAGGGACCTCCAGAGATCATCGAGTCCAACCCCTTTGCCAAGGCAGAATCACCCAGGGTAGTTCACACAGGAAAGCATCCAGGCAGGTTTTGAAAGTGTCCAGAGAAGGAGACTCCACAACCTATCTGGGCAGCCTGTTCCAGTGCTCTTCCGCCCTCACTGTAAAGAAGTTTCTCCTCATGTTGAGCTGAAACCTTCTCTCTTCCAGTTTGTATCCATTGCTCCTTGGCTTATTGCTGCTGACCACTGAAAAGAGCTTGGCCCCCTCCACTTGACACCCACCCCTCAGATATTTTTACACATTGATCATATCCCTTCTCTTTCCCAAACTACACAGCCCCAGGGCTCTCAGTTTCTCTTCACAGGGAAGATGTTTGTCTTTTTCTTCAGATGGCTTCTTCATAAAACCCCACGATGAGCAAATAATGTAAGGGGAATGAGAAGATGTGAGGCTTAACATTTAAGTCACATGGGGTTTAGCATTTACCTTTGTCATGTACTGATACTATTTGCTTCCTATCCCTTGATCCGTTTATAGTGCAGTACACTGATGCACAGTTTGCCATCTGCTCTGTGGATTCACAGGATCACAAGATCACAGGATGCCAGGGGTTGGAAGGGACCCAAAGAGATCATTGAGTCCAACTCCCCTGTAAAGCAGGATCATACAACCTAGCTCAGGTCTCAGAGGAATGCATTCAGAAAGGCTTTGAAAGTCTCCAGAGAAGGAGACTCCACAACTGCTCCAGGGAGCCTGTTCCAGTGCTCTGTGACCCTTACAGTAAGAAAATTCCCCCTTGTGTTAAGGTGGAACCTCCTGTGCTGTAGCTCACGTCCTCTGCTCCTTGTCCTACCCCAGGGAGCAAGGCAAAAGATCCTGACCCTGGGCTGCACAGGGAGGTGGTGGAGTCACCAACCCTGGATGTGTTTAAAGGTCATTTAGATGTGGTGCTTGGGGATATGGTTTAGGGTGCACCTTGTAGAGCAGGGATATGGGTTCGGCTTGAGGGGCTTTTCCAACTGGATTGTGATTGCTATGAGGAGCTTTGGAAAAAGCATTTTGAAACTCCAGTGGCACTTCCTGCTTCCTTAGTTTGCTGGGACCTTTTAGCAAGTGTGAGGGGCCCGCCTGGCCTCACCTTGCATGCCCAAATTACGCTCACTGGCGGTTGTACGCAGCGGACATTCTTGGCCCTAGGGGTCGGCATTAGCTGCGTTAGTTTCTGACTCATGTTTTGGAACAGGGAAATTCTTTAGTCTCAGGAAACACCCTTGTTTTTCAAAGATGCATTGCAGGCTCTTGCCTGTCACTCTGTTCTGAAGTTCAGCTTCTGAACACTCCTTGATTCTTTTAACTTCATCAGCTCAGTTCTTCTCAACTTGCTCCAGTTCCTCTCCTTCAGACATGTTTATCGCATCGCGCTCATCGTTTCCATACATTCCCAAATCCCCTGCTACAGCCAAGATAAATGTAAACAATAAATTCAGCCTCTTGAAAATGTCTTAATCCTTATTAATTGCATCCTTAATTCCTTAATGACCCGCAGGGCCTACAGATGCAGCTTTATTTATGTTTGGTTAATTTGAATAATTATGCATTGTTTATCTTCATATCTTTAGCTATTTACTGCCTCTCCCCCCCCTCTCCTCTGAATTACTATCTATTTACCCTTTACTTGTGACTTGTGCTGAGCTGGTTTGGGCAGAAAATCTAACAAGTCTGTGTGAAAGCTGCCCTGGTACGCTCCTGGAGGCAACATCTCTGAAGTTCACAGCACCACACTCTTCTTCTTCTACAGCAGCTCCTGCTTTGAAAGGGTCTTTGAGTCTCTGGAATGTCTTTATAAAGATTCTGCTTTGATTCGGTGTGATAATGCAGCACAATGTGAGGATTCAGTGAGACATTCCATTTTTGAGATGTTATTAACAACAATATTAGTCAGTAAAGCACCTTTAACTTAAGGCTGTCAGATGCCTGCCTCCTGTCAGGTATACTCCATTTTAACCACTGCAGATGGTTTTCCTTGTGCTCCCTGTCAATCTAATCTACCAAAATGCAGGGTCCTGCGTCTGGCTTGGGGCAATCCCAAGCACTGATATAGGCTGAGCAGGGAGTGGCTTGAGAGCAGCTGTGAAGAAAAGGAGTTGGGGATGCTGATGGATGAGAAGCTCAACATGAGCCAGCAGTGTGTGCTTGCAGCCCAGAGAGTCAACCAGAGCCTGGGCTGCATCAGGAGAAGTGTGGCCAGCAGGTCAAGGGATTCTGCCTCTCTGCTCCCCTCTGATGAGACCTCATTTACTGCACCTAGTTCTAAAGCCACTCTTGCAAGGATCTGGATGTGCTAGAACATGTCCAGAGAAGGGCCACGAGGGTGATAAGAGGGCTGGAACTGCTCTGCTGTGATGACAGACTGAGAGAGTTGGGGCGGTTCAGTCTGGAGAGGAGCAAGCTCTGAGGAGACCTTATTGTGGCCCTTCCAGTATCTGAAGGGGGCCTACAGGAAAGCTGGGGAAGGACTTTTTAGGGTGTCAGGCAGTGACAAGACTGGGGGGAATGGAGCAAAACTAGAAGTGGATAGATTCAGATTGGATGTTAGGAAGAAGTTCTTCACCATGGGGGTGGTGAGACACTGACACAGGTTTCCCAGGGAGGTGGTGGAAGACTTATCCCTGGATGTTTTTAACGCCAGGCTGGATATGACTATGAGCAACCTGATCTAGTGTGAGGTGTCCCTGCCCATGGCAGAAGGTTGTAACTGGGTGATCCTTAAGGTCCCTTCCAGCCCTGACAATTCTACAATTCCATGATTTTCTTAAAGCAGAGGAATAGGAGTTTTTGAAAGGGAGATGAGTTGGGAAGTGAGGGAAGAGGCAAGAACAGGGGAGAACAAGAAGTACTGAGCCTGTCTGACCACAACTGGAATAAAGCACCCGCACCCAGCAGCCTCTCTTGAGTGACTTACAGCATGTCCTCTCAGAGCTTGTGATTTGTACAAACGAGGCTGAGGATGAGACTGCAAACTTAATTGATATGTCTGTTGTGAGCTAGCGTTGAGCCAGCCCCATAAAGATGCATGGCTGGTGGCTGGTGCACTGCTTACCCAGCCTCTGAGTCAAAGCAATTTTCGTTCTAACTTCTCCCTGAGAAGGTCATGAGAGAAAGAAACCATTAGACTAAGTTATCTTTGCCTTCTTGTTATGGCATTGGTACAAAATGAATTGATTAAAAAGGAAAGGGAAAAAAAAAAGATATCTTTTCTTTCCTCCTGTCATGATAACCATATGTGCTGTGTAAAGGACAGAGAGAAAATAAGTGAGGGCTGTAAGTAGTGGATTATTGTATGTACTTCATGGGGAAAAAAAAAAAAATAAATTGGCCAGCACCTTTGAAATGTGCAAATTGTGCCTGTAGTATTTTAAAATGAAGCAGGAGGAAATAATAACAATTATATCTGAATTGGCCTCAGGCTAAATTCTGTAGACGAATATGGGTGTGACAGGGCAAAATCTTGTCTTGATATTAACCTGAAGGAAAAATCAACACAGATTTAGTTGCAATGTGTTATCTATGGTATTGTATATCCTTGCAAGGATATTTGGTTTTTAAATTTGCTTAGAGTCATACAATGTTCTGGGCTGGAAAGGACTTCCAAAGGTTATTTAGTCCATCCCCACCCTGCACTCATCAGGGACATCCTCTTGTGATGTAAATTTCACCTGTATCAACTTACTCTCATCAGACCTCATCCAGTCCTTGGAAATATATTTCTGTTCTTTAATGTATCATATAGACATGTATATAAAGGGTGAATAAATACCACATTTTTATAAGTAAATAGGTTAAATGTCTTAGAGTAGGACTAGAGAAAAAAATTCAATTGCATGTTTGCTCACATGCCATCTACTTTATAGAATCATAGAATCATAGAGTCGTAGAATCATAGAATGGTAAGGTTGGAAGGGACCTCAAGGATCATCTAGTTCCAACCCCCTGCCATAGGCAGGGACAACTCCCACTAGTACAGCTCACTCAAGGCCTCATCCAATCTGGCCTTCAACACCTCCAGGGAGGGAGCAACCACAACTTCCCTGGGCAACCTGTGCCAGTGTCTCACCACCCTAACTGCAAAGAACTTCCTCCTAACATCCAGTCTAAATCTCCCCTCTGCCAGTTCAAACCCATTGCCCCTTGTCCTGTCGTTGCAAGACCTTGTCAATAGTCCCTCCCCAGCCTTCCTGTAGGTTCCCTTCAGATCCTGGAAGGCTACTAAAAGGTCTCCTGGAAGCCTTCTCTTCTCCAGGCTGCAGAGCCCCAACCCTCTCAGCCTGTTCTCACAGCAGAGGCTCTGAGCATCTTTGTGGCCTCCTCTGGACCCGCTCCAACACTTCCATGTCCTTCCTGTGCTGAGGGCTCCAGAACTGCACACAGGAATCCAGGTGGGGTCTGACAAGAGCAGAATAGAAGGGCAGAATCCCTTCCCTTTCCCTGCTGCCCATACTTCTCTTGATGCAGCCCAGCACACAGTTGCTGTCTGGGCTGCATGTGCACACTGCAGGCTCATGTTGAGCTTTTCATCACCCCAGACTCCCAGGTCCTTTTCCTCAGGCCTGCTCTCAGCCATTCACCACCCAGCCTGTATTTGTGCTTGGGATTGTGCCTACCCAGGTGCAGGACCTTACACTTGGCCTTGTTGAATTTCATGACATTGGCCTGGGCACACTTCTGCAGCCTGTCCAGGTCCCTCTGGATCCTCAACTAGATCAGGTTGCCCACAGCCCTGTCTGACCTCACCTTGAATATCTCCAGGGATGGTGCCACAACCACCTCCCTGGGAAACCTCTTCCAGTGTTCCACCACTCTCATGGTGCAGAACCTGTTCCTAACATCCAATCTAAATCTGCTCTGCACTAGTTTGCAGCCATTGCCCTCGTCCTGTCCTTGCAGCCCTTTGCAAACAATCTCTCTGCAGCCTTCTTGTAGCCCCCTTCAGGTACTGGCAGGCTGCTGTTAGGTCTCCCTGGAGCCTTCTCTTCTCCAGGCTGAACAACTCCAGCTCCCTCAGCTTGTCTTTGTAGCAGAGCTGCTCCAACCCTCAGTCATTTTCATGGCCCTCCTCTGGACCACACATGCTGTACATGCAAAAAGCTTACTCCTTAATACCCTTTGTAGGAGCATGCTCGTAAGAAAAACTATGACAAGTTAACCTCAGTATTCCAGCCTTAAAAATCCAAAAAGACCAATAGAAATGTTAGCAAGGGAAAGAAGAAAAATTATTATTTCAGTGCTTGTGGGGTTTGCTCTTAAGTATCTGTGAAAGTGAGTAGGGACCAAAGAAAGGAAAGACCAGAGAGCTTATCTTTATCTGTGGAGTTTGTGATGTCTCCTGGACAGATTGGATTGCATCATTGATCATAAAGAAAAAGCTGTGGTCATAAAGAGCAAAAAAGAAAAGGAATTTATTAGAGGGAGTTTATAATAGGAAAACTTTGGTAAGGAGAGCATTATCAACAAATTGAGAAAGGACTAAAGGATAAAGAAAGTCCAGTCTTGCGTGGTGGAAAAGAGAGGACTCCTGCAGCTCTTAAACACAGCAGTCCTGCTGTTACTGAGGAGAATTTTTTTTTTTTTCTCAGCATCCAGGAACGTATGAGTTAAAAATTCTTTACTGGCTGACAAGGGCTCAGCTAAACAGATCAAAAAGAGGAAGAAAACCAAAACACAAGCTCAGAAGTTGCCTTTGCCTTGTACTGGGAGTCAGAAAGTGTCAAAAGACGTGTCACATCTTAAAAGGCTAAATGAAAAGTTATGGCTCCTCAGTACACGAAGAAAGAAAAGCTTTATTGAAATAGTT
The DNA here is from genome assembly GCA_013396675.1 of Eubucco bourcierii. Classification (NCBI taxonomy): domain Eukaryota; kingdom Metazoa; phylum Chordata; class Aves; order Piciformes; family Ramphastidae; genus Eubucco; species Eubucco bourcierii. Next base: position 252,543 of record VWZE01004448.1, read on the forward strand.
TCTTTGTTGCATCCTATGAAAATATTATGAGGACAGCATGTACAAAGGAGGAAGAAAACCAGAGGTTACTAGAAATGCACGTAAAGATGACTTTCTCTGCTTTGTAGCACAACGAGAGGAAGCAACCACTCCAAATACTGCTTCTAATTATCTGGGATTTTTTTTTTTTTTGTAGTTATAGTTTTGAGATTTTGCTGCTGAAAACCTATGGTGCTTCCTGCAGACAGACTGATACAGGCATTGCCAGAGTCCAAACCAAATACTGACAAATAATCTTAGAATGGTAAGGTTGGAAGTGACCTCAAAGATCTGCCCATTTACTCTGCTCTTGTCAGACCCCACCTGGAGTCCTGTGTGCAGTTCTGGAGCCCTCAGCACAGGAAGGACATGGAAGTATTGGAGCGGGTCCAGAGGAGGCCACAAAGATGCTCAGAGGGCTGCAGCAGCTCTGCTATGAGGACAGGCTGAGAGAGTTGGGGTTCTGCAGCCTGGAGAAGAGAAGGCTTCCAGGAGACCTGATAGTAGCCTTCCAGTATCTGAAGGTGGCCTACAGGAAGGCTGGGGAGGGACTATTGACAAGGTCTTGCAATGACAGGACAAGGGGCAATGGGTTTGAACTGGCAGAGGGGAGATTT
>VWZE01004448.1:253182-268830 GCA_013396675.1 Eubucco bourcierii
GGTCCTTTCCAACCTTACCATTCTATGATTCTATGATTCTATGATCACTAATTCCAACCCCCTACCATGGGCAGGGACACCTCCTACTAGTAACCAACTATGATTTCTGTTAACATAACTTTTCACACACGGTGGAGCAGCAGCAGACTGGGAGCATTGTTAGCAGTATATTGTCTTCTCACTATTGTTGGAGTGGCATTTCATCACCTCACTTTATTTCTTCCATCTGTTTCACGTGAGGTTTGCTCTAAAGCTACTTTGAGAATATTGTGATCGTTTGTTTGTATTGATATCAGACATAAATATAAAATGTTTTTGAAGGCACCAGAAGGAGGGAGAGTTTGATGGGATTGCAGGAAAAACAAGCAAGTTGGAACGGAGACGCAGGCTGCTGCAAGATACAGAATCCGCCGAAGAAATGAGTTAGAGATTATTAAGGGAGATGGGGAAGAAAGATGTTCTTGTGACTAGGGCACTGGGCTGATACTAAGGAGGTCTGGTCTTTGTTCCTGGGTGTATTATTGGATTCCTTTGCTACCTGTGACAAGTCACTTAATCTCTCATTGCCTCAGCTCTTTGCCAACAAAATTGAAGTAAATAAAATTTCTTTACCTTACTGTTCTGCTTCAGAGAGAAATCCGTTTGAAAGGTATGAAATGCTCAGCTCTTAAAACCACAAGCATAGGGGCAAATGAGTAAATCAATGCATTTTAACTGTCTGCTTGTCATGAGTTTAGCAAGTCATTTCTCTGGCCAGTGACCCTGGTGTGAAGGCAAACATTGGCTTTCTCCTAGTCAGAGACACATCAATGAGCAGTGTTTTTCTGTGAAGTCATAACAAGGCCTGAGATACTCTCAATGATAATGTGTCAGTAAAAGAGAAAAAAGAAAGGAAATAAAGATGAAAACCTCTCTCTTTTTTTTTTTTTTTTTTTTTTTTCTAAAANAAAGACCAAAGAGAAGGGATGATAGATGTGCTAACTGCATAAAATGAAAACTTGAATAGAGGAAATGTACAACTTTGCTATCACTAGGAAACTTTTAAAGATTAAGCCACACATGAGCTTGACTTTTCACTGCCAGGTACCCTGTACAGTCAATTACATCCACTAATAGTGAGAATAAAATACTTCACATTAATCTGGTTGTGTTTTATATCCTCCTTCCACCTGTGCAAGTGACCACACAAGGCAGTAGGCATGGAGAATCAATTTTCAATGTATTTCCAGCATCTCACAACCTGAAGATGTTGATTTATTGTTCCCTCCCATGTTTGTCACCAAAGTCACAGAGATACGATGTAAATGCTATCAGCAAATCGCAGCCAGGAAGTTTCCAAATCCTAGATAACTCCTGTGTGATGCTGTCTGTGTTTGGAACTGATAAGGAAATATTATAAATTTTCTGCTGTCTTTGATTAGATATGGGTTTCAGTTTTGATTTAGTGTTAGGCACCTACTGTGAGGAACAAAGGAGGTGTCACAGATAAGGGAGAGATAATTGTTTTTAAAAGCCAAACCCCTACGAGAATAAAAAGCAGGTTGCTGAATTTCTTCTCACTTTATTGATTATCCTTTCACTACAATTATCCATCTGTGGAAACATATGCTTTCAGAGGAGATGACAATAGTGTCTGTGAGGTGACTAACAAGCATCTAAATTTTGCATTGTTACACACCAGTGGGGCGTCATTAAGCCAAAGCCATCTCCTGAACGTGTCAAACACCAGCGACACTGACTGGGTTTTCCTTCAGGATGGGGACAAGCAGTTTTCTTTGGATCACTGTGCTCTTCATGGCTCACGTCTTTGAAAATTATTTGCAAGCAGATGCTGACAAATTTCCTGAAGAAACTTTCATGGTTCATTACCTCTCTTTATGATAGTGGCGAAATAAATTGCTGTAAAGTCAGTTAATGTGATAGAAAGTGCTCAAACATCCAATAATAATAATAATAATAACAATAATTTAAAAAAAATAATCAAAATCTCAATCCTGCACTCTAAACTCTTCCAAAATACTTTTCAAATCACTTCCCCTTCTGCATCTGCAGCAGATACTGAGTATTACTTTGCACTATGTGGAACAAAGGTTGCCTCTGTGATGCAAATGGTGCTGGTTTGTGATGCTGTTTAGAGATACTCTTCAGGAAAAGCAAGGCACATAATTTAGTGCTTCTGTTGGGTGAGCAGGGCAAAAACAAGGAATGAAGCTTGTTGCCTCTGCTGTGTGTCGCTTGATAGGTCCTTAACACGAGTTGGAATTACAGCATACAATGAGATATTGGCTAAATACATGCTCTCATTTTCCCTAGAGAGAGACTGACATATACATCATATAATAGGTATATAGTTACTGTGTATATCCTGGTGATCATAAAATGACTACAGGCAGTATGGTAAGCAAGCAAAAGCAGACAGTCAGGCTCTTCCAAATTCCAATGCCTTTACCATACTTAGTATTAGCATTATTTGGATATTTGGAAATAGCTGTGCTGGTTTATATTTTGCTGAATGGCCTAGTGGCCAGGTTTCCAAAGAGGCTTAACTGAGCTGACTCTGGTGTTCAGAGGGAAATAACAACAGAGATGCTCAGGGCTCATTCCTGTTAGTCAGGAGGGGGATTTTCTCCAGGACTAAGCTTGGATTCTGGACCATGCTGGCACAGCCCTTGCGTGTTATCACGGTTCTCAAAAAGGCAAAATGCAAGAAGGTGAACAAAAATAGGAAGCTACAAATGGGTGGGGGCAGAGATATTAACTGGAGGGAGTTCTCTTGACCAACACAAACAGAAGTGTAAAGGTGGTTGTAAGGGGTTAACCCTCCTGGTGGTGGTCTGAACCTGATGCCAGGTGTAGTGGTTAGCCCACTCCTACTTTTTTGTCTAGACCCCCTATAAAAACAGAGGAAGTTCCTGTTTGTCTCTCTGTTTGCCCTCCTGCCTGCCTGATACACCACCCACATTCCTGCTGCTCCTATTTTGCCTCATGGCCATCCTACCAACCCCTTCTCGAATCTACCTCCACCCATTGCCATCAATCTGGTTGCATATATATTTTTGTATCTTGTTTCCCTTCCCTATACCTCTTTGTAACTCTTCTACCTTAAATACCTTTTATTTATTGTTAAAGTTTTTTCTTTTAACTTCCAAATTGGAAGACTACTCTTTGGGTGTTTTACCCCTTTCCCTCTTTACATCTAATTCCTTTCTTTCCAAAAGGGAGTGGGGTGGGTGGGGAAATGCAGCATCCTATTATTGTATTGTTCTGTTAGTGATTTTGAGTCTCTGGGAAGTTTAAATCAGACCAATACAGTGGTATAGCCAAATGTGGCTTGAACTAATATAGGGAAACACTTGAAAAATCAGAGCTAAAGAGCTTGCATGGGAGTCAGAGGGATGACAGCCTTTTATTTTCAATGATAGAGCAACAGATCCTGTAAGCAACTGGCTACAACCAGGGTGGGCAGGTGGTTATGACCTCTGTCGTGTATGTTTGTACCAATAAAGCACACAGGTAGCAAATCATAATCTCATAGCAAGCAAATCATTCTAAAGAGGAGATTTTCATCCCAACAGCACACCTAAAGCCAGATGTTAGGTCATCCAAGGCCTGTATTTACCACATGTAGCACATGTTTAACTCTGGGTGATGTTAAAGTTAACGCCACAACTCAAACACTAGAGGCATGCTGAAATGAGCATCATTTCAAAGGGTCTACCACTGGACAGACGAACAGTTTCAGACAGTAGGACATAGCATTTCTTGGGACTGGGTGAAACCAGGGATTGTGTCCTGGTTCTTATTTTTCCATTAAACCAGATCAGCAAGTAAAGGAATGGAATCAAAATGGAACCTCTGAGTTCATTGCTGAGATGAAAGAAGACACTCAGCATGAAGGCACAAAGGCATAAGAAAGGGAGACAGGGAAGTAAAAGAGGATGCAAAAGGCAAAACTTCAGTAGAAAAATCCAAAGCAGCAGAATGGCTGATTTCAGCTTCAGAGAGTTGCCCTGAGCATACATTAAACTGGGTTCAGCTGCTCTATGTACCATCAAATATTTCATATTAATAATTAACAAGCCACTGCCTGTCAGAGCAAGATTCAAATGGATGGAAGGGGAGTTTGGGTCACCTTCCCTAGGACTGAGAGTCTTAATGAAGGGATAGCTTTACTGCTCTGTTGAGGAATGATGATAGACTAGACAGAAGGATTAAGGGATATACGTCTTGAAGGCTCCCTCTATGCTTGCTCCCCTGTAGGAGAGTATTTCATTTCCTCTTTTTATTCTTCACCTTTATACACTGCTAATGTGTACACATAACGGGCTTGATCTTGCCTGCCAATGTGGGATGTACCCCAATGTACACCTCTGGAAAATTAGCTTGCACATATGCAAATTCAACAGCAAAGGTGCTGTGTGTCGGGGACTGGGCTGCGTTCAATGACGGTTATAAATCAGCGTGCTTGGTGTGTCTGTCTTGGACACATGCTCATTTATCAAGGTGATTTTTAAACCCATGCCTAATTCCCAAGCGTGAGAAATGGGAATGCACTGAGATCTCTTGCAGTGCCTTGTTCTGGATTTACATTTTCTCTCCACTGCTCCTATTCACCTTCAAACCTACTTGAACGCGAACATAAATGATAGACTGCAAGGCACTGGGTTTATTGCCTTGCCATCAGTCACTCGTGGGTTGTAACAGCTCATACCATCACATGAACACCTCTAAATGGCACAGGCAAAACTCAAAAGTTGTTCTTGTTGCTCTCTTGAAGTGGAGATCTCACTTAAAGAGACACTGGAAGACCTTTGCAACCTTGGCTGCAGAACCACCTAATGACCACAGCTAAAGTGAGTGGCCACACTGTCAGAGTCAATGCGCCCCAGAGTCAAGACACAATGCCAATACGGTTTTAGGTCATTGTACGTTTATTGAACATGAACATGCATTTATATACCCTTCCAACAGACTGTTCAGGCCAACCCATTACAAAGCAATTGGTCCAAATCACAGTATCATACAGTATCACAGTATCACCCAGTATCACAGTATCACCCAGTATCACAGTATCACCAGGGTTGGAAGAGACCTCAAAGCTCATCAAGTCCAACCCATTACCACAGCCCTCAAGACCAGACCATGGCACCAAGTGCCATGTCCAAACCCGCCTTGAACACCTCCAGGGACGATGACTCCACCANGCCTCCTCTTCTCCAGGCTAAACAATCCCAGCACCCTCAGCCTCTCTCCATAGGGCTGTGCTCGAGGCCTCTCCCCAGCCTCGTTGCCCGTCTCTGGACACACTCAAGCACCTCAATGTCCTTCTTCAATTGAGGGGCCCAGAACTGGACACAGTACTCAAGGTGTGGCCTAAGCAGTGCAGAGTACAGGGGGAGAATGAGCTCCTGCTGTTGCTCCAAGCAGCTGGCCCAAATCACCCAGATGAAAACTATACTGGAATTCCTGAATTGGTGTAAGTTGTTAAGGTGCAAGCTGTGAGGGACCAAGCAGATAGCTCATCACTATCTGTTCAGAAGGCCCCTTGCTTTGCTTTGATTTTGATTGTTTCTCATTCCTCTGGAGGCTACTTGCAGGTGGTGTCCTTAGCCCTTTTCATGTAGACTGTTAAACTTCAGCTTACAATTCAGCAGTTAGCACAGCTTGGATTGCTCACATGTCCAGTTAATACAGAATGTTTCCCTACACCACATGTAAGAGAGAAACTGAGGGGAAACCAGTATCTAAATGAATGACTGGAAATGTTTATGAAGTCAGGCTGTCATTTACACCTCTGGCTTGGGATGAAAAACAAGGCTGAAAACCATGCAGAATTACCTTTTCTTCCTAGTACTACGGAAGGACAGACAAACACACTGACAAACTCTGAAAGCCCAGAAGAAAAAGTAGCACATTTCAAAGAGCTAATTACAATCTATTTTTTTTTTTCCCCCTTGGAGATTAATCCAGTGACTGTAATTAAGCTCCCTCTATTTTTGAGATCTTGGCAAGATCTAAGAAAAGAGTGAGTGAGTGAGAGAGTGCCCTTGCTAGCCAAGCAGATTTTTCACTGAGCCCTATCAGCCCTAATTAATAGACCTTTGTGTAAGACCAACAAGAAATCGGATTTCCAATAGAGCTGAATCAAATGGCCTTGGCTATCCCTGCACACACATTTTGTTAGGAGTCAGGCCAGAGCCAGGATTTACACATTCAGAGGATGAAAGGAGGTGTAGGGGGGAGGAAGGATGAACAAACTCCCCCCCGCCTCCAACTCCTTCTTCTTCTTTGCTGCTGCTTTGTTCTGTTTGTAATCTTACCAGATGGCTAAGGCAGCCTGGAGAAGAAATTGCCTGAAACAGGCAGGTGATGAGGCCAGCAGCAGGGAATCCAACAGCGATTGAAGCAACTGATACAACTCTCTAACCCTTGCTGCTAACAAAGTGCTTTGTTATTCTTCTTTTGCTCATGGCTATGTTTCAGTTTGTGCTTTTCTGATGGCCAGGAAGGATGCTAGAAACCAGATTCTCAGCTGACACAAGTGAGGGTAGCACCACTGTCATCCCTAGAGCGTGGCTGATCTGTGCTAGCTGCATCTTTGGCCCTTAATTTCTGCACAGCCCAGCTCTGCTCTTCTCTTTATGCCTCCTGCTATGAGTATGTGGGAATGCTCCTCTTGAGAGCAGGGAGGGCCTAACCCTTTCCCACAGCTGTACCTGGCAGACAGCTTGTTTTTCTTTCCACCCACACCAGGGTAACGCTACGGGCAAACAGAGGTGCAACAAAGACTGAACTGGGTCATGGAGAGCATTCAGAGATCGCCAGAAATCTCTAGAGAGAATATTGACTATGCCAACACCACCCTCAAGAGCAGACTTGACTGTTTTCCATATTTCAAGCTTGTAAGTGCAGTGCAGCCCCTGCTTGGGTTCAAGGTGTGCTCTCTGCAGCAGCTGCAGGGTCTGTGCTTGCCCAAGCTTGCTCTGTGGTTTAGGATGCTCCCAGGTGCATTCAGACAAGCCAAGGGCAAATGATTTGTGAAGCAGCTGTATGGACTGAAAGTGGGTGGGATGTGGGGCAAAATATGCTCACAGACACTCTGGAGCTTGTTTTCAAAGCCACCAAATCTATTCTTGTTCAGTGATCCTTTGTAATACAGATCAAAACCCCTGACAGGCACCGCCAGGAAAGGTTGAAGCAGCTCATTTTCCACTTCCATTGCATCTGCCTGCAATTTGGTGTGAAGGATTAGCCCTTTAAGATAGAAAACACTTGTTGACTATCTAATTCCATGCAATGTATGTTCTGACCCTACTGTCATAAAAGTTCATAGAATCACAGAATGTCAGGGGCTGGAAGGGACTTCGAAAGCTCATCCAGTCCAAACCCCCTGCCAGAGCAGCATCACCTAGAGCAGATCACACAGGAACACTCCAGGTGGGTTTTGAATCTCTCCAGAGAGGGAGATTCCACAACCCCGCCGAGCAGCCTGTCCCACTGTTTTGTCACACTCACAGTGAAAAAAATTCATCTTCATGTTTAAATGAAACTTCCTGTGCTTCAACTTCCACCCATTGCCCCTTGTCCTGGCATTGAGCACCACCCAGCAGAGCCTGGCTCCAGTCTCCTGCCACTCACCCTTTACATGTTTGTAAACATTGATGAGGTCACCTCTCAGTCTCCTCTTCTCCAAGCAGCACAGCCCCAGCTCCCTCAGGCTGTCCTTGTAAGAGAGCTGTTCCATTCCCTTCATCATCCTTGTGGCTCTGTGCTGGACTTTCTCAAGCATTTCTATGTCCCTCTTGAACTGGGGGGCCCAGAACTGGACACAGTTAATACTGAAAATCCTGTTGACTTTGAGAGGAGCAGATCTGGGTCCTATTAGTGCACTGATTAAGCCATAAGAGCAAAACAAGGCTCACAACAGCTTCCACTGATTCTAGTTGGAGAGCTAACTTTCTCAGTTCTTTGGTTTGTGGATCATAACATTAATTAAAGTGCATTTAAAGGTTTAATATTTGCCTACAATGAGTTAAACAACAATACAAAGCTTGCCTTTGTAGCGTAAAAAAAATAACCTGAAAGCCATGGAACAAAAGCTGAAATACCATAGGCATATTTTTGATAGCTAAACTATGCAGTATAAATATCTTTTGTCTTGCTATTTTTCTTTCTGGAGAATTACACATTGAAAAGAAAAAGAAAGAGAGAAAGTGAGAAAGTAAGAGAGAGAAAGAAAGAAAGGAAGAAAGGAAGGAAGAAATAAATAAATAAATAAATAAATAAATAAATAAAGAAAGAAAGAAAGAAAGAAAGAAAGATAGAATGAAGGAAAGATAGAAAGAAATGAAGAAAGAAAGGAATAAAGAAAGACATGAAAGAAAGAAAGAAGGAAGGAAGGAAGGAAGGAAGAAGGAAGGAAGGAAGGAAGGAAGGGACGGTAGGAAGGAAGGAAGAAAAGGAAGGAAGGGGGAAAATGAAGAAAGAAAGAAAGAAAGAGAGAAAAAGAAAGAAAGAAAGAAAGAAAGAGAAAGAAAGAAAGAAAAATAAATAAATAAATAAGGAAGGAAGGAAAGGAAGGAAGGAAGGAAGGAGGGAAAGGAGGGAAGAAAGACAGAAAGAAAGAAAGAAAGAAAGAAAGAAAGAAAGAAAGAAAGAAAGAAAGAAAGAAAGAAAGAGAAAAAGAAAGAAAGAGAAAAAGAAAGAAAGAAAGAAAGAAAGAGAAAGAAAGAGAATGAAGGAAGGAAAGGAAGGAAGAAAGACTGAAAGAAGAAAGAAAGAAGGAAGAAAGGAAGAAAGGAAGGAAGAAAGAAATAAATCTACTATTTCTTTCTTTACTCATGATTATTATTATCTTTTAATCTTTTTTTCTTCTGCTTCTTCTTTTGGAATAGACCCTAATATTATCAATGTCTCACTCTGTTGTCATCAAGCACTGCTGAGGCCTTTTGTGTGTCTTTTAGAAGTGGAAGCACTTCTGCTGGAAAGGTAGAAGTGTTTATTTGATCATCTTCCAAAAGGTCAGGAATAAGAAAGCTTTTCTGAGAAGTTTTCTTAATCTGACCAGTATTATGGCAAAGCCTTCAAGCTTTGGCAGAGGAGTTAAGTTGCCCAGGGAACATGAGAAACAAAGAAAGAGGCTGTCATGAGCAGAAGCAGAAGAACCGGAATGTTATCACCCCATCGCCACCAGGTGCTGAATCAGACATCTGAATGAAGAACCTGCAAGAACCAACTGGAAGAAAAGAAGGAAGAAGAAGGAAGCTGAGAAATGCTGCTTGTGCCTAGCTGGGCAAACCTCAGAAAAACCCATAAGGACCTTCCAGCTGGTCCCAGCCAAGACAGACAATGCAGACAGTTGTCTCTGTAATGCCAATCCAAAGGGAGTGGCAGTGCATACGGTTCTTGGAGGCATGGGTGGGTCCCTCACGTTTCTGCTTTCTGGAAGTGAATGGTATCATCACAGTAATAAAGAGCACCCCAGATTGGTGTGCTGGTGGGAATTTACACTGGTGACACGAGTTTGCCCTAAGACTTTGCCCATGATTACAAGAGAGCTGTACTAGTGGGAGGTGTCCCTGCCTATGGCAGGGGGTTGGAACTAGATGTTCTTTGAGGTCCCTTCCAACCTTACCATTCTGTTTCTATGGATGTGCTGGAAGGTGTCCAGGGAAGGACCACAAGGATGATCAGAGGGTTGGAGCTGCTCTGCTGTGAGGAGAGACTGAGGGAGTTTGGGCTGTTGAGTCTGGAGAAGAGGAGGCTCCAAGGTGACCTTATTGTGGCCTTTCAGTGTCTTAAGGGGACCTACAAGACAACTGGGGAGGGACTTTTTAGGGTATCGGGTAGTAGTAGGACTGGGGGTAATGAAACAAAGCTAGAAATGGACAGATTCAGACTGGAAGTTAGGAAGAAGTTCTTCAGCATGAGGATGGTGAGACCTTGGAAAGAGTTGCCCAGGGAGGTGGTCGAAGCTCTATCCCTGGAGGTCCCAGGCTGGATGAGGCTCTGGACAGCCTGATCTAGTGTGAAGTGTCCCTGTCCATGGCAGGGGGGTTGGAACTAGATGATCCTTGTGTTCCCATCCCACCCTGACTGATTCTATGATTCTGTGATTCTATGATTCTATGATTCTATGATTCTGTGATTCTGTGATTTTGTGATTCTGTGATTCTATGATTCTGTGATTCTATGATTCTATGATTCTATGATTCTGTGATTCTATGATTCTGTGATTCTATGATTCTATGATTCTATGATTCTGTGATTCTATGATTCTATGATTCTGTGATTCTATGATTCTGTGATTCTATGATTCTGTGATTCTATGATTCTATGAATCTATGATTCTGTGATTCTATGATTCTATGATTCTATGATTCTGTGATTCTATGATTCTTTGAGGGACATTGCTGTTTTTCAGACCATTACAGATCGTGGCCTGGGCCTCTGAAAGGTGAGTTAGAGAGATGTTTGTGAGTGTTTCTTACATCTTCCATGCTGCTAATCTTTCTGCATCATGTGCAGCAAAACTGCACTGTCACATGCACCTTCCTTTTAGGACACACAGATCAGAGTCCTCTGACCAGCAGCAATGTTTCCTGAGGCTCCAGAAATGAGAAATGATTTCTTAATGCAGAAGTGCTCTAAGCTTCACTGCAGTCACAAAAGCAGATTAAATTAGTATTGACCTCTGTGCTGCAGCAGCCATGTGGGTATCAGTAGAATGTATGACAGCTCTGCATACTGGTTCTTATTCTGCTTGAAGAAGATGAGATCATCACTGACCTAAAAATTGGCAGCTGCTCCTGCATCAGTGAAAGCAGCCTGGTTTCATTGACCTTGCAAGGAAAGTACCAACATCTATCACAGATATTTGAAATTTCAGATGGGAGAGTTTCCCAAAACCTCAAAACTTTTGCTGACAGAACCGATTTGTAATGTGGGAAGCATTACCTCACTATGAGGACTGTTTTGTGCTGTGTTACTGGCATCTCTCAGCCTTGGTTCTGCAGTCACATGGGGAAGTTGTGCTGCCAGGAAGATTTCCAGGCTGAAAGGATGGACATACAGTTAAGGGAAAACTGTAAATAACTCACAGTGATGTAGACAGCTAAAGGAATCACTCACACAGCCTGGGGTTAAGTGAGTAAAGACAATAAGAAGGTATCCCTCAACACAAGAAGGACATGATGGAGGAGGTCCAGAGGAGGGCCACAATAATGATCAGAGGGCTGGAGCACCTCTCTTACAAAGACAGGCTGAGGAAGCTGAGGTCATTCAGCCTGGAGCAGAAGAGGCTCAGGGGGGATCTTACCACAGTCTACAACTACCTGAAGGGAAGTTGTAGTGAGGTAGTGGTCAGGCTCTGCTTCCAGACAACCTGTGCCAAGATGAGAGGGCATGACCTGAACCTGCACCGGGGGAGGGTTTGGTTGGACATTAGGAATCACTTCCTGATGGGAGGGGTCATTAGGCACTGGAATTAACTGCCCAGGGTGGTGGTGGAGTCACTGTCCCTGGAGGTACTTAAGGAAAGCTTGGATGTGGCATTTAGTGCCATGGTTTGTTCACTGTGGTGGTGTTAGGTCGTAGGTTGGACCTGATGATCTCAGAGGTCTGCTCCAGCCTCACCAGTTCTGTGACTCTGTGATCACACAAACCTGCTGCCCTTTTTTTGCTTACTGACCCTCAGCTCTGCATCGGTATATTCTCTCATATTCCTCAAAGCCATTTGGCTTAATACTGCATTAACTTTTGATTGAAAAACTTGCACAGGAGGAGGAGGATTTTCTTGGAAAATGGTATGGAACAGAAGGACAAAGAGGTCATTCCAAATAATTACCCAACCACAAGCACTTAATGCGATGCTGTGGGAAAAATTGGCCAGTGCAAGCCATAGCTGTATAATAAGCTAATATGAAGTAAAAGAAGGAAAGTGATTTTGAATTAATGACTGCTATTACAATACTTTGTCCACTTCTCATTTTCATGCTTCAAGAAAGATGTGAAATACTGCAGAGATTTCAAAGGACAGCTATAAGCATGACCCAAGGGCTGGAAGGCAAGCCCTGAAGATAAGGCTGATGCAGGTGACTTAGTCTGTGTTTATAGATATTTACACAGAGAAATGAGATCCAGGGCAATGTTTTAATGTCATACATAAAAATGCAACAAGATCCAGTACCTGTAAGCTGAAGTTAAATGAATTCAACCTTGAAATAAAACCAGCTTTCAGCAGTGGTGGTGATTGGCTATTGAAATAGTCTTGCCATAGTGGTGGTGGGATTGGAATTGCTTCATGTCTTCAGGATGAGATCAGTTGCTTTTCTGAACCATGTGTCTTTTCCCGCTGCTGTCAGAAAGTCTTCAGTGATGCAACCATTTTTGGCTTTGAGAGGGAGAGATGGAAGCCTCACAGCTGGGATCATAGAATCATAGAAACATTCAGGGTTGGAAGGGACCACAAGGATCATCTAGTTCCAACCCCCCTGCCATGGGTAGGGACACCCTACCCTAGATCAGGCTGGCCAGAGCCTCATCCAGCCTGGTCTTAAACACCTCCAGGGATGAGGCTTCCACCACCTCCCTGGGCAACCCATTCCCTCCCCGGCCTTCCTGTAAGCCTTGACTTGTCATCCAGTCAAGTAAGCCAAGGCTCAGTTTTATGCTACAACTAGGAACCCCCAGCACAGGAAGGACATTGAACTGTCGGAGACAGTCCAGAGGAGGCCATCAAGACACTCGGAGGGCTGCAGCAGCTCTGCTATGAGGACAGGCTGAGAGAGTTGGGGCTCTGCAGCCTGGAGAAGAGAAGGCTTCCAGGAGACCTTGGAGCAGCCTTCCAGTATCTGAAAGGGGCTACAGAAGGGCTGGGGATTATTGACAAGGTCTTGACAAGGTCTCTTTGGAGATCCCTTCCAACCCTCTGATTCTATGAGACTGTGTTTCAATGGTGTTTTTATTTCATATATAATGGAAAAAACCCAAACTGAATAGCTCTTGCTAATTTAAAAAGACCTGTGTTTTTACAAACAGCATTCTCTGGTCCTGAACTGGCCAGATTATTGGTACCAAGTTTTAAAATCAGAAAATAGAAATATTATAAACTCAGTTTAACACATAAAAGCAGTGTGATACAGTTCTTTAAAAAGCATCAACAGAGAAGTTACACTTAAAAAGAATCTCTTTGCTCAGTTTCCAAGTTCAGGATCAATCATTTCTTTGGATAATTCATGTAAACCACTTTTCCCTCCCTTGTTCGAGGAGTGTGTGTGTGTGTGTTGAGTATTGATGTGCAAACAGATTAGATCAGGAGAGGACTTATTGGTTCTAACAGTCATATGAACTATCTGACACAAACGTAGTTGGATCTGCCCTGTTTGTCTGCAATACAGTACCTTTAGACACACGAATGCACAAAGATACCTTGCTCTGAGATATATTTTCTGCTAGGATCACTAAAATATATTAGAGTACTTTTATTATGGGCTGCTTCTCTTGGCTTGAGAATATCAGAGTATAATTTAATCCTCCGTTCTCACTGCTTCTCTTTTCTGTTCCTCCTCTGAAGAGAAGGAGCTTGCAGTAAGCAGTGGTCAGAAGATGCCCTGAGGAAAGCATGGTCCCCCATAAATAGGAAATGAAACAGAAAGCTGCAATCATGAAAGAAGAGGCTAGGAAAGGTTTTAATAACATTCTTCAAAAGGTGTCTCGTGCACACTCACTTTAATTTAATCCTCAAGCATTTAAGTGCTCCTGAAACATTGTATCTTTTAAAGAGGGGGGAAAATACCCAAAGCTTTCTTCTCCAGTGTTTCTAATCTTCATGATTATTTTTAGCAGTGCATTTTCATGTAAAGCTACTACACAAGAAAGGGAAAACAGTAGTCACCTCTTGCAAAACACCACCAACACCATCCCTTTGTGACATAGAATCATAGAATGGTAAGGTTGGAAGGGACCTCAAGGATCATCTAGTTCCAACCCCCCAACATAGGCAGGGACACCTCCCACTAGTACAGGTTACTCAAGGCCTCATCCAATCTGGCCTTGAACACCTCCAGGGAGGGAACATCCACGACCTCCCTGGGCAACATGGTATAGGTGATGCCTGCTCTGGCAGGGGGGTTGGACTGGATGAGCTTTGGAGGTCCCTTCCAGGCCCTGACACTCTGTGATTCTGTGAAATGGTTTGCACCAAGGCTATCTCGTGATGCTTGCAGTTGTTATTAGTGTTCCCTTCCTAAAGTCAGTCAGAGTGGCATTTGTGCACTGACTGCTGCTATCCAAAGGGCTGACCAGGGGGTTGGCACAAGGCAAATACTGCAGGTTTGACTGTTCTGCAATTTGCTGGTAAAGCTGCACAGCTGCACTGTGCCTCCAGATATGACCAGACTTGCTGAGTAAAGGCTTGCTGTCTGAAAAATTACCTCCTAACCCTGAGCTTGCTGCTCTCCCAAGGACAGTAGATGTATTTAAGATGAGGGAGGCTAGTGGTCTACAATGCCCTTTTCAGCTCTATGGTGGCCAGGGATCTACAGCAGGTAGTTGGTAGCTGAATTCTGTGCTGCCCTGGTAGCTGAATTCTGCACTCCTCTGGACTTGTCTGGACTCCCAGCCCTGCAGTGCTGGCCACTGCAGGAAAGAAAAAAACCCTTTCAGGAAAGGCACATGCTAAAATAGCCGAGTGAGGAAAGGCACTCTGCAGTGCAGGAAGCAAGCATGTACTGGTCAAGGAATTAGATTACTCAAGGTGGTGACTCACCCAGTAACTATTCAGTGTTTGTGGTTAAAAGAGAAACCTTTGCCAGAGAATGACTAAAATCCACTGGCACAGGCTCTGAAGGAATCATGACTGAGCCTAAATGACTGTGTACGCAAGTGAGTTATTTTTCCCTTTGCCACTGAAGCAAGGCAAAGAATAATAATAAGAAGAATAATGATAAAAAAAAAAAAAAGAAAAAAAGAAAAAAAGACCATCCCTGTTTATGTAGCTTATTACAGCCCTGGAGTCGCCTCAAGGGGCCTTTCCAGCAGCTGTTGTCACTGGGACCAAGTTCAGGCTTACATTTCCCTCTTCAGGCTGAGTTTCTGTGTTCGTTTTAAAAGGCTCAAGCTGGCAGTGCGCAGCTCGCTCTGGGGCATCCATTCTCGCTCTGTCGACTGGCAGATAGGAGGAAAGAGAACAAATTCCAGGATCTCATAGTTTTGCCACAGAAATGAAAAGCAGGATGCCTGGCTTTTGCAGGCAGCACCGGGGTAATCTGGGACTAATCTCGGTTCGATTGCTGCGAGCTTCTGGGTCTGGCAGTGATTCGTCAGTCAGCATCTGGCAGGATCAAACCAAAGCCATCTCAAGTAGCTCACACTGATGTGTGCAAAAAGCAAGAAGGGCACGGTGTGATCAGGGATAGATGAGATGCCTGTTTCTCTTCTCACTGGTCTCCAAAGGTGATTTTGTGTTACCATTTTCTTTGTTTAATTCTGAGATCTGGCCGATATCCTGATTTTTTTTTTCCCCCCCTCCCTACAGCCTAGCAAACTGTATTTGCTGTCTTTGTCAAAGGTCAGTGAAATATTTCAGTGGCATGAGCTGTCAGCAAACATGGTTAGAAGAACTTGAGAGTATTTAGTTGCTTTTTTTTT
>VWZE01004448.1:273034-293327 GCA_013396675.1 Eubucco bourcierii
CGGGGGCTCTTTTTTTTTTTTTTTTTTTTTTTTTTTGGTAATATATGCTGAAAGTGCTGTAACATCCCCCATCACCATAAGGATTCAGACTTAAAACAACAACCCCATCCTTTCTGCCTTTGGCACTATTTGCTGATTAACCATCTGCTGTCATCAAAGTCCTGGTGAAGAAATGTGTGCTCTGCAGCGCTGACTGAGTGGGCGGCGTTTGGCAATACCACGCTGCAGAAATACCCAAAGCGGTGTCCAAGCAAAGACTGGAGCCCCGAGGCAGTGCATCTATCACAGGCTGGGCAGAAAGCCAAGGGAAGCACCAGGAGTCCCAGGTGCTGGGAAGGGCTCTGGTGATGAGCGTCATCATTGTCCACCTCAGCTGGGCTCCCCAGACAAAACATTTTCCTCTTGGGCTGCCCCACGTGGTGAGTCTTGCTTTGGTTCAAAACTCCTCCTGTCTTACTGGCATATTGTAGGATCACAGAATGGGCTAGGCTGGAAGGGACCTCTGAAGGTCATCCAGTCCAACCCATCCTGCAGTCATCAGTGGCATCCTCAACTAGATCAGCTTGCTCAGAGCCCTGTTGAGCCTCACTTTGAATTTCTCCAGGGATGGGGCCACAACCACCTTCCTGGGAAACCTGTTCCTTCCAGGATTCCACCATGTAGTAAAGTGCCTGTTCCTAACATCCAATCTAAATCTGCTCTGCTCTAGTTTGAAGCCATTGCCCTCGCCCTGTCCCTGCAGCTCTTTGCAAACAGTCTCTTTGCAGCCTTCTTGTAGCCCCCTTCAGGGACTGGCAGGCTGCTATTAGGTCTCCCTGGAGCCTCCTCTTCTCCAGGCTGAACAACCCCAGCTCCCTCATCCTGACATCAGCTTCTATGTTTGGCCTTTCAAATAACAGCCAATAATTGCTGTCTATATAAATGATTTGCTATCTGCACTACATTTTTAAGAGGAAAGATTACTGAATAATCAGGACTTGGCCAAGAGCACTCATTTGTGCCAACGAAGAAGCAAAGATGTTGTGTTTTAAAGAGAGCCGACCTGCAGCAAAGGGTTGCTGTTCCTTTGCTTCAGGTGCTTCTTGTTGTTTATTTGCTGCAGCACTCTTAACTCATTGTATTCTACAGGAAAATTACTGCCATTTGACCTAGTGGTGCTAGTCTAGGCAGAATAATAATAACAACATCACAAGGCCCCAGATCATAATAATACTTTAAACAAAAGACATTCTCTCTGTCTAAAGACACCCTAAAAAAGAACATTTATGCCCTTGTTTTTTGGTTTGTTTTTTTTTTTTTTTGATGATGTGCCATGCTTTGAAGAACAGATTTATGGGTGAGGCACATGAATGTTTCACTTGGGCACCTGCACTGGCTCAGAGATAAGGAGAGGGGATGCTGGTCTGTGCCCCTAGGGCAAGGTACAGAAGACATCAATATCTTCTGACTTTGGGTGGGGAATGACTGTTCTTGATCCCAAATGTGTGGCAAGACTCATAGAATCATAAAATTCTATGGGTGGGAAGGGAACTTGAGGATCATCCCTGCCATGGGCGGGGACACCTCACACTAGATCATGTTGCTCAGAGCCTCATCCAGCCTGGCCTTAAAGCCCTTCAGGGATGGGGGTTCCACATGACTCACACCTGGATAAGAATGCATTTCATGGACCCCCTCTGATGCCACTGGTCCTTACTACTGCAGAACTGAAGCAGGGTTCAGGACAGGCTGTTTGAACATCCATGTGTCGGGATCAAAGGCCCTAATCATAGAATCATAGAATCATAGAATCATAGAATCATAGAATCATAGAATCATAGAATCAGTCAGGGTTGGAAAGGACCAGAAAGATCATCTAGTTCCAACCCCTCTGCCATGGGCAGGGACACCTCACACTAGATCAGGCTGTCTACAGCCTCATCCAGCCTGGCCTTAAACACCTCCAGACACAGAGCTTTGACCACCTCCCTGGGCAACCTATTCCAGGGTCTCACCACCCTCATGCTGAAGAACTTCTTCCTAACATCCAGTCTGAATCTACCCATTTCCAGCTTTGTTCCATTCCCCCCAGTCCTATCACTACCTGACATCCTATAAAGTCCCTCCCCAGCTTTCTTGTAGCCCCCCCTTAAGATATTGAAAGGCTACAATAAGGTCACCTCAGAGCCTTCTCCTCTCCAGACTGAACCTCTTTTGCTTGAGTCTGACTCAGGATGCAACTGGCTTTGGCTGTAACAGTGGCAGCAGTGTAACGATGTGCAGAAAAATAATGTAATGAATTGGAACAGAACAGGGACACTTTCCTGACACCTGGAATTAGTGAGGGAACTCTAGAAAAAAAAAGTGTCACCTTGTCCTTGTCTGTGTCCTTGTCTGTGTCCTTGTCCTTGCCTGACTCAGGTACAACATTTAATCCCCCTCTACTAAAAGTGTATCTGATGTCCCTTTTAAAGTTTCTGATTAGCTCTCAAGGAGATGTCAGTTGCACTCAAATCTCTACCTGATTGAGAGACATCTCCCAAACCCAAGTAAAAAGAAAGCCAAAGCAGCCAACAGTGCAACCCTTATAGGTCAGCAAAAAATTTCCACGGAGCTATTAGCCAAAGACAGACCTCCCCAGGACTCATGATGGGATGAAAACCTGACACAGTCTCTGCAGCTATAGAAACAGACCCACAAATTTTAAATCATTCTCTTGTGTCCTCAGTGCTCTTCTTTGGGTTCAGTGCAATGTGGTTTAAAAAAAACCCAAAAACATCAACCTGTGTTTTAGGGCATGGCTGGGTGACAGTAAGGAAGACAAGCAGCAGAACCAGCTCTGCATTACTATACACAATAGTTGTTGCTATTAGGGGATAAAAGGATGCAGTAATTGCCTTTAATTTAGAAGCAAATAGCAGAGGGACAGCTAGCAGCCGGGGAGCCTGCATGCATGTGCACTACCAGAGAATCTATAGCATGGAAGGAAAAGGCTCTGTTTTTCAAGATAACATGGAAAGCACCCACTTTGAAGTTTCAGGTTGAGTGAAATCAATATCTGGATGCTTCAGTGAAACATGTTTGATGTTGTCTACATGTAGAAATCCCAGAGAAGCCACTTATTATTGAACAGGACTAGACTGAGTGAAGTAGGTCATATTACAGCTTTGTTTGGGAAGCAGCACTGTACCTGCCAGAACAGCATCCTTAATGCACGGGATCTGGCACGGCAGAATAGGTAGGATACTCACCCAAACCACCTGCAAGAATAAGTATCACAGAATCACAGAATGTCAAGGGCTGGAAGGGACCTCAAAAGCTCATCCAGTCCAACCTCCCTGATCACCTAGAGCAGATCACACAGGAATGCGTCCAGGTGGGTTTTGAATATCTCCAGAGAGGGAGACTCTCTGTACGCAGAGAAGCAGTTCTCATCTGTAATTGTTTTCTGAAATAATCCTTGGTCAAATTGCCAGATTCTGTCAAGTGGCTACTTGAACACATCTCACGTGCCAGGCATTTGCAAAGGCTATTTATAGAGGCACCGTGGCTGCGGCGGTGCTGAAGGTCTGTCAGTGTTTCCATTACAGCCTCCTATAACTTGGCAGTACGATACCCACTCCAGGCTACGGCCTGACATGAAGGGTGGGATCTTGTTTTAAAACAAACAATACTTCTCCTTACCTTTGGATTCCTTACCTTTGGATTCCTTACCTTTGGATTCCTTCCCCTAAATGCATTCAAATTTGCCGGCATCTGTTATGTTTTGACATTCACATTGCTTAAAAAATGAGTAGAAGTCCTCTTGATTTTTTTTTTTTAAACAGGTTTTTTGTTCACCTCCCTCCCTCCCCCCCATTTTTTTTTTTCCTTTTTTTCAATCTCATGGCCAAAGATCAAGCTTTATTTTCCTGGAGGGAAAGCAGAGGTGTCTGGAGAATTGGAAATGGCAGGTGGCTGCCCCTGTGCTTTATTAACAGTGTCGCTGGCTGATGGCTGCATGTGACATGGGGATGTTGTGCTGCTGGGGAATCTGCATGACTCTCTTCTCTAACCGTGTGGAGGACTGCCAGGTGCTCCTCACAAGGCAGAGTGAGCTGCTCCACCGTGGTGCCTGACACTCTCTGACACCATCAAGTGTTTCAGGGCACAGTTGTCCAAGCACATGTGGGTCTGCCCACACCCATGGCTGGGCACAACCCCTGCCTATGTGAGTTTCTGCCCAGGGAGGCGGTGGAGTTACCGTCCCTGGAGGTGTTCAAGAAAAGACTGAATGAGGCACTTAGTTGATGGTCTAGTTGATTGGATAGGGATGAGTGATAGGTTGGACTGGATGGTCTTGGAGGTCTCTCCCAGCCTGGTTGATTCTGAGTTCATGATTCTAAGGAAAATGCTTAGAATCAGGGTTGTGAGGGACCTCAACGATCACCTAGTTCCAATCCCCCTGACATGGGCAGAGACACCTCACACTAGATCAGGTTGCTCAGACCCACATCCAGCCTGGCATTGAAAACACACGGGGATGAGGCTTCCACCACCTCCCTGGGCAACCTGCGCCAGTGTCTCACCACCCTCATGGTGAAGAACTTTTTCCTAACATCCAATCTGAATTTATCACTTCTAGTTTTGCTCCATTCCCCCCAGTCCTATCACTACCCACCCTAAAAAGTCCCTCACCAGCTTTCTTGTAGGCCACTTCAGATACTGGAAGTCTACAATAAGGTCTCCTCAGAGCCTTCTCTTCTCCAGACTGAACAACCCCAACTCTCTCAGCCTGTCCTCATACATAGGAAAGGTGCTCCAGCATCTCTCAATCTGTCTTCATAGCAGAGCAGCTCCAACTCTCTCATCCTTATAGCCCTTCTCTGGACATACTCCAGCATGTCCATATCCCTCTTGTAATAGTGGTTCCAGAAGTGGGTGCAGTACTCCAGATGAGGTCTCACCAGAGTGGAGTAGAGGGGAAGAATCACCTCCCTTGACCTGCTGGCCACACTTCTCTTGTTGCAGCCCAGGATCTCATTGTCTTTCTGACCTGCAAGTGCACACTGGTGGCTCATGTTGAGCTTGCCATTGCTTCTCCTGTTACTAATTGCCCCTTGGATCTCACACTAGGGAGAGCCTGGGAAGGAGATGACCCAGCTGCTTTCTGCTGGAGTAGCTCCACCCACGTGCTTGCCCAAATTGTGGGTGACCAAGCTGTGGTGCGGGCACTGCGCTCGCAGCTGGATGGAAACCTCCATGCCCACTCATTCAGCAGCTGCCCTGAGTGTCCATATGCATGTTAAGCATGACTGGAGCTACTTTCTTTACCAAAGAGAGAGACAGAAGTTGGAAGACACCTGGGACGCTGCTTCCCTCTGATGCTCTCCACAGCGCTGCAGGAGATGTTTTGCCGATGTACCCTTCCTGGATCATTGCCTTGCTCTCATTGTCTGGCCCAAGAGGGACTGCAGATCCTGGCAGCCCCAGCTCCTTGCCCGCTCTCATATGGAGTCTGGACATGCATCGATTTTTCCACTTTTCTCCGACTGCACTCATCCGTCATTTTATATTACTGGAGTTAGCACTGGCAATAAAATAAAGGATGAGAGGTACAGAATCCATTAGAGTGCTTACTTCATGTGTATGAGAGAGTGAGTGAAACAATTAAAAGCACATCAGCTTATAAACATGCTGATACAGTTATTAGCACACTGAGTAATGTTCAGAGCGTGGTACTGGGGGATAGAGATGAAATCTCCCCTTTCCTTTCTCATTCCCTTCCCAGGAAGCAGAGGGAGGAATCTGATATTTCATAACCATGCTGAACGTGTGTAGCCCAAGATACTGTATGTGAGCAAGATGAAAAGAAGATTAAATAATAAAATCAAGGGGCATTATACAACAACCAGTCCACAGCTGCCTTCTATGTGAATGAATTTCAGACCTACGATAGTAAAACTGGAGCGACAAGATGGTTACATCTAAAGGAAGAGGTAGCAGTAATGTCCTGGAACTAGTTTATGGCTATCTGAGAAAAAGCTTCAGCAATGAAAAGAACAAGTTTTTGTTATTCCCATTCACAGAATGATTTAACTAAACTCCTTCTAAGAGCTTGCTACTCAGTGAGGATGATATGAATAAGAATAAAATGTGTATAAATATTAGATGACAAGCAGGCACTCATCCCCCTTCCTGAACACTCCAATGTCATTTGCAAGGAAAACCATCTGCTGTGTGTGTTTTGCTGCTTCTGTTTTTACTAGCTGCCTTTTTGTCTCAGCAACCTCAGGTGACGTGCCCAGCATCTGAAACCCCAGGTGACTTCACTCCCATCACCAGACCTCAGCACATCTCATTAGTGACATCAGCTTTCCCCCTTCAGCTTTTAAAGCCAGTTATTTGGTTGTGGGTCAGTGGTCCCCACTTCCACATAGTGTCCCAGATAGTGTCCCAGGAGGTTGGGCCAGAATCACACAGATTTAATCAGGTTGGAAAAGATCTTCCAGATCATCAAGTCCAACCTATCGCCTAACACCATCTAATCAACTAAAACATGGCACCAAGTGCCGCATCCAGATCTTTTTGAACATTTCCAGGGATGGTGACTCCACCACCTCCCTGGGCAGCCCATTCCAATGCCAATCACTCTTGCTGTGAAGAACTTCTTCCTAACATCCAGCCTGAACCTGCCCTGGTGCAGCTTGAGGCTGTGTCCCCTCCTTCTGTCACTGGGTGCCTGGGAGAAGAGACCAACCCCACTTGGCTACAACCTCCTTTCAGGCAATTGTAGACAGCACTAAAGTCTCCCTAAGCCTCCTGTTCTCCAGGCTGCACATCCCCAGCTCCCTCAGCCCCTCGTAGGGCTGTGCTCCAGGCCCCTCACCGCTCTTGGTGCCATTCTCAACCGAGTTTAGGACCCATCCATTTTGGAGGCTAAGGATGCTTGAGAACAGAACAGAAAGTCATTGAAGAGCTGCACTGCTATTTGGGGCAGCAATTTTTATGAATGGTCTTTTTGGTGAGGTCAGTGTTAAGAAAAGCATGGACTCTCTGTATTTCTCTTTTTTTACTCTCTGACACTGTGCAGAGAAGAGCTCCTGCTGTGATAATGTACTGAACAATAAGGTCCTGAAGTGGGCTGGGTGAGTCAAGCTCAATAGGGGAGCAGAGGTGACATGGTTAGCCCAGCTGATAGCACCACGTGGTGGGCAAACCAGCCTGTTGCTCCTGCTGCTGCTGCTGCTGCAGCCTTGCCTCTGCTCTTTCCCTGCCTCAGGGCATGCTCTCTTTGGTCTGAGTCTACCCAGTCCTTGGTCCTGTGGATTGCTCTAACTATGTGCTCGTGGCTAATGGTTCAAGAGTTTATGGGCTGGATGAACCCAGCAAGGCCAATGAGATCCTGGGGTGCGTTAAGAGGAGTGCATCCAGCATTTTGAGAGAGGTTCTACTCCCCCTGTACTCTGCCCCAGTGAGACCTCACCTGGAATATTGCATTCAGTTTTTGGCTCCCCAGTTCAGGAGTGACAGGGATCTACTCAAAGAGTCCAACAGAGGGCTATGGAGATGATTAAGGGGCTGGAACACTGCCCAGAGAAGAGGCTGAGGGACCTGGGGCTGTTTGGCCTGGTGAAGAGAAGACTCAGAGGAGATCAAATAAATGTTTATAAATATCTGAGGGCTGGGGGTCAAGAGGGAAGGGACAGGCTCTGCTCACTTGTGCCCTGTGATAGGACAAGTGTCAGTGGAGTATAAACTACAGCACAGGAAGTTCCACCTCAACATAAGGAAGAACTTTTTTAGTATAAAGGTCCCAGATCACTGGCACAGGCTGCCCAGAGAGGTAGTGGAGTCTCCTTCTCTGGAGGCTTACCAGCTCCATCTGGATGTGTTCCTGTGCAACCTGCACTAGATGACGTGGTCCTGCTCTGGCAGAGAGGTTGGACTCAATGATTTCCAGAGGTCCTTTCCAACCCCTAACATCCTGTGACCCCGTGAAAACACAACCCAAGGATGTCCACAAAGTACACAAAGTACTTTCTGGGGCAGCCACCCTCTGCCTTTCTAGAAAATATGATGTATGAACACTGATCTGAACTCTGCAGAAGGGTAATTGCTAGAAGTTAGGCAGTTTATCCACATCCATACCTCTACGAGTTTGATTTTATAGGTGCAAATCTCTCCAGATTGATTTAGGATGTGGTTATCTTCATTTACCTTGCTTTATGTGTAGAAGCTTGAGTTAAGTCCTATAAAGGATATCCGTGTAGAAAAATCTATGCCAGATTGGGTCAGCAAATGTCTTCACCTCACCTGTAACCTAAATGAAAACAACAGAGTGTTTACATCAGGCTTAGTAACTCCCTGTGGAGTAAAAGTGTGGTGCCTTGATGCATGAGCTCAGTCATGTTTGCGCTTGACAAAGATGGCAGAAGTTGAAGGTGGAACGAAAGAGAACAGAAAGTGCCCTCAAAGTTATTTGGTAAAAAGAGATCATTGTTAGGAGAAAAAAAAAAAAAAATAGTAAAGGGGAAAGATCTTCTCCTTTTGACCTGCATAGTGTCTCAAATTTGCTCTGAACAACAAGCACTGCAATCCATCAACCTCTGATTCAACACAGAGTTTAGAGCAGAGGTAGAGTAGACAAGATGGATCCTGCAGGTCTGAGTATGTTTTGAGAAGATGTAGAGTGTCAGGACATTTCCATGCCCCCAGGGCTTATGACAGAGTTGCAGTACTCCTCTGAGTGGCATGAAGGCTCTTGTCTGTCCTGTTGAGCAGCAGACAAGTGCGCACTGGGAAGGCGAAACACGGCCCTGGTACACACATACCTCAGTTCCTGTTGTGGGATCAGAAGGGAAATGCTGACTAACAGAAGAGCTCTCATAACTGGTTAATAATATCATATCACTCTCAACTCAGGGGTTTTTTTGGTCACTGATCACCTGGCATTAAGCAACAGTGACTTTGGGTGGAGTGACTCATTTCAGATATCCCAAGGATGGAAAAATAACTGCAAGATCCCAAATGTGTCAGAAGGGTCGATTTGATTCAGCTATTTGCCTACCGAAGCCCTCAACTAGACCACATCAGAACAACTGCATGCCCTTCCTGGAGGCTTTGGTTTGTGTTCTCAGGGAAAAGGTTGATTGTGATTATGATTTTCCTTTCTTGTGTGAAGCAGCAGAGGCCAAACTTTTTAGGTCACTGGACCATGTGGCTTATCACTGTGGCAGGCAAAGGTGTGCCTTGCAGTGCCTCCAGTGGCGTACAGCCCGAGCGAGCTCCTGGAGGTGCTTGAGCATTCCCTCCAGGGGAAGAGGCTTCAGCAGCCAGGGACACTTTCCCAGAGCAACTCTTGCAGTCAGACCTGAACTAGCTGCTTCTCTGGGTGAGCAACTGGGCAACAGGTTGAGTCAGATAATTTGAGGTGGCAAGAACGTTCCTGGTTTCCTTGGGACATTGGGACTCTTCTCTGCTCCTATGTCATGCAATGGTACCACTTGGCCATGCGAGGGCTGTGTGCCCATGGAAAAGGGGGAGGTCAGCAGCAGGCTGAGAGACCAGAGTGGGTCTGCTCCTTTGGATTTATGGATTTCCACACCAGAGTGGGTCTGCTCCTTTGGATTTCTGGGAAGGGAGGGGACTGAGCCATGGGATGGACAATGAGGCTGCGGGCAGTCATAAGGGCACTACTGGTAAATGGGTTGCACAGCGAGGAACGCACAGGTCCTGTTAACACCAGGCACAGATACATAGAGGGGATTTCTGTGGTGCCTAATTTCCAAGCACTGAAAGACTGTTTCGCAGTATCACAGAACATTCTGGTTGGAAAAGCCTCTTGGGATCACCAAGTCCAACCCAGAACCCTACTCTACAAGATGCACCCTAAACCATAGCCTCAAGCACCACCTCCAAATGACTTTTAAACACATCCAGGGTTGGTGACTCCACCACCTCCCTGGGCAGCTCATTCCAATGCCTGACCACTCTTGCCCTAAAAATATATTTCCTGATGTCCATTTGCAGCATGAGGTTGTTCCCTCTTGTTACATTACTAATTAGCTGTGTAGCACCAACCTTTCCACAACCTCCTTTCAGATATCTGTACACAGCCATGAGTCCTGCCCTCAGCCTCCTCTTCTTCAAACTAACCATCCCCAGCTCCTTCAGACATTCTTCCTCGGATTTATTCCTCAGGCCCCTCACCAGCTTCATTGCCCTCCTCTGAACTCTCTCCAGCACCTCCACATCTCTCTTGTATTGAGGTGCCCAAAACTGAAAAAGATCCTTTCCTAACATTATGTTTTTTCTTTTTCTGGGCAAATAAGATTCTTGGAAATAGAAAACCACCGAAGAGACAACCTTGTGAGTGTGAAAACACAGAATACAAAATAATGAGAAGAAAGACATGACAATAAACCAAAGCCACTCAGCTCTTTTCTTGACCACAACTATTTCCTGACCTGTTTACTGCAGTAAATGCCTATTAATGGGCTGACTCGACCTAGCAGATGTGCGAGCTCCTACCCCAATAGTTATGTTGTGGTAAAAACAAAGCACGAACAACAACCCAAACCCTCCACAACCAGTTCTTGGCATTGAAAGTGTTAGCAAGTGATAATGTAGTAATTAAACGTACCCAATGCTTTCTGACTTCACAGATGACAGTCTGTGGTTTGCCTGCCCACCCAAAATGCGTAGGAGGGCAAACTCAAGTCTTCGAGTTCTAGCTGCGCGAGTGTCTCATCGCTTTCCTTATCAAGATTTTCACAGTCACTGGGAAAGGGTTGCACCCATCAGGAGGAGACATTCCAGCACAGGAGAGGAGATGACTTTCCTACAATTCAAGCTGCACAGGATTCCTGCATAATTATACTCTGTATCTCATCTGTTTCTGCTGCGCACCTTTTCCCTCCTGTGACATTTCCCATCGTTTCAATCTGAATCTAAAGGCAACTCACAGGAGTTTAAAGCCAAAAAGAAAATACTGCAGCTCCAAAGAGACCTTAGGGTCTGAGATTGGTGAACTTTGTGCCTGAGTGCCTGCACTTTCAGGAAGCCTTTGACAAAGTCTCTGACTGAAGGCTAATAAAGCAAATCATTACAGGATGAGGGAAGTTTCATTTGGTGGCTGGAAAGTGCTGGGCAGGAGTAGGTTGGCATTCTCAGGGTGCTTAAGAGCTAACAAGGAGAAGCTCCAAGTACCTTCTCTAGAGCAAGTGTTTGAAATATGTCAGCCTGGAAAGGAGGCGAAACCACTGCAGCCACAAAGATGTACCCAACCTATCTTTGGTTCATGACTCAAGAGAGGGCTGTGAAGAGCAACAAAGAGACCTGAGAAGATGGAGCAAAATGGCAGGAGAGAAACTACTGCTGACAACAGTTGTGTAACAGCTTTGGAGGCCTGGGTCTGCTGGGGTGTTTATTGGGCAGTTGTATGGAGAGCTGAACTTTCCCTCTCCATGCCCTCACTTTTTAGGGACCAGGTAGTTTAAGCAGCATTCCTGGCTTTGGAGCTGTAGGCCTGCACTTTTTCTAACGCCCAGGTACCTGCATTTTGAAACAGATGTGTCACAAACATTTTCCCATCTCCTCCCTGGAAGTCCTCTGTTGGCTTGGTGCTGCTGATTGATGCCATCTCAATTCTTCTTTCACCCTCTCTTCCTGTTGCTGCTGATCACTCTCTTTCTGGCACACACTCCTTTGTAAGATTGACTGTGGAGCTGACCTAGCTACCTGATCCATCAGAAAATGTCCTTAGCTTCTGACATTTGTTTTCCTCTTTTCTTTTTCCCTCTGAGCTGCTTCAGCTTCTTGAGAGATCCAAGAAGCAAAGGTGCTGCACAATGGGAATCGGCAAACTGCAGAGCTTGATGGTTGGACTCAATGATCTTGGTGGTCTTTTCCAACTGAAATGATTCTATGGCTCTATGTATGACTGGGGTGTAGAAGTGTTGGGAAGATGAAGCAGGGCATCATGTCTTAGCAGCAGTGACCCTGTCTGACTGCATCTGAGTCATGATACCCCACCAGAAGCCAACCATCTCTGTGACCCCTCACCAGGTCAGGGCTGGGCTGGTTGTTCAGGTCACCATGTGCTGTACAGCTCTAGCCCAAACTGGGGTTTTCCAAAAGAACCAAAAGAAATTGTGAGTGCCTTTGTAACCAGCAATATCAAAATGCCACACAATACAACCAGAGGTATTAGAAATCAAGCAAGACACTTTGGACAACTGAAAAAAATGAGTGAGAGAGTATAGTGTTTGCATCTGCAAAGGCATGGTGGTGATCTGTCATGCCAGGCATGTTCACTTAAGTAGTATCAGGGAACCACAGAATGTCAGGGGCTGGAAGGGACCTCGAAAACTCATTCAAGTCCAAGCCCCCTGCCAGAGCAGCATCACAGAGCAGATCACACAGGAAATTATCCAGGCAGCTCTTGAATATCTTGAGAGAGGGAGACTCCACAACCTGGGCAGCCTCTTCCAGTGTTCTGTCACCCTCACACTGAAAAAATTCCTCCTCATGTTTCCATGGAACTTCCTATGCCTCAACTTCCACCCATTGTCTCTCGGGCATCACCCAGCAGAGCCTGGCTCCATCCTCTTGGCATTCACCCTTTACATCTTTATAACCATTCCTGAGGTCCCCCCTCAGGTTCCTCCTCTCCCAGCAGCACAGCCCCAGCTTCCTCAGGCTGTCATCCAGATCTTCCACTGCCTTCAGCATTTTCGTGGCTCTGCGCTGGACTCTTTCAAGCAGTTCTATGTCTCCCTTGAACTGGGGCACATAGAACTGGACACAGTATTCCAGATACAGCCTCCCCAGGGTAGAGTAGAGGGGGAGGAGAACCTCTTTGGATTTACTAACCACAGACCTTCTAATATACAACAGAATCATAGAATGGTAAGGTTGGAAGTGACCTCAAGGATCATCCAGTTCCAACCCCCTGCCATAGGCAGGGACACCTCCCACTAGTACAGGTCACTCAAGGCCTCCTCCAACCTGGCCTTCAACACCTCCAGGGAAGGAGCAGCCACAACCTCCCTGGGCAACCTGTGCCAGTGCCTCACCACCCTCACTGCAAAGAACTTCCTCCTAACATCCAGTCTAAATCTCCCCTCTGCCAGTTAAAACCCATTGTCCCTTGTCCTGTCATTGCAAGACCTTGTCAATAGTCCTTCTCCAGCCTTCCTGTAGGCCCCCTTCAGATACTGGAAGACTTTTCCTCAGGGCTGCTCTTCAGCCATTCACCACCCAGGCTGTATTTGTGCTTGGGATTGTGCCTACCCAGGTGCAGGATCTTACATTTGGCCTTGTTGAATGTCATGAGGCTGGCCTGGGCCCACCTCTGCAGCCTGTCCAGGTCCCTCTGGATGGATCCCTTCCCTCTAGCAAGTCAACTGTGCCACACAGCTTGTTGTCATCTGCAAATTTGCTGAGGGTGCACTGATTCCTCTGTCCATGGCACTGACAAAGATGTTAAACAGCACTGGTCCCAGAAGAATGGCATAGGCTCTCCTGGCCACAAAAGCACATTACTGGCTTGTGGTCTGCCTCCCATCCAGTGACCAGAGACTTCTCAATGGAAAGTCAACAGAGTCCCTGGGCTTGTTCACTTGAGCAGGAGTTGAACAAGAAGAAATGGATAGGAGTGTGCTATGGCATGCAAACAATGCCTACAGCTCTGCCTGAGTTGAACATGAAGTGAAACTGAAAGGGAAATTATTTCCAGTAGATGATAAATACTTTTTCAACAGTTTGTCAAGTTCACTGTCACAAGATGTGAAGAAGTAAAGACACTATCAGGAATTTAGACACTTAAAATAAAAGGATTTTATAATAATTTTTTTTTAATAATTAAAAAATATAATAAAAAATAAAAGGTCAATAAAAGGATTTGTATTGTTGTTTGGTGTAGGATAGCTAGAAAGGCTAAGAAGGGAAACACTCACCCTGCAGATGATAAACCATTTTATTTTCCTGGTGCTGGTAAACCAGAAATTGTTTTGGAGATCACACTACTCCACAGCTACTTAATAAGATGCTGGCACCTGTCCCGTGGAACATCTGGTATCAACAAGTCTCAGGCAGGACACAAAATGCTTTAACCTTCTGAGGAGAGCCTGAGGGAGCTGGGGTTCTTTAGTCTGGAGAGGAGAAGACTTGAGAAGTGACCTCATGAATGGTTATAAGGATGTACAGGGTGAGTGCTAAGAGGATGGAGCCAGGCTCTGATGAGTGATGCCCAATGACAGGACAAGGGGCAATGGGTGGGAGTTGAGGCATAGGAAGTTCTATGGAAACATGAGGAGGAATTTTATCCCTGTGAGGGTAACAGAAGCCTGGAAGAGGCTTCCCAGTGGGGTTGTGGAGCCTCTTGCTATGGAGATAGTCAACAACCTGCCTGGATGTGTTCCTGTGTGATCTGCTCTAGGTGATCCTGCTCTGGCAGGGGGGTTGGCCTGGATGATCTTTTGTGGTCTCTTCCAGCCCCTAACCTTGTGTGATTCTGTGATTGTGTGAAACCCTTCTATTCCTGGCACAGTGAAGAAATGCCATGTGAACACAAGTGCAGTGCATGTTGAGATTGCATTTTTCTGACACTAACAACCACGAAGGTTTGAAGGAATGGGCAGTGATGTGACCCCATCCACTCATCTCTGTCTCCAAACCCAGCAATTACAAGGTGCAGTGACTGCCTCCGAGGGGCTGTGTAAAGGCATTCAGGGCAGACTGAGGACCCAACAGCTCCCTCTTAGCTTTAAGCCAAGCGATATTCAGCAAATCCTGTAACCCAGAATTAGATTCTCCCAATAAATGGCACTGGAGGCCTCTGAGGGTCTTCTGGTGTGCATTGCCATAGAGGCTAAGAGAGCAACCAACACCTACCCATGAACAGCAGGAGCCAAGAAGCTGAGATGAAGAAACCTGCTTCATGTTAGATTAACAGCTCTTAATGCCTTTTTGATCTGCCATGCTGGATGAATTTATAGTAAAGAACTGACTGGTTTTAGATCCATAAATAATCAGAAACAAATGTTGGACCAGATAATCTTGCTCCCCCACACAGAGGAGGCTTTTGCAAACCTTTCAGAAGCACCATGTCTCGTTTCATTCGGGTACAGAAATTAAAGTTGCCTTGAGGCAGCTTTAACTTGTTTGACCGGCACTTGCAAAGCAAACTGCAGTAGGTTTTACTGACCTTGGCAAAATCAGAGGTCATATTTTCACAGATAGAAGCCCTTTCAGACATATTCCCCTGATGTATTCGCTGCAAAAAGGTTTCTTTCTGTACCTCTGTGGAATGTAATGCGTATCCTCACCTTCATTCTTCTCTCTTCAAAGTGTTACCGAGGCCATCGAGAAGGAAATTAAGTTCCTTTTAGAACATTTCGGTACAATTATTCAGGGCAGGATTCTCTGCCATGCTCTTGGGTATTTTTATATTTATGAGTTCTCTTTAAGGTTTTAATGGGGCAGCAGCCACAGAAAGATGAGCCAAAGAAGACTCTTAAACAGAGATTTGGTACATTAGGGGCAGGGGCTCGTTCTCATTAGCCTTATAATTTTTAATCCTCTAAGCAGTGGCAGTGATTGCAATATGATTTGTATGTGACTGAGGACCAGCCTAGAGTGAATCCACTTCTCAGAGTCTGACCCTTCCTTTTCTCACTAGAAAAGCTCGGACCAAATGGCAGCCATTTCCTTCTGAAGAGCAGCTGATGGAATTTTGGTTTCTGCTCTTTTCCTAACTGCTCCTGAGATGCCATTTGCTCCTTCAGTGCTGCTACACCATGGACTAACATGTTTGTAGAAAAGGCTGTTGTAATGCCAGGACTCTTTTGAGAGGTAATAGGTAGCTCAAAACCCACCACTGTACCTCTGAAGTCAGGGTTGAAGGGTAAGTCTGGAAAGAGATGAATCCCCTTGTACTCTAATTGGCCCTTGGAGATTAGAGGTGCCAAGGGTGACTGAATTTATCTTGTAACAGATATGCCAGTTATTGGCATGACTGTACACCTGACATCAGATGCATCAATAGGCTGTCTGCTGTGGGGCCAGGCACATGGGTCTGGGCTGATGAAAAGCTCAACATGAGCCTGCAGTGTGTGCATGCAGCCCAGACAGCAACTGAGTCCTGGGCTGCATCAGGAGCGGAGTGGCCAGCAGGGCAAGGGGAGGGGATTCTGCCCCTTTACTCTGCTCTTGTCAGACCCCATCTGGAGTCCTGTGTGCAGTTCTGGAGCCCTCAGCACAGGAAGGGACATGAAAGTGTTGGAGCGGGTCCAGAGGAAGCCATGAAGATGCTCAGAGGGCTGCAGCAGCTCTCCTGTGAGGACAGGCTGAGAGAGTTGGGGCTCTGCAGCCTGGAGAAGAGAAGGCTTCGAGGGGACCTGGCAGTAGCCTTCCAGTATCTGAAGGAGGCTACAGGAAGGCTGGGGAGGGACTATTGACAAGGTCTTGCAATGACAGGACAAGGGGCAATGGGTTTGAACTGGCAGAGNCAAAAGAAGCAGTCTCAAGAAGCAGATACAGTATGGTTATTTACATGCAGATATAGTATGGTTATTTACATGCAGGTATAGTATGGTTATTTAACTGCTTGAGAGAGTCCAACATAGAGCCACAAAGATGATTAAGGCAATGGAACATCTCTCTCGTGAGGAGAGCCTGAGGGAGCTGGGGCTCTCCTGATTGGAAAGAATGAGCTTGAGGGGTGATCTCATGGATGGTTATAATGATGTGCAGGGTGAGTGCCAAGAGGATGGAGCCAGGCTCTGTTAAGTGATGCCCAATGGCAGAACAAGGGGCAATGGGTGGAAGTTGAGGCATAGGACTTTCTATGGAAACATGAGGAGGAATTTTATCCCTGTGAGGGTGACAAAAGCCTGGAAGAGGCTTCCCAGGCGGATTGTGGAGCCTCTCACTCTGGAGATAGTCAACAACCTGCCTGGATGTGTTCCTGTGTGATCTGCCCTAGGTGATCCTGTTCTGGCAGAGGGGTTGGCCTGGATGAGCTTTCAAGTTCCCTTCCAGCTCCTAATCTTCTGTGATTCTTTGATTCTGTGATTCAAATTCTTTAACATTGCTGCAGAACATATCTGTATGTTCTAAACTAAGCCCTGTAGCTACAAACAATCTCAAACGTACTTTTCTGGGGAAGCACTTAGTGTATCCAAGGCCAGAAATCTTACCAAAAGGTGTCCCTGCTGGAGGGACCAAGAGGACAAACTCATTAACCTGTTCCTGCAGTTTGGTATCAAATTGTTGTCCCTCTGTTAGCTGAGAAATCAGAGTAATATTTATACCCTGAATCTACTGTAGTGTGGAGCGTGGAGGGAGGTCAGGCCATTGTTCTGTACCGACTGTACAAGCATTCCAGCTGTTTGGCAGCTGTTTGCAAGAATGGCCTTTGGCTTGCCCCATATTCCTCCCAGGTGACACAGCAGCATAGATGACCAGATCTCTACCCAGCCTCTCTGCTTGCTGTCATCAACATACAGTTAATAAATAACACTGGTTTGTGCTTCCAGCACCTGTATGCAGAGATCACAGAATCACAGAATGTTAGATGTTGGGACTACCAGAGATTGTTGAGTCCAGGCCCTCCTGCCAAGGCAGGATCACCCAGGGTAGTAGGAATGCATCTAGGCAGGTTTTGAAAGTCTCCAGAGGAGGAGACTCCACAACCTCCCTCAGTAGTCTGTTCCAGTGCTCCATCACCCTCACTGTAAAGAAATTTCTCCTCACGTTGAGGTGAAACCTTCTCTGTTCAAGTTTGTATCCATTGCTCCTTGTCTTATTGCTGCTGACCACCCAGAAGAGCTTGGTTCCCTCCACTTGACACCCACTCCTTAGATATTTACAGACACTGATCAGATCTCCTCTCAGCCTTCTCTTCTCCAGATGACACAGCCCCAGGGCTCTCAGTCTCTCTTTGTAGGGGAGATGCTCAAGTCCTCCAATCATCTGCATGGCTCAGTATTGGACTCTGAGACAGCAGATCCTTGTCTCTCTTGAACTGGGGAGTCCAGAACTGGACACAGTATTCCAGGTGTGGTCTCACCAGGGCAGTTTAGAAAGGGAGAAGAACCTCCCTAGACCTGCTGGATGTTGTGTTCACAGACACCAAACATTGCCTGACATCTTATTGCCCTGTTGCTTTGTATCCTAGCACTGAATTGTGATTCTGCACAGTCATCACTCACTTTTACAGCTTCAGTGGCTTGGTGTTGTCAATAAACCTCATTGATTTACTCTCAGTTGCCTTTTCTAGGTTAGTGAATATGCTTAATGACACAGAAGCAGATTTCCCCAGGACCTTAACATTTCTTTCTCCTCTCTGTTTCCTTTAATCCATGAGAAGACTTTCATCCTGCTTTAGAATCTTTAAGAGCCCTTAGTAAGGGGTATTGTGGAACCTTTTGAAAATCCAGCCCTGCTGTATCAACTGAATTATCTACTTCTACATCTTCATCAACACCTTTAGAAAACTGGTAGGTTTGTGACATATACTCAGCACTGGTTAGGTCACACTTTGAGTACTATGTCAAGTTCTGGGCCCCTCAATATAAGAAAGATGTTGAGGTGCTTGAATGTGCCCAGAGAAGGGCAGCAAGGCTGGTGAGGGGCCTGGAGCACAGCCCTGTGAGGAGAGGCTGAGGGTGCTGGGGGTGTGCAACCTGGAGAAGAGGAGGCTCAGGGCAGACCTCCTTGCTCTCTACAACTACCTGAAAGGAGGTTGTAGCCAGGTGGGGTTGGCCTCTTCTGCCAGGCAAGCAGTGATAGAACAAAAGGACACAGCCTCAAGCTGCACCAGGTCAGGTTTAGGCTGGATGTTAGGAAGAAGTTCTTCACAACAAGAGCGATTGGCATTGGAATGGGCTGCCTGGGGAGGTGGTGGAGTCACTGTCCCTGGAGGTGTTTAAAAGGAGACTGAATGAGGCACTTAGTGCCATGGTTTAGTTAATCAGAAGGTGTTAGGTGATGAGTTGGACTTAATGATCTAGAAGGTCTTTTCCAATCTGATTAATTCTGTGATTCTGTGAAATGGTTCCTGTGCACAACTGCCATTATGACTCTTCTCTATTATATTGCGTTTTCCTACTTCTCTCCTTGTTCTACGCATTTTTAGAAGGCTTCTATTGATTTGCCTAGCACAGTTAGAACTATTACTGACAGGGCAGCTCCCTGATTGCCCTGTCATTGCTCCATGAAGCCACCAGTGATGTCCTAAACATCAGAAAGAGAAGCCTGGGAGATAGAGTCTTTCTGCTACACAGGCTGCTAAGTAGATGTTTTCAGGCCTCCTTCCTGGAACTGCCATCTGCTAGCAGATATGTGAGCATCAGTTGCTATGGTAGCACACAAAATACTATGTCCAAACCTTGGAAACATAGAGTACAGGTCTAGAGCTGGGCTGTGGACCAAGAATCTTAGCAAGGTCTGGAGAATGAGCGTTTTACTCCCTTGCTGGTCTATGCAAAGAAGTCCTCTTTACTGTTGTATAGCCTTACAGCTGACACAGGTTCAGGGGCTGATGCTGTCATCCTGATAGGAGGTGACAATAAGTAAAGCTCCTGGTAAAACAAGCCTTGCTTTTGTTTTGCAAAACTCCCAGTGTAGAGGCTTGTAGAGAGCAGGAATGGGCTGCAGTGAGGCATTTTGGTGACTGTTTCCCAGTAAACTTGTTTAAGGTCCATTGTGCTTGTGCAGCCTGTTGCAAGAAATGGATGCTGTCCCCTGAATGTCGGCTGAATATTGATTTAACAAATGGGGAGGGAAAAAAAGGAATGAAATAAAAGGCCATTGTGGCTGGTGCTGCATATAAATAGCTGAGAGGTTAATTTATGTTATTTATGGAAATCTGGAATACTGGGAATGCTCTAATGCTTATCCCAGCTACACTATTAGTTCTTATAAGCATGCATCACTATGTTTTCTAAATGTCAACTAAGCCCCCTTTAAAAGCAGTCAGGCAAGGCTTTAGGCAGACTAGAAAGGGAACTGTGGAGAAAAAAAGAAGTATTCTGCCTTTCTTTTTTTTTTCTTTTTGGTAGCTATTTATAAACCTAAAAGGGTGAATGTGATACAAGTGCACATAAGAAAAGCTTTTATTTACCAAACAGTAAAGCTGCAATAAAAGGAGAAAGAAAGAGAGAGAGAAAGTGGGAAAGAAAGAGAGAAAGCAAGAGAGAGAATGAAAGAGAAAGAGAGAGGAAGAAAGGAAGGAAGGAACTCAGAGGGAAGCAAGGAACTTGGAAGGAAAGAACTTGGAAGGAAGGAAGGAAGAAACTTGAAGGAAGGAAGGAAGGAAGGAAGGAAG
>VWZE01004448.1:303000-314491 GCA_013396675.1 Eubucco bourcierii
CATCCATGGATGTGTGGTTGTCCAGCTTACCTAACTAATCTCTAACTTGATCCTCCTTGACCAAGGCAAAGCCTTCCTTTCTCCAGGCTTTTTCTTTTAATTTCAAGGGCAGGGATTCCTGAAGGCCAGTCTTAGCTGTAAAGACTGAAGCAAAGAAGGCATTCAGGAAGATGGTCTCTGTCATAAGCTCAGCATTTGACTGTCAAATTCAACACCATGCAGGCAGTACTAGTCCCTGGCAGCCCTAGGCAGGTTGATGAGAGAAGCAAATTCTGCAAAACAGGGAAACAAAGGCAAGTGGGAAGCCACACAATGCATTTTTTGTCTGCACATATGTGAAGTTCATTGTCAGAAGCCATCCTTTCCTCCAACTGCAGGAGAAGGCTGCAATTGTGGAAATTGCTAACAATGATTTGGAAGTAACAGGGGCTCAAGCACATCTAGGCAGAAGTACTGGGTGTTCAAAAGGACAAAAAGGAAAGCCCTCTAAAACCCAGGCAAGGATAAACATGCTGTTTCTTTTGCTGAAGCTGGCTACTGAGCAGCTTTGCTTCCCTTATAACTCCCAGCAGTTAAAAGTTTGCTGCCAGATCTGCTGTATCTCAAATGCAGTATTCAGTGCTGCATCTCATAATGAGGAACTGGTTAAAGACAGGACAATCTTTTTGACTTCTAGTACAGGATTTTGCCTAGAAGTTGTCTGCTTAGGAATGTTCTTGCATGCTCTGGTCCTGTCTCTGCTTTTGATGTGAGTCTGTAGTTTCACATGTAGACTTTAAGCACAGAACATCTGTGTATAAATCATCAGGTAAACAGGTGACAGTGGACAAAGCCATTGCTTTAGTGAGTCATAGAATCATAGAATTAACCAGGTTGGAAGAGACCTCCAAGCTCATCTAGTCCAACCTAGCACCCAGCCCTTTCCAATCAACTAGACCATGGCACTAAGTGCCTCAACCAGTAATTGTTGGGCAAATTACCCAAAAGAAAAGCTGACTTCTCTTTCCTGAGAAGGGAATAACAGTCCTTCTGATTTTCAGGTGTTAGTGGAAGCACATCATTCCCCACCTTTGTTTTTTTCTGATGGCCTAGGCAGTAAGTATTTTCTCTTTCAATAATCATGCCAAGTTCATGCCTTGCAGATTTCTTGTTCGCACTTCATCTATGTATAGCCTCTCCTGGCTGTCTGCATAGCTTCTTAGCATCCAGCACTTTAATGGTTTTATTGCAGCAGGAGCTCTGCTGCAATGGTCATTTCCTTACTCCATTACTACTCCATCATCACTTTTTTCTTTGTCAACTCCTTTTGCTGTCTCTCATCTCTTTCCTTACTTGCAAGCTTCATTAGAGCCTATCCCCACCCTGCTCGTAAACCTTCATTCGCTGTCAGGAGGCTGACTTCCACCTTCATCAACCACAACCAAGCTCCTCTGCTATTTTCTCCTCAGGCTTGGGAGGAACTCCTCATTAAAAATGTGCAATGCTCCCTCCCTTTCTCCCAGCCCCTGTTTTCAGAAAGACTCTTGTTTGAACACTCCAGGTCAAAATCCTGTCAGCAGTTTGTGGGACCCGCAGGACAGCTAAACTTCTCCTATGCTCTCTTGTGTCTCTGACCCAGTTTTTCGTGTTTATGTTGTAAGCAAGGACTGTGTTCTTGTGTGCTAAGTAGGATAGTGGGATCCCAAGTCTGTGACAGCCACCAGTGACTCACTGTATGGGAGTGTGCTTGGGCAGAAGGAGAGGAAGGGAGAGGAAAGTACGCAGAGATTTAAAGTAGCTCCTTACCCTCCCTTTAAATGCTCTCTTTGATACACTTTAGCGCTGTCCCTCTTAGGAAGCGCAGTGGAGACTTCATAGACCTTTACTTCAACTCCAGCTCTGGCCTGACTTTCTCCAGGAATGCAGGGAACTACACAGCCTGCTTTCAGATATTGCATTACAGTCTGCAGCCAAGGCAGAGCTTTGGAGTGGAAAACCCAAGTCAGTCTCAAAGAATTGGGAATTCGATTGATAGCCAACTCCTTCTGTGTAGCTCTGCTTTTCACATTGCCCTGCTCTCTCTTTTCCTCTAGGCTTAATCTTGACGAGAGTTAAGTGCTTGCCTTCTCCCAGAGCCTTGCTATTCTGAACAGTGCAGCTTTTTACTGTCAGGTGCATCCTTCCTCTGTGACTATCCCTAAAAGGAGAAGCAGCACACACAGGGGAGAAAAGAGTGTTGTGAAGGATAGTTTATAAATGACTTCAGTGAAGCAGAGTGATGTGTCATTCTGGCAGCAAGCCCATTAAAGAGGAAGCACTGCTCTTGAATGTGTTCAGCTGGGGTTTCTGAGAACTCCTTTATACCCACTCATTATCCATTTCACATTCTGGAAGTGGATGGTTATGTTTGCCTATGAAATGCAGATCTTAATAGTTTTCTGCAGCACTACATCACTTAGCTCTCAGCTAATACAAACCCAAGCTAGTAATTAACATTAAATGCTGAGAAATGGATCTGATGTGATGAACACTCAGCACATAATGACAATGCTGTGATTTCTTACTTGGAAGCCATCGTGGTCTTACAACATAACCAGTCATTACAGATGCCCAAACAGAGCTGGGATTAAGAACAGGATCTGGTTACACTTGCAAACCTAATTGTTGCTAGTCTGGTAGAAGTTGCACTCTGAGGCTCCACTCGAATGGAGAGCAGCTCTGGCATCTATTGTCATTTCACAGTGGTGTAAAGCTATTTATGCCAGAGAAATCCCAGCTGAGCCATGAATTACACACAGATCAGGCACACCACGGAAAATGCAGCTGTGTCAGGGGACCAGGCTTGAGAGAGACTGCTCTACGAGGCCAGCTAGTACACTGTGGAGTGGGACAATGTAAGTGGAGCACAATAATTATTAGTAAAATCATTCTTTAGAGCAGCCATTAAAGGGACAGCAGAACTGCAACTCTGAGCGTGCCAGGAGCTGCAAAACTAGCAGCTGATTCCTGCTGGACAAGCAGACAAAGCAAGGGGGAGGCTGGAAACATTGCCCTTGATGCTGCTAAGAGTAGGAATGTCAGGAGGAGATGAACATGCTGCAGCTTTTCTGCGTCCTGCTGCTTCCTAAAAGGAGTGGATGAGGGAGCTGGGAGTGTGCAGCCTGGAGAAGAGGAGGCTCAGGGCAGACCTTATTGCTCTCTACATCTACCTGAAGGGAGGTTGTAGCCAGGCAGGTGTTGGTCTCTTCTCCCAGGCAACCACTGACGGAACAAGAGGACACAGCCTCAAACTGTGCCAGGGCAGGTTTAGGTTGGATGTTAGGAAGAAGTGCTTCACAGCAAGAGTGATTGGCATTGGAATGTACTGCCCAGGGAGGTGGTGGAATCACCATGGCTGGAAGTGTTTAAAAGGAGACTGGATGAGGCACTTAGTGTCGTGTTTTAGTTAATTAGAAGGTGTTAGGTGATTTCAGAGGTCTTTTCCAACCTGGTTAATTCTGTAATTCTAGGGAACTGATGGTGGCAGTGACTGTGAGGGCTCCTGTGGGACCATAGCTTCAGGGATGAGCCCTGAATGTGAGGCCACGTTCCCAGCATCTTGATTCTCAGAATGAGCTGAGCAAGAGAAAAACCTCAGTTTCTTGCACCATGTAACGCTGCTGTACAGTCCCAGCTGCTCTGTGCTGGGGGGTTCCAACCCCTTCAAAGTCAGCTAGGGAAGACTTGTGATAGAAAAACACAGGGAAGAGACTGCTCTCCACTGTGGGATGGTGACCTTCTCCTCTCTATAAAGCCTTCTCTTTCCCCAGTTTAGCTGCTGCAGCAGCAGCATTTCTCTGTCAAAGAGGAGAAACTTGGTGGTGCAATGGTGGTGCCCAAGAATTGTGGGGAGGAGAAGACATGCCCTGGAGCTCATCAGGTGCCCTGTCATCCTGTGTCTCTCCAGCTTGGATGCTTAGTGCTCATGACACAGAGGAGAGGGACACAAAGCAATGATAAAAAAAAAAAAAAAAAAAAAGGGAAAAAGGAGCATGTGATGGCCTTAGTTGTCAAAATTTCTTCATCTGGCAGTAGACTCAAGCAGAAATAGGAGGTGATGTTCAAGCACAGCAAACAACATCGTGGCAGCAAATAAGAGACTGAATGTTCCTTGTGTGATTTGTGTTTTGGTTTGGATTTTTAGGGAGGTGCTTTTGTAGGGCTCTAACTCCAGTTGGGAAGGCAGAATCCAAGCAGACAATAAAAAAAAAAAGGTGGGAGGAAGGGATGAGGAATAAAGGAGTAACAGCTAAGGAAAAAAAAAAAAATCAAAGAGTGAACCCAAGGTGAAGAAAGAGATCACAAGCAATTTACAAAGACTTGGAACAAAGAACTGATCAACTCAGGCCAGAGAAAAGGCAGCCTGTACCATGGAAAATGTTGAGTGCACCATACCATAACCTCACCCTGACCAAAATGTTCCACATCCATATCAGGCAGGCAATAAAGCAAGCACCCTATGAAAGTTCACACAGGGCAGCAGCCTGGAAAATACAGTGATGTGAATCCTAAGAATGGGAAAAAAAGATAGAGCACTGACAGGTATTCACCCAGTTTACCTTGGAAAAAATAATCCCAGCCATTAATTCCAGCAAAATTGGAACTTGTCTCAAGCACAAAGGCTGGGTCACAAAACTTGCCTCTCTGAATAGTGCTTTTGCAAGTCCTTGCAAATCACAGAATGGTAAGGTTGGAAGGGACCTCAAGGATCATCTAGTTCCAACCCCCTGCCATAGGCAGGGACACCTCCCACTAGTACAGCTCACTCAAGGCCTCATCCAACATGACCTTGAACACCTCCAGGGAGGGAGCAGCCACAACCTCCCTGGGCAACCTGTTCCAGTGCCTCACCACCCTCACTGCAAAGAACTTCCTCCTAACATCCAGCCTAAATCTCCCCTCTGACAGTTTAAACCCATTGCCCCTTGTCCTCTCGTTGCAAGTCTTTGTAAATAATCCCTCCCCAGCCTTCCTGTAGGCCCCCTTCAGATACTGGAAGGCTACTATCAGGTCTCCTGGAAGTCTTCTCTTCTCCAGGCTGCAGAACCCCAACTCTCTCAGCCTGCTCTCATAGNAGGTCCTTTTCCTCAGGGCTGCTCTCAGCCATTCACCACCCAGTCTGGAGTTGTGCTTGGCATTGTGCCTACCCAGGTGCAGGACCTTACACTTGGCCTTGTTGAATTTCATGAGGTTGTCCTGGGCCTACCTCTGCAGCCTGTCCAGGTCCCTCTGGATGGATCCCTGCCCTCTAGCAAGTCGACTGTGCCACACAGCTTGGTGCCATCTGCAAACTTGCTGAGGGTGCACTGATTCCTCTGTCCATGGCACTGACAAAGATGTTAAACAGCACTGGTCCCTGCACTGACCCCTGAGGGACACCACTTGGCACTGGTCTCCAGGTGGACATTGTGCCCTTGATCACCACTCTCTGGGTGCCACCATCCAGCCAATTCCTTATCCAGCGAGTGGTCCACTCAGCAGCTTCTGGCTTACCATCAAATAACTTATTTTCCCTCTTCCTGATAAAAGTAGATTTTTAAACTGCCATAAAATGAGCTACATAGAAACTTCTCTACCAGATACAGTACTCCAGCACACAGTATTCCAAGAATACTGTGTCCTGTTTTGGGTTCCCCAATTCAAGAGAGATAGGGATCTGCTGGAAAGAGTCCAATGGAGAGCCATGAGGATGAGTGGGGGACTTGAGGATCTCCCCTATGAAAGAGACTGAGAGCCCTGGGGCTGGTTAGTCTGGAGAAGAGAAGGCTGAAAGGGGATCTGATCAATGTCCATAACTGAGGGGTGGGTGCCAAGTGGAGAGGGCCAAGCTCTTTTGGGTGGTGCACAGCAATAAGCCAAGGAGCAATGGATACAAACTGGAACAGAGAAGCTTTCAGCTCAACATGAGGAGAAACTTTGGAATGAGGATGACAGAGCCCTGGAACAGGCTGCCCAGAGAGGCTATGGAGTCTCCTTCTCTGCAGACTTTCCAAACCCACCTGGATGCATTCCTGTGCAGACTTCCCTGGGTGATCCTGCCCTGGCAGGGGGGTTGGACTGGATGATCTTTGGAGGTCCAACCTCTAATGTTCTACGATCCTGTGATTCTCTGATGCTGAACATCAGACAGATTGCTTCATGGGCACTTCTCTTGGGCTTATGCCTTTGCTCTGTGTGTTTTTAAGATTTCATCTGGCTTAGAATAGGCTGCAGTTGAAACAGCAGGCATTTGTAATATAAGTATCCACGATCCCTTCCTCAATTAATTTAATCCTCAAAGACACAGAAACAGGTTTTCAAGGGAAAATTCTTCATGTACCCTTTCAGATGGTCCTTCTTTTTCTCTCTTTCTTTATGTTTCAGTTTTTAGTGTAAAAAATGTTGCAGTCATGACATGTCATGTTTGACTGCTGGTAATTTCATTTCCCAGCTTTGTTCAGTTTGCCTTGAAGCTATTGGACGCAAAATGCACAAAGGAAAAATAAAAAAAAAATATTTGAGCCTAGTGGGGTAGGGTCAGGGCCTGCAGTATGAATGGGGAAGGGATAATCTCTGGCATTGTGTCTTCATGCACATTCTGCAATGGCATATATGAATTTTTAATCTATTAGTTTTCTAAATTATTCATGGCAGAGAAATAGAATAAGGAGGGGAAAAGCAATGGCAGCAAGTACCTAAAATCTGCATCCCTGTGCAGTTTATGGTCTCTTTCCTCTCTTGGTATGCTCTGATTCTCCTCTCCACCCTGGCAGTGTTGCAGGCACAGCTGTGGATGGGCATACATTACCTGGCAACAGTGGAGATGTTCATACCTGATGCTCTTGGCACTGAGTTTTGCAGACATCGCTGTGCTGGTGTCAATGCCAATTTCAGTAGCTGCTGCCCCAAATTCTGCCACTCTTTTTCCGTCTGCAGGTCACCTGTGATGACAGAGCTGCTTCTGGGCCAACAGTGTACATCACAGAATCACAGAACTTCAGAGGTTGGAAGGGACCTCCAGAAGTCATAGAGTCCAACCTCGCTGTGAAGGGAGGATCACCCAGGGTAGCTCACACAGGAATGCATCCAGGTGGGTTTTGAAAATCTCCAGAGAAAGAGACTCCACAGCCTCTCTGGG
The DNA here is from genome assembly GCA_013396675.1 of Eubucco bourcierii. Classification (NCBI taxonomy): domain Eukaryota; kingdom Metazoa; phylum Chordata; class Aves; order Piciformes; family Ramphastidae; genus Eubucco; species Eubucco bourcierii. Next base: position 310,136 of record VWZE01004448.1, read on the forward strand.
CAGCCTGCTCCAGGGCTCTGTCACCCTCACTCTAAAGAAGTTTCCCCTCATGTTGAGGCGAAACCTTCTCTGCTCCAATTTGTAACTTTTCAAACAGAATTAACCAGGTTTGAAAAGACCTCTAGGATCATTGAGTCCAACCTATCACCTAACCCTTCTGATTAACTAGACCATGGCACTAAATGCCTCATCCAACCTGCTCTTGAACACCTCCAGGGATGGGGACTCCACCACCTCTCCAGGCAGCCCATTCCAATGCCAATCACTCTTTTCGTGTAGAACTTCTTCCTAACATCCAGCCTAAACCTGCCCTGGCACAGCGTGAGGCTGTGTCCCCTCATTCTGTCACTGGGTGCCTGGGAGAACAGACCAACCTCTACCTGGTTACAACCTCCTTTCAGGTAGTTGTAGACAGCAATGAGGTCTACCCTGAGCCTCCTCTTCTGCAAGTTGCACACCCCCAGCTCCCTCAGCCTCTCCTCACAGGGCTGTGCTCCAGGCCCCTCACCAGCCTTGTTGCCCTTCTCTGGACAAGTTCAAGCACCTCAACATCTTTCTTAAACTGAGAGCTCCAGAACTGGACACAGGACTCAAGGTGTGGCCTGACCAGTGCTGAGTACAGGGGCAGAAGAACTGCCCTGCTCCTGCTGGCCACACTATTCCTGATCCAGGCCAGGATGCCATTGGCCTTCTTGGCCAGCTGGGCACACTGCTGGCTCATGTTCAGCTGCTGCTGCTGACCAGCACCCCCAGGTGCCTCTGCCTGGCTGCTCTCCAGCCACTCTGTTCCCAGCCTGTAGCACTGCATGGGGTTGTTGTGGCCAAAGTGCAGAACCTGGCACTTGGACTTCTTAAAACTCTTGGTATTGGACTGTGCCCATCTGTCCAGCCTGTCTATGTCCCTCTACAGAGCCCTCCTACCCTCTAACAGATCCACACATGCTCCCAACTTGGTGTCATCTGGCAAACTTTCTGATGGTGGACTCAACCCCCTCATCCAGATCATCAGTGAAGATATTAAAGAGGACTGGGCCCAGCACTGATCCCAGGGGGACGCCACTAGGATGTGGAACCATTGCTCCATGTCTTACTGCTACCAATCACCAAAAAGAGCTTGGCCCCCTCCACTTGACACCCACCCCTCAGGTATTTGTACCCACTGATCAGATCCTCTCTCAGCCTTCTCTTCTCCAGACTAAACAGCCCCAGGGTTCTCAGTGTCTCTTTGTAGGGGAGATGCTCAAGTCCTGTAGTTGTTCTTGTGGCTCTAATTAGATCAGGCATCTCTTCTGTTTGAAAGAGAGAGAGGCAAAGGTGTATTTTGAGGTTTCCTAGGTCTCAAAGAAGGCACTGTCCACAAATAGTTGTTTTCATATGGATGAGGAGGATTTTGCTCTGGTGTGAGGGTGGGAATTGGGGTAAGGTTGCCTTGTGCATTGCAGTCTCTGCATTGCTACACCACATCCCGGGTCTGTTCCTGCATGAGAAACATAAACCACGCAGATTGAGGTGGAAAACAGGCTTTAGGGTGTGTAAATGTCCTGAATATCTCTTGGTATATGACTAGGAACAGGTTGCCCAGGGAGGTTGTGGCTGCTCCCTCCCTGGAGGTGTTGAAGGCCAGGTTGGATGAGGCCTTGAGTGACCTGTACTAGTGGGAGGTGTCCCTGCCTATGGCAGGGCGTTGGAACTAGATGATCCTTGCGGTCCCTTCCAACCTTACCATTCTATGATTCTATGATTCTATGATAATAGCTCAGATGTCTCCAGAGCATAGGTGGTTGTGGTGATCATATGCTGGCTTCCTATGCATGCAAATGTCTGAACTGAAGACCTTGAGTATCATCTTGGGAAAACAACCAAAATCAAGGTAAAAATATGCTCACAATGTGTGCAGAGCTGTGATTTGGTGAATCAAACCAAGTTTTCCTTTGACAACATCTTGTTATAATAGTGTCAGTAGTGCAGGTGACGTTGTGCAGACCTGGCCTCTGACTTCTTCAGCCTCTGCTCTGTCAAGTGCTGCCTTGCTGCTACTTCAAGATGCTACACAGATCAAAAGCAGCTACTTAAAGATGTCTACAGATTTTCAGACCTGCAACTCTATCTCTCTGTGTATTTGGGCAATACACAGCACAAGTGATGCACCTTTTTTTTTTTTTTCTTTTTGCATTCCTGTCAAGCAAACAATGAAAGAGCCATAAGCAGCATCCTCCAAGGTATTTCTGTCTGCATGCTGTCTCCCCTCTTGATTTCTTCAGGTCAGTAAAACTGGAGAAGCAATCCTCTGCAGGAGTTTTGGTTTTAAATTAAAGATGCTACAAGACTATTATGTCATGAGGCATCATGAAAAATATACTTTCAGGAGATGGGATTGACACTTCCACCCTGTAAGTGCACAGTGCAGCAGCTACACATATTGCTAATGTTTGTGTAGGCACCATGTAAGGTCCTCCAGGGCAGGCAGGGAGGCACAGCCTTTGTTCTCTCACCTGCACTGAATAAAGAGTGTTATCAGAGTGCAGATAAATCCTGCCAGGGAGTTTTGTTATGCTTGGAAGGAAAATAATATGATGTGTTACAAAGCCTAGAAGGTGATAAGGAAAGACAAACTTTGCCTGGAGTTGTTTTAAATAGAGGGTGCTTTGTGCACAGGCATCTGCATGAGGGGACATAGCAATGATGAAGAGGGCCCCATGAGGAGATTGACAGCTACATTTAGAGGCTTAAATTCTAGTGCCCTACCTTGTGCCTGTTTCCTGAGCCACCTTCAGGTAAAAAGCTAACACAGAGTTTCCCTACTGGAACATTGATCAGAGGGCTGCAGCAGCTCTCCTAAGAGGACAGACTGAGAGAGTTGGAGCTCTACAGCCTGGAGAGGAGAAGGTTTCCAGGAGACCTGATAGTAGCCCTCCAGGATCTGAAAGGGGCCTACAGGAAGGCTGGGGAGGGACTATTGACAAGGGCTTGCAACGAGAGGACAAGGGGCAATGGGTTTGAACTGGCAGAGGGGAGATTTAGACTGGATGTTAGGAGGAAGTTTTTTGCAGTGAGGGTGGTGAGGCACTGGCACAGGCTGCCCAGGGAGGTTGTGGCTGCTCCTTCCCTGGAGGTGTTCAAGGCCAGGTTGGAGGAGGCCTTGAGTAACCTGTACTAGTGTGAGGTGTCCCTGCCTATGGCAGGGGGTTGGAACAACTGGATGATCCTTGAGGTCCCTTCCAACCTTACCATTCTATGATTCTATGATTCTCTGATTTGAGACCAGTTTTCTTCACTGCCCAGGTGCTCAACCATCAAAGCTGTGTGGTCTTACATTTTCCTCCACAGTATCCACTCTTGGAGAGGTGGATAATACTCTGCAATACCCTCTTTGGAGTCTACTCTTATTCCTCCTGTGTGCAGCCATGAAGCTGTAAGAAAACTGTATGATAAGGTTGACCTCAATGCACCTTTTTGTGATTTGCCTCCACAGAACCATTGAGGTACAGGCAGAAGATCATAGAATCATAGAATGGTAAGGTTGGAAGGGACCTCAAGGATCATCTAGTTCCAACCCCCTGCCATAGGCAGGGACACCTCCCACTAGTACAGGTTACTCAAGGCCTTGTCCAACCTGGCCTTGAACACCTCCAGGGAGGGAGATGAGTCCTTTTAGAGCCTGGCTGGAGTTATGTGTCCTTCTGTCCATACTAAAAGAGCAAGTGTAGGGCTGCTGCTTTGGCAAAACCACCTTCAATGGTCACTGCTGCATGGAGATTGCTCTTGATGGCTTCAGGGTTTATGGGTAAATTTGTGTCACCTACAGTGCCACAGAGAAAGGGAATAACTGAGGAAGGCATCTAACTGGCTAGGGATGGGAACAGGCCCAGGAATGAAATAAGGCTGTGGGGGACGTGAGTCTGCCACAGGTGTTAGGTGCTCCACACAGTACCTAAGACTGCCCCTGCTCATGGCCCTGGAAGGGGTGAGTGGCCCAGCTGGCACACCTGCAGGGATTTTTCCTTTTAACATGGTCAAAACAATAGCCCAGCAGAGACAGCCAACAGCTGGAGTCAAGCCTCTACCTTGGCTTGGTGGTCTGCTTGCCTGGGTGAAGATGATTTCTGACTGTCTTGTGAAGTGCAAGTTCAGTTCTGGGCCCCTCAATTGAAGAAGGACATTGAGGTGCTTGAGTGTGTCCAGAGAAGGGCAACGAGGCTGGGGAGAGGCCTCGAGCACAGCCCTATGAAGAGAGGCTGAGGGAGCTGGGATTGTTTAGCCTGGAGAAGAGGAGGCTCAGGGGAGACCTTCTTGCTGTCTACAACTACCTGAAGGGTGGTTGTAGCCAGGAGGAGGTTGCTTTCTTCTCTCAGGCAA
>VWZE01004449.1:29209-41738 GCA_013396675.1 Eubucco bourcierii
AGGCAGCTTCACAGATGTAAGCGTTGTAGAAATAGAAGCTGATGACAAGAAGTCTTTTTCAGAACAAGATCTAAAGCCCTTTGAGTTGCTTAAAAAGGAAAAAAGTACTTCAGAAGGGCACAGCAGTGGTATTGGGGGATCCTCATGCATGTCTTCTCCCAGGCAAAGCGTCTCTGACAGTGATGAAGGTGAAACCACACAGAACACTTCAAGCACTGTGCAGTATTCAACTGTAGTACTTAATGGCTACAGAGACCAGACACCTGTACAAGTCTTTTCAAGATCTGAGTCAACGCAGCCACTGCTAGATTCAGAAGAGAGGTCAGAGGATCATGCTGGAGGAGGTGACAGTACAGCACAGAAGCAGCAGTATTTTAAACAAAACGCTGGTCAAGATGAAACCAACACAGACAGGCCATTCCTTGAAAGAACAAAGCAAACTAATTCATCTAATGAGGGGGATCTTGTTGGATTTCCACAACTGCAGATCTCAGGTCAGAGTTCACAGCTGTTGTGCCTTGGGCTGGAAAAAACTAACGAGGAAGCTGCTCTATCAGATGTTTTACAGACAAGTATTAAAGGACAGACACTGAGACCTGAAACAGTGGAAGGAAATCCACCATCAGTTGATGAAATGCCAAAAAGTTACCTCCCACAGACTGTGAGACAAGGGGGCTATATGCCTCAGTGAAAGAAGAGACTGCCTTTGTTTAGGCCTTCCTTAGTGCCTGTTCACACTTTCTCCTGTGTTTCTGATAAATTAAGCTAGGTATTTTTATCTGAATGCAGATAGAAATATTGACATTAAGTGAAGAGCAATTTGACAAAGTACAATAAGGACCGTGTTTTGGTGGAAAATTTGCAGTCCAGACCTACTGGAGACTTACTTTTATGCACTACATGAAATCTTATGTCTGGATAGCTGAAGAAGCCTTTACGCTACCTTGGGATTTTGTCTTGTCATACCATGATTAGACGTGATCAAAAGCGGCAAGTTTCAATTAATCACATCAGCCAGTAGACCTAAAAGAAACACATCCATTTGTGACAGCCTGCAATGCCAGCTTTCGTTGCTTGGAGCATCTTCGTGCAAAAGTAAGACCGAATCTTAGTATTCTGACGTGGAAGAATACTCAGGTCATACACATTTCAGAAACTCGACTGACTTTCTGAATTTTGACTTGCCCCAGTGTCTTAGTTTCCAGCTTACCAGATAAGCAAATCACATTCATCCCTGTTATAAAAATCAACTAGAACTTGTTGTGGTGTGCAAGCAGGAAGACACCACGATTGCTTGACTGAATGGTAACCACAGTAATCAGTACTTTGCCTATATTTAGATGTACCTACACAGGAACTATACAACAGTTTGGCTGAAAGATGTGCCTTGCAACTTGATGCACAGCAGGTCAGTCGCATGTTCAAAAGTTTAAAAAAAAATCCAGGTGAAAACACAGATTAAGAGTTACTTCAGAGTTTTGTACCCAGGTCACTGTCAGGTTATACCATACCTCTCTGGTCATATAAACTGCCTTTGGTTTAGTAAGTGCACCTTTGCTGTATGCAGCTGGAGAGCAAGTCACGAGCTGTAAGTTTTTACCATTTTTCTAACTGCTCAGGAGAAAGGGAATGTGACTTTCTTCCTGACAGACTATCATTAAGTGTGCTGTAACCTCACTGCTAATGCCACAGGACCTCCTCGAAACTGAAAACAGCAAAAAAACCCCAAAGCTTTGAAGGCAGTGAAGCTCCCATAAGGAAAAAACCCAAAATCTATATACCCTGGATTTGAATATTGCCAATGGTATGTATCTATTAGCAGTCATGAGCCACAAATAACACTTAGATGGTTGTTAAAATTCCTTTTTCTCTTATATCTTGCTTTTCCCTTGTTCATACAGTACTCATTTTATTGAAGAAGACACATTTCTTGGAGACTGGTATTTCTAGCAGGGTTTAAAAAAAAAAAATAATCGACATTAAAATAAACCTCCAGTGATAACTGCGAATTTTACAGCACTCTCTATATTTTCATTTTTCTTAACATTTACCTTTTTCTTTAACCTTAATCTCGTCAACCTTCTCATCTGACACTAGTAAAACCTTAATTTAGAACACTAAATGCTGTGTTGTGAGAATGGAAGAAGGGTTTTATTTCTCCTTCAATAAATGAACTATGTATTTAAGACCACCTAAAACTTTCTGTGCTGCGACCTTGCATGTTGGTCTTATGCAGAGCATTTGCCAAAGGACCTGGAACGGCAGGTGTCAGTATAGTTTCAACTTCCCTTGTCCTCATCTGCCTGTTTGCATGGAAGGACAGGTACACATATATAAATGTTCAGATGTGTCTGGTTTTGTTAAAAATAAATGGAATGCTGGAGTAAATTCATAAGTTACTTCTTGAAGCCTGGAATATTTAAAACGGATAAAGAATGCAGAAAAAAAACCAAAAAACCAAAAAAACAGTATTCTACAGTTCCCTTCTCCCAACAGTATTTTTTTATTTCTGGGCACTTTTTTAAACCAAAAGGCTATGTTACAGCTTACTATAATTACCTTTCTTGAAACCAGTCCCCTTCCTTTTCTTCCCATTCCACCTCAACACCTTCAAACTCCCACCTAGAGGGCAAGAGCATAATGAAAGCTGTGCTGCCACAAGACAGCAGATAGAGTCCTTTGTTTTTTCAGAGGTTCCCATGTCAGAATGCATTCTTACTGGAAAATAATAGCAGGTAGTTTACTGGGGATGGGTTGTCTTCTCTATGCAAACTTCATCGAGACTGCAGAAATTACAAATGAAAGGAAGAGACTCCACTGAGCAACTGTGTGCCTGCTTGATAGAACTGCCCTACAGCCATGTGCATCTAATCCACCACCTGCTCATCTCTGAAATGTGAGCCACCATCTGGACACTTAATCTGAAGATTACTTTAAAGGCCTGGGTGTTTTAAAAAACATGCTGATGGTTTCTTTTAATTTTTCAGTTGTGTTTTGTGATTTGGTGATACTTACTTTGGATAGTGTGTATCGTACTTGAGGGACAACCTCAGTTATTCCTGCAGTTGCAGTTTGCCTTTCTGTTGTGTAAAGGGAAGGCATTTTGTTCTCACTTGTTGCTAATCAATATTTCCAGTGTTGAACAGCATCCAGAGATTCTCATTTTTAAACATCAGTGCTAGCAAGTGTTCTGGATTGTCACCTCTGCCATCTTTCTTTCTTTGTGGGCCAGTGCTAGTAAACTCACAAAACTCTACAGGAGTGTATCCTAGAGCGAGTTCTGGCTGGCAGAGTCTCACCTTTCAGACTTGTACATTTATCTAGGGCTGAAATCACAGAATGGTAGGAGTTGGAAGAGATCTCTGGTATCATCTAGTCTAACCTCCCCTGCTAAAGCAGTAAACCTCACTGAAGACTAAGCAGGGGATACTGATGGATGAATACCTTATAGAAGCTACAGTACGTGTAAACAACAGCTTTACAGCTTGTTCTTGAACTTACGTGCCAAATACTATATCATGAAGTGTTCAGGGTTTAACTTGATTTTGTACTTTAGATCATAACAAACTGATTGTACCAAACAGTTGCATACAGGATTTTTACAGTGTCTGGAGTGTAGTTATAGCCATCCACTGCAATTCTCTGAACTTGGCCCTAATACAGTCATTGAGTTTTTTTATTGTCTGTCCTGTTGTTCCCCCTGTCCCCTCCCCCTCAGTACTATGGTGCACTTTACAAAATGAAGGCATTACTAAAATCAAATGACACTTCAGTATTGGCACTTTTGTGTCCATTTTTATTTCCTGGAGTGCAATTTTTCAGGTGAAAACCTTGTTACTTTGGTGGCAGGAAAGGGAGACTAGCAGAAATACAAAATAACTTTCCAGTATTACCATGTGTGAAACGTCTCTCTACATACCTGCTGCCTAACAGCTCCACTTTGCATGGGAAAAAGGAATATATTTGTCTCTGTAGTTGCATTGTGATAGTTCTTCTAGAACAGAAGGTTGTTGGAGTTGTTTCTAGGGTCTGTTGGCCCACTTTTAAGGCAGTTATTCTGGGAATATCATCTCCCACTCTAGTGAAAATCATGGGATTATGTTTTGTGTGCACTGTTGCGGTAAACTAAATGAAACTGCCTTGACTTGGCAGCACAAATAACTGCAGAGTGAAAATTATTCTAAGCTTTGTTCTGGAGCATTTGTGACAAGCATGTGCTGCTCATCTGTGCTACAGCAGCCTAAAATGCTGGTTATCAGGCCTGGAAGAAACTTTGGCCTAAGGATAAGGAGGGAGTTTGTATGCGAAGGTTGTCAGATTCTTGGGCAACTACAGCCTGAGGTGGGGTGCACAGCTTCAGCTTTGTAAATGATGAACACTGCCAGATGCTTACAACTTAAATTAGTGTGCCCAGTACTGTCCCAGTGGAACTCGCCATGCTTATTTAACTCCATTAATTGAACTTGCTTAATTTGTGCCAGGTCTTGAATGTGTGAGACCCACATCAGTATGTATTTCTGTGGTATTGACTTCACAGTGGGATCTGAAACTCCAGAGACGCAAATTAGTCAGCCCCGCTCCAGGATATACACAGTTTAGGTTGTCATTTATGTACGTTAAAGGGGACTAAGTATGTTGGTTTATTTTCCTTGAAACAGATGTTGTAATTAAGATTAACTGTTGTTTGGATACATTCATTATGTTAAAAAGTTCTACTGGCTGATGGATTGTAAAACTTAATTAATGCCTGGTAACCTCTCATCTGTTTGTTAGGATGGATATGTATAACCATTTAAAATTCTGAGAGTTGTTTTTAATGTTACTTAGAAGCAGTTTATAACAAAAATGTTGAATCTTTTGTCATGAAGCAGCCATTTGGGAATTACAGCCAACTCTGCAGTCTTCAGCTTAGCTCTTGTTCCAGAAAACTACAGCAATGTGGAGGGGTAAATGCAAAAATCTGAAGGAAGGCAAAGTTAATTACCTTGCACTGGACTCACAAATTCCTCGTCTTTCAAAGTGTAAGGATCAGTTAAAAAAAAAAAAAAAAAAAAAGCAAAACCATGTGTTTGCTTTCACTGTTGTTTTTCTTTGTACTTGTGCAATCTGAGCCAGTCCTAAGAATGAAAGCAGTGCTGATGTAATGCACAACAGTGCATTTTTAAGGCCACAAGATTTGATACAAACAAATGCAAAATGTAATGACTTAAGGGCCAGATCTCAGCAGCTGCCAGCTTCTCCCACCCCCTCTTAATGTTACTGCAGAGGGAGCGTGGGTGCTAAGTACCTGCCAGAATGCAGCCTTAGCCAGTACTTGTTTTTATTTGCAAAGACAACATTGATGGGGATATATGCATCTACGCAATAGTCATTGATACTCTGCAGAAGCACATTTCTGTAACAGCAGATGAAAAACACATATGGCACAACTGTCGACAGACGGCTGGAAAGCTCCACGTCCTCCTGCTTTGACTGAAACACCTGCACCCCGCACCAGCTGCTCTCCAGCAACTGCAGGCATGGTAAAGGAGCAGCTCTCTGCAGTGCTGAAACTGGCAACACATCGCTTTTCTTCACATCGAAGCACATTTGTTAGTTGATCTGGTCAACTCACCAGTTGTGTTTACAGTGTCACGTATAACCTGATACTTTGATATAGCAATGGATTGTCCAGTAACCAAGTGCTTTCACCTGGGGTTAAGGGGCCTGTACTTAAGATTACCAGTCACTGAGCATTGCTGTGCCAGTACCTGTCGCTGCGTAAGCGGAGGAGGCGTGGAACACAGAGACATACTAACAACGAAAGTGCCTTGATGCTGGATGGATGGCTAGCGAATGTAAACATTGAGTCAGTTTTTACTATGTACTTCATGTATGGCTGATTAAGCTACTGGTTATTTGAATGCCAGCTTTGAAGGGCTTGCATACTCCAGCCAGAGGTCAAACTTGTAAATTGCTGCATAAACTGTCTGTATATGGAAATGTGTTTTAATACCAGTACACTATCTTCATTCTTTTGCAAGCTGCATGTTTATTGTCATATAAACTCTGCTTTCTACAATTTACTTCGTGGTCAGTTTTGAATGTTTTTCTTCTTGTTACCCAATCTTGCTAACCTGAATATTGCATTTGTCTAGTACATAATACATGAAAACAAAACAAAATTCCATGCTTACTGTGTGTGCTGGAATTGGTGTTTTGTAAGGTTGACTTAAGCAGTAATCACAGAAGAACAATCTGGGCACTACCTAACAGGCAAGAAAGTGACAGACAGGACCATGGTACAGTAGGACAAAAGGTTGCCTAGTTGAGTATATGGACAAGTTCTGCAGCAGCTACATGCTCTTTGAGCTCCTCTAAATAAGTGTTGGTTGTGACTGTCTGACTGTGGTATGGACAGGTCCCTGTTCTGGGGACTCATTCTGTTCCCACTGCTGGCCATGGGCATATATTCTTTTGTGCGTGGGGATCTTGCCAGGGGAGGGGTAGCTGTGTCTGCCTGCAGCTCCACACGCTAAAGGTGTAGGACTGCTGCTTCAGGCAGGCTTGTTTAGGTCTGCTGAAAATTGTAAACAGTGTCCAAAAATCCAGTTTCGAACAATGCTGGGAGTGAGGAAAAGGTTATAATGCTGTCTGGTTACATAGACTCATTTTCAATGAAGGAATCACACATCTGTTGCCATCTGATGTGGTGCTCAGTCTTACCTGGGTTTGGGACTTTTGTTTCTAACAAATGGAGGACTCTCCCAGGCCCTCCGTGAACTTCCAGCTATGTTTTCTGAGTACTGAGATGTGTCTTTGAAGGACAGTCAGATCTACAAAAGGCTTCAAGGGTAGCACCTGAGGAAAGATAACTTCCCTCTTCTGGCTGAACTTCTGATTTCTGTAGTTAGGCTCACATCCAGGTAAAACTCAAGAGGAGCACAGGGAAGGGGATGGCATGTTCTGTTATATGCCACGTTTCCAGCACTGTTTGTCCCTGCCACAGAGGAGGCATCATGCCAGTTAACACTTTGGTGTTAAATTGGATGTGTTACGCTAGACTGGTTTTTCAGAATGTTAGTTCGTTTATCACTGCTTCACGTAAGACTGCTGAAGTTGTTATGGGAGCTTGGCTTTTCTGGGTCCTCATCTGAATTCCATGGTGCTGAGCACCAGCACACTTGTGCAGTTGAAGGGCAAAGCACATACAGAAGTAGCAGCTTTGTTTTTATTGACTGACTCACTACTTTGAGAACAGCATTGATTCCTGTGACTTAAAGGAAATCAAGACTGGACAACAAGTTACAGGAGGGCCCTGCTTTCCACAGGAAATGTATTGTTGCATAGAGTACACATTCTGCCGGGTTCCTGGGAAGCAGCTCTCCATCCCCGTGGCCAGGGGCAAGCAGAGTCCTCAGAAGAGCTGGGCACATGCCTAACAGTGTGCTACTGCAGGGGTAGCCCAGGTTTGTCCGGCCAGGAAAGGCACTGGGCAGCAACACTGCCACAACGACCTCTGAGCAACAGGTGCTGGCACCCTGCCAGCCCCGTGCTTCTCAGGGTGATGTGTTCAGAGATTGCCGGGGCATTACAGACCCTTTTTAGCCACCGGTAATCACTGTAACATTGAACAGAGCCCTCTCCAAAAGCACCTAGCATGTGTTTTTCCGTCATTTGTGGTGGTCATGGTAAAGTGACCCAGTGCCTTCATTCTTCCCAGCAATCTCTAACTACCAGAGCCAAAATATTCCTCCCATTCCCCATTACGAAGAGCTGGGAAATTCCTGGCCTTAGCCAGGGAGGCTCTGAGCACAAATGACGCAACTGGGAGTCAGAGGACTAAACTCACAGTAAGTAATCTGACTTCAGGCTTGCTTGCAAAATTGTAACACACTGTGCACTCGCGTGCTGGGCATCACAATGGCTTTCCTTTTAAGGTAGCATTTAAGTCATGCTGTGAGCTCAGAGGTCAGGGGCCGGACAGGTTTCAGTGAGAGGCCCGCTCTGCAGAAGTCATCTACCAGTGCTCCGCTGGTCCAGTGCAACTGCTGCCACATCTTGTTATCCTGAGCACACGATGTCATACAGCAGGTTCTGGGCACCAAAATCCCAAATAAAGCTCCTCAGAATATCCTTTTCAGGATTCCGAGTGTCTCCAGGATGCAGGTAAGAAGCAAACACATGGTGGCTGAGATAACTTGTGAGGAACCCTGAGGGTGTGGGCAAGAGCATAGACATCATCTGGGGACCGAGAGTGCTGCTATTTTCAGCTGTCAGCAGCACAGCATGACTTCTCTCCTAGCCGTTCAGGAGCTTTTCTAGGCGGTCCTGAGGATCCCAGACTGCCTCCAGTATCCCAGAGCCCGTTCCACCCACTGGAGCCATGCCAGGAGGTGGCAGCAGCATGTCGCCTAATTTTGCAGCTGGATGAGCTGAGTGCTCCAGCCCCAGCTCCTACCCGCGGCAAAATCATTCACGGTTGTTTTTCGGTATTTCCTTTCTGGAAGTTTAGCAAGTCGCACCCCCGGGTTCTCTCCCACCTATCCCTTTGTCAGCAAAAGCTGTGAGCTTGTTTCATGTTTCCATCACCTGCTGTCCTGAGTGGGACATTGAGTCCTGACCTGCGGGTGTGGGGGGTTAGCAGCCCAGCGCCTTCTTGACACGTTTTCATCAGCTGGAGCTGTACAACAGCAAATCCGCACGGAATAGACCTGGACTGTCGGGTCCCTGTCCCTGCGGGCTAGCGTGGTAGGATTTGCTAACAGGAAGCGAGTTCTCATGCATTGCTACAGCATGAGTCACTGCACTGCACCATCCAAATAAGCAATCACCCCTGACTTTGTTACTGTACGCATTCCCCTTCCTGTGCACTTTGGGAACAAGCATGGGACTTTTGAAGAGCATTCCTGAATCAGATGTGGGCAGCATAACTCTCCCTTCTTGAAGAGATGCAGCTTTGAAGAGGTTCAGCACTGGAGAAACAACTCTGCAGCTGCTTGTGCACCAAAGATCTACAGGGCCCACCTCAGCATCCACATTCACTCTCTCTGCTGCCTCTGCAGGACTCAGTTAGGGGCAAGGCCAGGGTGCTGCGTTTGTGCCAAAACCAATGGGGATGCTGTTATAGCCTATAAAACATAATGTGACTGTCATTTACCATGGGTTGTGATGCCTAGCCTGTGTGGAGTCAAACAGGGGAGCATCCTTATCTTCCTCTCCCAGACACTTGTCTAGACAAGCACTTCCTGACAGTCCCAGGACAAAGGCTGGTGCCTCCAGAGCCTGCTCAGACACAACTCTTCAGCAACTCTTTACTGTTGATTAGCTGCATGCTTTTTTACTGATTTCTTTGATAGATATCTTCCTTCTTGGTGGGAAAGCAGCGTTTCTGTGGCAGAGGAGTTTTCCTTGTAATTGTTTATATAAATTAATGCTATTTAGATAGATAATTCGTAGATACNATAATTCGTAGATACATATCTGTAAATGAAAGCAATTTGTATCTTCCACAAAACTAATGAAGAGGAGGAGGCTGAAAGGACACCTCCCTGGTTCCTACAACTACCTGAAAGGAGATGTAGTGAGGTGGGGATCAGTCTCTTCTCCCTAGGATCAGATGATGGAGCAAGAGGAAATGGCCTGAAACTCTGCCAGGGGAGGTTTAGGTTGGATAATAGAAAAAAAAAATCTGTACTGAAGGAGTGGTCAGGCATTGGAATAGGTTATCAATGGAGTTGGTGGAGTCACTGTCCCGGGAGGTGTTCAAGAAACATGTAGACGTGGCACTTCGGCAAATGGTTTAATGCCCATGGCAGTCTTAGGCTGACAGCTAAACTTGATCTTAGAAGTCTTCTTCAGCCAAAACAATTCTATGATTCTATGTATGATTATGTAAGTATGAAAAGTAAAAGAACTAAATTTGGCCTTTAAAATAAACCTGAATGCAATTCAGGAAAAAGGTCGGACTCCATGAGAGTGCAACATGTACAGCGATTTAAATTAAAATGCCAGCACAGAAGCACTAAAGGAAAAAATCCACCCCAAGCACTGCCAGAGCACCAACTCCTTTAACGGAAGTGGAACTGAGACCCATCCACAAAAGCTGGGGTACATAGAGATATGGCACTCAATGTGTTTCTGTCCAGAGAGAAACTTGAGTTAGCCAGCCCTATCACTGAACTAAAAAAATCAGTCCTTAGAACCTCAGTGATAGAACAGCCACAAGCTGGAGACAGTGCATCCAAGTATTAATCTGTGTCCAGTTTTGGGCTCTCCAGTTCAAGAGAGACAGGGACTTGCTGGAAAGAGTCCAGTGGAGAGCCATGAGGATGGCTGGGGACCTTGAGCATCTCCCCTGTGGAGAGAGACTGAGAGCCCTGGGGCTGTCTGGAGAAGACTGAGAGGAGGTCTTATCAATGTCTGTAAATATCTGAGGGGTGGGTGTCAAGTGGAGGAGGCCAGTCTCTTTTCGGTGGTACACAGCAATAACACAAGGAACAACGGCTACAAACTTGAACGTGGAAGGTTTCACCTCACCATGAGGAGAAACTTCTTTACAGTAAGGGTGATGGAGCACTGGAGCAGGTTGCCCAGAGAGGCTGCAGAGTCTCCTCTGGAGACTCAAAACTCTCCTGGATGCATTCTTGTGCGGACCACCCCAGGTGATCCTGATTTGTCAGTGGTGTTGGACTCAATGATCTCTGGAGTTCCCCTCCAACCTCTAATATTCTGTGATTCTATGACGTGGCAACAAAAACCACTCACCTCAAAGCAAGCTTTGTACAAGTACATGAGGGATTTTGTTTGCACTCCTATACTCCAATGCCAGCTCAATTTCAATGAGTAGTGAGCTATCTCATTCCTACCTTAAACTCCTATCAGGAACTTATGCTACATGAGCAGACTAGCAGACCCACAAGCTAATCCAAGGCTGAGGCAATTTATGCAGTAGTTTTGCACTGAGGTAGTTGTACGGACTGACGGCATAAGGAAATTTTAAGTACCCAGAGGTCCAGGGCTGAGGAAGTGAGGATGTTCACAAGAAGGGTGAAGATTGATAAGATCAACAGATGGGCTTATCTCTATCTAGGATCATCTTCTCTCCCCGTGTAGTCCAGTGTGTCAGGGGATGTAGTGCACAGCTCATATTCAGGATCATCCTTTACATTGTAAAGACATTACTTACAAAAGAACCAGCCCTGTGTGCTAGAAGAAATGTAAAAATTAGCAATACCTAAACTCCTGTCTGTCCATTCTCACCTGAGATCACTCGGTACTCCCCTGCTTCCTTCTACTCACTCCTCAGATGATGTGAAACCTTGCTGGTCTCCTAAACTGCAGATACCTTTCATCAGAAATGTAAAAGCATGGTTTTATTTATGAAATCTGTTTTACATCCCCTGAATATGGGAAAAATTTAACTGTGGGAAATACTCCCTTTGCTTTTAATGTAAATCCTTATGAAAATAAAAGCGAAAGCAGAAGAGGGATTGGGATGCAGTCCCCAGAGAACAAGCAAAATCAGAGCATATTTGTCACACCAGCTATTAAAGTGTAAAAAAGTCAGTGAATATGAAAGCAAATGCAGGGAGCATGTTTGGAGAAGTTGTAAGTTCATGGGAAAAAGAACCAGAAAGCAAAGCCAGAAAGTCTTCAAGGTAGATAGATATAAGCATTTCTGGGCAGGATGCTAGTTATGAAAAAGCTTTACATTTAAGCAGAGGGACTATTTCCCACTGTTTAATCCTTCCTGTCTTCAGGGGATTTAAAAACATGATTTGTAAATAAAACCATCTGCAGATCATAAACTATTGATGCTAGCATAAATTCTTGCTCCTAAAATGGGGCAAACAAACAAACAAAACCAAAAAAACAAACAGGGAAAGGAAACCGTAACTAAGACTTCTCCCAACCTCAGCCTCCCCACAACCACCACCACCCTAGCTAACTGCTTGAGTTAGAGACAGCAACAGAAATAAAACCTAGAGGCCATTCCCAGACTTCGTAGATAGGGACTGTGTGCTGTGCTCATCTGACAGAATTGAGGATAAGGAGAAAATTCCCATTACAATGTTCCAAGTGGGAATCCTAGAGTAATTACTCTTACGATCGTTGCTTCTGACTTCCTATTGTGCAACGATTACCAAACGTGTTGGTCCTGCATCAAACTCCTTTAGACACAGAGTTACTCACGTACCAGTGAGAATTCTGCAGAAATTACCCTTAGCTAGCCCCGCACTCTGAGGATAACGGCGTCCGACTCAGGAAGTCTAAATACGGCTGCTTTTCTGAGAAGTATCTACTCACTTCGAAGCTTCAGTTCTAACGAATTAGACACTGAAGTGTAGATAACAACTGGCTTAGCAGGCTTTCAGCAATGATAAAACACTTGTAGTTGTCAATGTGGGGCTCAGCAATGCCAGGAAAATCAAGACTGTGGAAGACCTTGAGAGAAATGCTGATGGTAGACATTAAAACTTGAAAGAGTTGCCCTCCTTACTCAATAGTCGATGTAAAAAAAAAAAAAAAAAAAAAAAAAAAATAAAGA
>VWZE01004450.1:19693-31311 GCA_013396675.1 Eubucco bourcierii
GGTGGGGAGACACTGGCACAGGTTGCTCAGGGAGGTTGTGGAGCACAGAATCACCCAATGTGATCAAACACTGGGTGATTCTGTGCTCCACAACCTCCCTGGAAGTATTCAGGACCAGACTGGGTGAGCTTTGTGCTGATGGGAGGCATGGCAGGAGAGTTGTAACTCCACAATCTTTAAGATCTCTTCCAACCCAAACCATTCTTCAGCTGTGTGATTTACACCTCTAACATCAGGAACAGGAGGAAATTTCCACCTCCAAGAGCTACTTCCCTCTCTGAGTAGAGGACCCAGGAAGCCCAACAGATGTGCTTGGCAGGGCTGGGTACAGCTGACAAAAGAGGTTGTGGAGCATTCTTCCTTTAAGCTACAAAGGTGCAGTGGTTCACAGGTCTGCAGATGGCAATGTGCTAATGCACACAAGTGCTAAGTGGGGCAGGATTATTTTCTTAACCTGTACAATGTTTTAATGATGCTGTAGCTATAATTACCTGAGTTTAAGCAGGATTTAGAATGCATTTTAAAGTCTTTTTTCCTGCCTCCTCACATTCAGTCTCTGGTATTGGAATAAAAGGCAAAAATCAAGGCAGCTTGGTACATGTGTACACATCATGGAGCATGTGCAGCCCCCCAGGGAGTGCTGCAGGGGCTGGATACAGAAGCAGTGGTGCATGGTCTGGATGCATGAACAGGGCTGCAGGGGCTGGACCCATGAGCAGTGGTACAGGAGCTGCCTACAGGAGTAATGCTGCATGGTCTGGATGCATGAACAGGGCTGCAGGGGCTGGACCCATGAGCAGTGCTACAAGAACTGGCTACAGGAGTAATGCTGCATGGTCTGGATGTATGAACAGGGCTGCAGGGGCTGGACCCATAAGCAGTGCTACAGGAGCTGGCTACAGGAGTAATGCTGCATGGTCTGGATGCATGAACAGGGCTAATGCACTTCCCTGGCACTGTGGTGTAGCATGGGCCCAGTGCTGTTTGACATCTTTGTCAGTGCCTTGGACAGAGGAATCAGTACAGCCTCAGCAAGTGTACAGCTGGCACCAAGCTGTGTGGCACAGTCACTTGCTAGAGGGCAGGAATCCATCCAGAGGGACCTGCACAGGCTGCAGAGCTGTGCCCAGGCCAACCTCAGGACATTCAACAGGGCCAAGTGTAAGGTCCTGCACCTGGGTAGCCACAATGCCAAGCACAGCTCCAGGCTGGGTGGGGAATGGCTGAGAGCAGCCCTGAGGAACAGGCCCTGGGGGTGTGGGGTGAGGAAAAGCTCAAGCTGAGGCTGCAGTGTGAGTGCAGCCCAGACAGCAACTGTGTGCTGGGCTGCAGCAAGAGCAGTGTGGGCAGCAGGGCAAGGGAGGGGATTCTGCCCCTTTGCTCTGCTCTCCTCAGACCCCAGCTGCAGTCCTGGGTGCAGTTGTGGAGCCCCCAGCACAGGAAGGCCATGGAAGTGTTGGAGGCAGTGCAGAGGAGGCCACCAAGATGCTGAGAGGGCTGCAGCAGCTGTGCTGTGAGGACAGGCTGAGAGAGTTGGGGCTGTGCAGCCTGGAGAGGAGAAGGCTTCCAGGAGAGCTTGGAGTGGCCTTGCAGGATCTGAAGGGGGCTCCAGGAAGGCTGTGGAGGAACTATTGACAAGGGCTTGGAATGGTAGGAGGAGGGGAATGGGTTTGGAGTGGCAGAAGGGAGCTTGAAACTGGATGTTAGGAAGTTGTTTGGAGTGAAGGTGGTGAGACACTGGCACAGGTTGCCCACGGAGGTAGTGGAGCACAGAATCACCCAAGATCACGTTGGGTGATTCTGTGCTCCACAACCTCCCTGGAGGTGTTCAGGACCAGGCTGGATGAGGCCTTGAACAACCTGTTCTAGTGGGAGATGTCCCTGCCTATGGTAGTGGGGTGGGAACTGGCTGAGCTCTGAGCTCCCTTCCAACCTAACCCATTCTATGGAGAGGCCCAAACCTTACGCAGCAAGTTGCAGACCTCTTGCGCACTACCTTGAAGTCCACAAAATCTTACAGACTAGAGGAGAATGCCTCTGGCTGATTTGTGGAACTTTCTCAGCAGCCCTTAGCCTTGATTGTTTGGGAGCAAATGGAGATGGGAACTGTTGTGGTCATGGCAGCTGTGCCCATGGTGTGCCACTCTCAGATGTGCTGCTTAAACCCTGCCAGCTGACACTGGCAGTTTCTTGTGCGATGCATCCCGAAAAAGCAACTCAAACAAGCTTCTAATTATGTACAGATCCTGCTTTGGTGTTGATTATAATTCCCAGGCCTGCAGAGCAGGCTGTAATTAGTATTTTCTCCTGTGTTGACAGGGGAATAAAATATTAGGAATGGTGAATGTAGTTTATCAGGAAGGAAAAACAGTGCAAGTCTGCAGTGCTGAGAACGTGAAGCTGTGGCCAGGGCTGCAGGATGATAGAATGGTAGAGGTTGGAAGGACCTCTGGAGATCATCAAGTCCAACCCCCATTGCCAAAGCAGCATCAACCAGGGCAAGCCTCACAGGAACACATCCAGAAGGGTCTTGAATGTTTCTAGGGTAGAAGACTGCACAATCTCTCTGGGCAGCCTGCTCCAGGCACCCTTACACCAGAGTTGTTTTTCCTCATACTGAGGTGGAAGTTCCTGAGTTCCGGTTTGTGTCCATTGCTCCTTCACAGTGTCACAGTCTCACAGGATCACCAAGGTTGGAAGAGACCTCAAAGCTCATCAAGTCCAACCTGTCACCACAGCCCTCAAGACCAGACCATGGCACCAAGTGCCACATCCAAACCTGCCTTGAACACCTCCAGGGACGCTGACTCCACCACCTCCCTGGGCAGCCCATTCCAGCAGTCAAGGACTCTCTCAGGCAACAACTTTCTCCTCACCTCCAGCCTAAACTTCCCCTGGCACAGCTTCAGACTGTGGCCTCTTGTTCTACTGCTGCTTGCCTGAGAGAAGAAAGCAACCTCCTGCTGGCTACAAGCACCCTTCAGGTAGCTGGAGACAGCAAGAAGGTCTCCCCTGAGCCTCCTCTTCTCCAGGCTAACCAATCCCAGCTCCCTCAGCCTCTCTCCATAGGGCTGTGCTCCAGGCCTCTCCCCAGCCTCGTTGCCCTTCTCTGGACACACTCAAGCACCTCAATGTCCTTCTGAAATTGAGGGGCCCAGAACTGGGCACAGGACTCAAGGTGTGGCCTAAGCAGTGCAGAGTCCAGGGGGAGAATGAGCTCCCTGCTCCTGCTGGCCACACTCTTGCTGATGCAGGCCAGGATGCCATTGGCCTTCTTGGCCACCTGGGCACACTGCTGGCTCATGTTCAGGTGGGTGTCAATCAGCACCCCCAGATCCCTTTCTGTTTGGCTGCTCTCCAGCCACTGCCACCCCAGCCTGTAGCTCTGCATGGGGTTGTTGTGGCCAAAGCGCAGCACCCTTGTCCTGTCACAGGGCACCACTGAGAACAACCTGGCCCCTTCTTCTTGACACCCACACTCAGTGATTTTTAAACATTAGTTAAATCCCCTCTTGGTCTTTTTTCCAGGCTCACCAGCCACAGGGCTCTCACAGCCTTTCCTCCTCACACACATGTTCCAGTCCCTTCAGCATCCTTGGAGCCTCCTCTGGGGTCTCTCCAGTAAGTTCCCTGTCCCCCTTGAAATGAGGAGCTCAAAACTGGACTCAGTACTCCAGATGAGGCCTCATTAGGGCAGAGCAGAGAAGGGGGAGAAGCTCCCTTGAACCTGCTGGCCAGACTCCTCTTCATGCACCTTAGGAGCCCATTGGCACTTTACTGTCCCATCATTAACTTCTTGCCCACCAGGACCCCAAGATCCTTCTCCATGGAGCTTCTTTCCAACAGGTCAGCCCTTAGGCTGTGCTGGTGCTTGGTGCTGCTCCTCCCTGGGGTGCAGGACTCTGCACTGAGATTCATAATGTTCAACCTCATTTCAGATGATACTTCCAGGAGGTAAGAGCTGAACCAGCACAATTCTGTGGAAGGCCACATGTAGTGAGACCTGAGCCCCAGAAAGTGCTTGCTGTGAAGGAGGAGAGATGAGACATGCTTTGAGAAGCTGAAATGGACCCTGGAGAATCTCCTTTACAGCTCATCAGAAAGACTGTTGAGAGAAAGGGAAATAACAAAAGCAAAAAAAAAAAAAGCAAACTTGGTTTTCATTAAAAGTTTTTGTTTGTTTGTTTGTTTTTTAATAGTTTCTTGCCAGAACTTTTTGATGTCTTGTTAAAAGAAATTTGTGGCCTGGGGGATTTTTATTTGTCTGGAGAAAATAACAGAATGAGTGAAGTCATTCCCTGAACACCTCTGCCTCATTAAAACTCTTGGGTTCCTCTCGTGAAACATCTTCTGCTTTGAGTGAGGTTGATTTGAAGTCCTTCCTAGAATCAACTCTCCACCTAGGAAACCAACTTTGGGCAACAGTTTTGGTTACCAGACCATCCAGAACCTGCACCATAAACATCAGCTGTGTAAGGAGGCTCAAGTGAGGTCTTCTCACTCTCTACAACTACTTGAAAGGAGGTTGGGGGTCATAGAATCACACAATCAGGCAGGGTTGGAAGGGACCACAAGGAGCAGCCAGTTCCAAGCCCCCTGCCATGGGCAGGGACACCTCACACTAAATCAGGCTGGCCACAGCCTCATCCAGCCTGGCCTTAAACACCTCCAGGGATGAGGTTTCCACCAACACCTCCCTGGGCAACCCCTGCCAGGCTCTCACCACCCTCATGCTCAACAGCTTCTTCTTAACATCCAGTCTGACTCTCCCTGTTTTCAGCTTTGTTCCATCCCCCCCAGTCCTGCCACTCCCTGACAACCTAAAAAGTCCCTCCCCTTACAGGCAGATCCTGTAAGGCCACAAGAAGGTCCCCTGGGAGCCTTCTCTCCAGCCTGCACAGCCCCAACTGCCTCAGTCTCTGCTCATAGCAGAGCAGCTCCAGCCCTCTGCTCATCCTCGTGGCCCTTCTCTGGACACCTTCCAGCACCTCCAGATCCCTTCTGTCCCAGGGGCTCCAGAACTGGATGCAGGACTCCAGGTGGGGTCTCACCAGAGCAGAGCAGAGGGGCAGAATCCCCTCCCTGGCCCTGCTGCCCACACTGCTCCTGCTGCAGCCCAGGCTCTGGTTGCTCTCTGGGTTGCCAGTGCACACTGCAGGCTCAGGTTGAGCTTCTCCTCCACCAGCACCCCCAAGTCCCTCTCCTCAGGGCTGCTCTCCAGCCAGGCACTGCCCAGGCTCTATTGGTGCTTGGCATTGCCTCGACCCAGCTGCAGGACCTTGCACTTGGTCTTGTTGAACCTCATGAGGTTGGGCACAGCTCTGCAGCCTGTGCAGGTGCTCCTGGCTGGATCCCTGCCCTCCAGCTGTCAGCAGCACCACAGAACTTGGTGTGCTCAGCAAACTTGCTGAGGCTGCACTCAGTGCCCCTGCCCATGGCACTGACACAGATGTTGAACAATCTCTTTTCCCCAGTAACAAGTGATAGGACAAGAGGTTGTGCCAGGGGAGGTTTAGGTTGGGTATTAGAAATGAGTTCTGCAACAAAATGGGTATCAAACACTGGAAGAGGCTGCCCAGGGAAGTGGTGCAGTCCCCATCCCTGGAGATCCTCAAAAACTGCAGAGATGTGGTGCTGAGTGATGTAGTTTGGTGCACGTAGTGCTGGGCTAGCAGTTGGACTCAGTGATCTTAAAAGGTCTCTTCCAACCTAAAGAGTGCTCTGCTTCTAGCAGCACTGAATGGGCTTTCTGGCAACATTTCCTGCCTTGCCAGGGACACAACCCTCACTCTACCCTGAGTTTTTAAACTAAGAAAACAGCTCAGCAGTGCCCAGCCCTGGCACAGCCTATCCAGAAGGCTTTCATCAGTGATTCTGCCCCTTTGCTCTGCTCTCCTCAGACCCCAGCTGCAGTCCTGGGTGCAGTTGTGGAGCCCCCAGCACAGGAAGGACATGGAAGTGTTGGAGGCAGTGCAGAGGAGGCCACCAAGATGCTGAGAGGGCTGCAGCAGCTCTGCTGTGAGGACAGGCTGAGAGAGTTGGGGCTGTGCAGCCTGGAGAGGAGAAGGCTTCCAGGAGAGCTTGGAGTGGCCTTGCAGGGTCTGAAGGGGGCTCCAGGAAGGCTGTGGAGGGACTATTGAGAAGGGCTGGGAATGGCAGGACAAGGGGAATGGGTTTGGAGTGGCAGAGGGGAGATTGAAAGTGGATGTTAGGAGGAAGTTGTTTGGAGTGAGGGTGGTGAGAGACTGGCACAGGTTGCCCAGGGAGGTTGTGGCTGCTCCCTCCCTGGAGGGGGTCAAGGCCAGGTTGGATGAGGCCTTGAGTGCCCTGTGCTAGTGGGAGGTGTCCCTGCCTATGGCAGGGGTTGGAACTGGCTGAGCTTTGAGGTCCCTTCCAACCTTCCCCATTCTATGATTCTATGATTCATTTCGAGTTAATCAGAACCACATTTGGCACAGAAGTGTGGACAGCCCTAACTGGAAAGAAAACCTTTCCTTATCTCTGACTCTTAAGAAAAAAAAAAAATCAGTTTTTTTTTTAATTTTTTTTTCCTTTCCCCCAGCCAAGTAAAATCACAAATTCCACAGATCTTTGCATTATTCAATATTTTCCATCTTCAGGCTGCAATCACTTATCTCTGCTGTTTTAACAAGCATTAAAGGGTCCTCACCCACTGAAGTGAAAAGCTACAACACTAAGCTATGCATGAAGATAATTTATTGACCTAAATGATCTTAGCAAAATTACCAGGTTTAGAATTCACTCATTTCTTGCTTGATACTTCAAAGGGGGAGGGGGAAAAAAAAAATTAAGACAAATTATTATTTGTAAAATCAGTAAACTAGGTCGTTGCAAATGTCAGAGAGGGAGCATTACAGAGACCTAGCCACCATCAGGCTGCCAGAAGGAATTATCTGGAATATCTTTAGACTTAAGTGGAGTGTGCTGTTCAACTGGGCCTCTGGGCATCCACTTGTACATTTTCAGCCCTTTGGCTCAGTGTGTAATTGGCTGGGGTGGGGTTTGGGGGGTTCAATATACAGGTAGGGACATTCATTTGCTCTGCCCGAGCCAAGCAAAAGCCATCAAGGTCTTGAGGGGTCACCTTTGTAGTGAACAGAGGGAAGGAGGCAGCCCTAAAGGAGAAGAGAGGCAACTCTTGGGAGGTGGATGGAGGAGAGAGGTGTGGAGGTGCTGGAGTGGGGGCAGAGGAGGGCAACAAAGCTGGGGAAGGGCCTGGAGAATAAATCTGATGAGGAGAGACTAAAGGAGCTGGGGATGGGTAATGTGAGGAAGAGGAGGCTGAGGGGAGAGTTCATTGCTGTCTGCAGCTACCTGAAGGGACATTGTGGAGAGGCTGCTGCTGGGCTCTGCTCACAGGGAATTTGAGACAGAACAAAGGGGAATGGCCTCAAGCTGAGGCTGGGGAGGTTCAGATTGGACATTAGGAGAAAGTTTTTCACAGAGAGAGTGGTCAGGGACTGGCATGAGCTGCCCAGGGAGCAGTCCTGCTTTTCACTGAGACTGCCCTGCTGGGTGAGTGTCACCTTGCATGCTTCACATTGCCACTGCTGCTGGTTTGGCTGCTGACCATGAGCCAGCAATGTGCACTTGTGCCCAGGAGGATCAATGCCATTCTGGGGTGCATTGGAGGGACTGTGGTGAGTAGGTCAGAGAGGTTCTCCTGCCCCTCTACTCTGCCCTGCTGAGTCCACATCTGGAGTGCTGTGTCCAGTTCTGGGCCCTCCAGTTCAAGAGGGACACAGAACTGCTGGAGAGAGTCCAGCACAGAGCCACAAAGATGCTGAAGGGAATGGAACAGCTCTGGTAGGAGCAGAGCCTGAGGGCTGGGAGCTTGGAGAGGAGGAGCTGAGAGGTGACCTCAGCAATGGTTCTAAAGATGTGCAGCTGAGTGCCAGGAGACTGGAGCCAGCTCTGCTGGGTGATGCCAGTGCCAGCACAAAGGGCAGTGGTGGAAGCTGAGGCAGAGGAAGTTTCATGTGAACATGAGGAGGAATTTTTTGGCTGTGAGGGTGCCAGAGCCCTGGCACAGGCTGCCCAGGGGGGCTGTGGAGTCTCCCTCTCTGGAGATCTTCAAACCCTGCCTGGATGTGTTCCTGTGTGATCTGCTGCAGGTGATGCTGCTCTGGCAGGGATATTTGACTGGCTGAGCTTTGAAGGTCCCTTCCAGCCCCTGACACGCTGTGATTAAATCTGTTTTAATTTCAACCTGTGAGTCTCCTTTTCCTGCCCCCCTTTTGTAGCTCAGTGGAGGGGCCATTGGGTGACAGAGAAGCTACAGACAGACAAATACAGGCTTAGTGTAGACAGCCTCTAGGAGCTCCTCACACCTCACTAACCACAAAGCCAGCCCAGAATGACTGCTTCAGATGTACACATTTGCATCTAGATGAGATAGATCTTGTGCTCAGGAAAGGAAAGTCTGAGGGTTAGGGCAAGGCAGGATCAAAGCAGGAAGGCAGCAGCTCAGTTGCATAATGTGCTGCTAACATGCTGGTGTCTGGGAGGCAGTGCAGAAGAGGCTGACATTGCAGTGGGGCCCTGCTGGGCTGTTCTGAGCAGTGCAAGCTGACCTTGCTGCTTGGAAGTGTTTTGGGGTTTGGGGGTTAGGAAGTGATGTTCTCACTCAGCAGGCAGTGTCCATAGTGAAGAGACAGAATCTGAGCACACATTAGCTGTAAAGCTCCTCCAGGCAAGAACAAGAGGAGGAGAGCTGCAAACTCCAGAGCTGCAAAGAGCTCTAACAGGATGCTGTGTGCAGTTCTGGAGCCCTCAGCACAGGAAGGACATGGAAGTGTTGGAGTGGGTCCAGAGGAGACCACCAAGACGATCAGAGGGTTGCAGTAGCTTTCCTATGAGGACAGGCTGAGAGAGTTGGGGATCTGCAGCCTGGAGAGGAGAAGGCTTCCAGGAGAGCTGATAGTAGCCTTCCAGGATCTGAAGGGGCCTACAGGAAGGCTGGGGAGGGACTATTGAGAAGGGCTTGGAATGGCAGGACAAGGNGGAACTGGCTGATCCTTGAGGTCCCTTCCAACCTTCCCATTCTGTGATTCTATGATTAAGCAGAACATGGGCTCAGGAGTGGCTAAAGGGGGCTGTGGTGAAGCTGACAGACAAAACAACTCAGTAACAAGGATTCAAGTTTCCAAACTGGGTTGAAGTTGAGGGTTTTTTCTTACTGTCTGGAGCAGCTCTCCTATGAGGACAGGCTGAGAGAGTTGGGGCTCTGCAGCCTGGAGAGGAGAAGGCTTCCAGGAGACCTTAGAGTGGCCTTGCAGGATCTGAAGGGGGCTACAGGAGGGCTGGGGAGGGACTATTGACAATGGCTTGGAATGGCAGGACAAGGGCAATGGGTTTGAAGTGGCAGAGGGGAGATTGAAAGTGAATGTTAGGAGGAAGTTGTTTGAGGGTGGTGAGAGACTGGCACAGGTTGCCCAGGGAGGTTGTGGAGCACAGAATCACCCAATGTGATCAAAGATCACCAGCTCTTGACCCATATCATAGAATCATAGAATGGGAAGGTTGGAAGGGACCTCAGGGATCAGCTAGTTCCAACCCCCTGCCATAGGCAGGGACACCTCCCACTAGCACAGGGCACTCAAGGCCTCCTCCAACCTGGCCTTGAACACCCCCAGGGAGGGAGCAGCCACAACCTCCCTGGGCAACCTGTGCCAGTGCCTCACCACCCTCACTGTAAAGAACTTCCTCCTAACATCCAGTCTAAATCTCCCCTCTGCCACTTCAAACCCATTCCCCTTGTCCTGTCGTTGCAGGACCTTGTCAATAATCCCTCCCCAGCCTTCCTGTAGGTCACTCATCAGAGTGAATCTGTCCAAGATTGAATCTGTCCAGAGGGAATCTGCAGCCTAATCTTAAGAAAACTCAAATAAAATTGATTCAAACATGAATATTTGGAAGTAATTTTTTTTCCATCAGTTCCACTGACCTCCTCTATAGCCTGGCTGATTACAGCAGGGCTAGACCAGAGGGGCTCAGAAACACAACTCACCAGCTTGCAACATCACATAAAGATCAAGCTGGCTCCTTTCAGCTGAGGTGTAACAAAGGATGGAGCTTGACCACACCACTGATGGCAAGAGAGAGCCACAATGAAGTTGTTCTGGGTGCTGTGGAAACAGAGAAGCAGATCTGCTCTTGCTGGATGGGTGGACTGAGGAGAGTGAGCTAAGTGGACAGAGCTGACTTCCAAGCAGCAAGCCTGCAGGACAGATCTTTAGCACTTGTGACATTTATTACCAAGCACCACTGCAAGTGGTGATGACACTAATTGAAAAAAGGCCCAGCTGCAGTGGGGGAGAAGCTGTCACCTGTCACAGCCAAGGGCACCCTGTGTCAGGCTCCATCTGACAGCTGGGAGAGTCTTAAAGTGAGTGATCTGCCACAGAGCTTTCTTGGCAGCCACTGCAAGAGGGTGCCAAGCCTGAAGGAGGACTTTCTGCAAGCAACAGCTTGGGAAGTTCCTCTGCTTTGACTGTGCCCCACCAATCTGCCTGCCCTCAGCTGCACTCCCATCACAATAAACCCCCCTGAGAGAGCTGCTGTTTTCCCTTTGCAGATGGAATTTGCATCAGGTTGGAAAGGACCCTCAAAGGTCATCTTGTCCAATCCCCCTGCCCTCAGCAGGGGCACCTCCAGCTAGAGCAGGCTGCTCAGGGCCACATCAAGTCTGATTTTGAATGTCTCCAGGGATGGGGTCTCAACCACACCTCTGGGCAGTGGTCTCTTGTCCAACCCCCCTGCCCTCAGCAGCGGCACCTCCAGCTAGAGCAGGCTGCTCAGGGCCACATCAAGTCTGATTTTGAATGCCTCCAGGGATGGGGTCTCAACCACACCTCTGGGCAGTGGTCTCTTGTCCAACCCCCCTGCCCTCAGCAGGGGCACCTCCAGCTAGAGCAGGCTGCTCAGGGCCACAACAAGTCTGATTTTGAATGTCACCAGGGATGAGGTCTCAACCACACCTCTGGGCAGTGGTCTCACCACCCTCACTGTGCAGAACTTCCTCCTGATGTCCAACTTAAATCTGCCCTGCTGCAGTTTCAAACCATTGCTCTTCATCCTATCCTCACAGAACCCTCTGAACAGTCCCTCCCCAGCCTGCCTGTAGGTCATAGAATCATAGAATGAGTTGGGTTGGAAGGGAGCTCAAAGCTCAGCCAGTTCCAATCCCACTGCCATAGGCAGGGACACCTCCCACTAGAACAGGTTGCTCGAGGTCTCATCCAGCCTGGTCCTGAACACCTCCAGGGAGGTTGTGGAGCACAGAATCACCCAATGTGATCAAAGATCACATGGGTGATCCTGTGCTCCACAACCTCCCTGGGTGACCTTTGCCAGTGTCTCACCACCCTCACTGCAAACAACTTCTTCCCAACATCCACTTTCAATCTCCCCTCTCCAACTTCAAACCCATTCCTTCTTCTCCTGCCATTCCAAGCCCTTCTCAATGTCCCTCCCCAGCTCTTCTGGAGCTCCCTTCAGATCCTGGAAGGCCACTCCAAGGTCTCCTGCTCTTCAATATCTGAAGGTCTCCTTCAGGTGTTAAAATGAAGCTCTAAGGTCTCCTTGGAGCCTTCTCT
>VWZE01004451.1:0-10512 GCA_013396675.1 Eubucco bourcierii
ACCACTCTCATGCTGAACAACTTCCTCTTCACCTCCAACATTGCTCCATTCCCCCCAGTCCTGTCACTACCTGAGGGTGCAGCCACCCAGGCCTTCTTTACCCATCCAGGCACTTCTTTACCCATCCAGGCACTTCTTTACCCATCCAGGCACTTCTTTATCCATCCAGGCACTTCTTTACCCATCCAGGCACTTCTTTACCCATCCAGGCACTTCTTTACCCATCCAGGCACTTCTTTACCCATCCAGTGCTCCACCCATCAAACCCATGTCTCACCAGCTTGGAGACCAGGAGGTGGTGCAGGACAGTGCTGAAGTCTTCTTTGAAGACTTTGAGGACCCACCTGCAAGTCTTCCTGTGTGCTCTGCCCTAGGTGGTCCTGCTGTGGCAGAGAAGTTGGACTGAATGAAGTCTGAAGGTCCCTTCCACCCCCTCCTGTTCTGTGAGCCTGTGATTCTCTCAATTTCTGCAGCCACAGCACCTGCACCCTGCCTGCCCAGTACCTTCCACATCTGCTGGCCAGCATGGAATCATCTAACACTACCCATCAGAGCCATCTTATTTGTTAGGACAAACACTGACTGTTAAAAACATTTGAAGTGGTAAAGATGCACATCCACCTGAGCTGCAGTTTGTTGCCCTACAGAGATAATAGAACAAAGAAGAACTGGAGGGGGGGGGGAATATTATTAAATACATAATTAATAGCTCAAAGCAATTTCTTGTGCAGAGGAAGGTTTATTGGGAGAGATTACACCATGGTAATTGAGGAAGGTTTTGGTTTATATTCCATGGCTTAGTGCTAACAAGAAACAAAAAAGGTAATTAATGTTTTTTGGTTTTACATGCCTTTTTTTTGCTTGTATATTCTTATTTATGTTTCTTATGTGGGGGAAAAAAAACCAAACAAACCCAACAATGTTATTCAAACTTAACATTTGCATTTCTCAAGCCATACAAGAGATGAGCTGATTCATTATGACAAAGTAGTTAACCATATTTCAAGGAAAATTAAGTTTCTTCCTTCAGACTCTAATAAGAGGTAAGTGAAGCATGAACTGCTGTCAAAACATGCTGACAAAAGCATTCTGCCTTTAAATACTTCTTGCTGCTGCAGGAAGGCTTCAGTGGAGCTGGACATTGAGAGTACAGACCAGGCTGCTTTGGCCAGAGGGGAGAGTGCTAACCAGCTGTGGCTGCCTCAGCTTCTCAACACTCTTCCCATTCCTGCCAAGTAAGAGAGGAAGACGAACAGGCTGCAGAGCTGTGCCAAGCCCAACCTCATGGCATTCAACAAGGCCAAGTGCAAGGTCCTGCACCTGGGTAGGCACAATGCCAAGCACAGCTCCAGGCTGGGTGGGGAATGGCTGAGAGCAGCCCTGAGGAACAGGCCCTGGGGGTGTGGGGTGATGAAAAGCTCAACCTGAGGCTGCAGTGTGAGTGCAGCCCAGACAGCAACTGTGTGCTGGGCTGCAGCAAGAGCAGTGTGGGCAGCAGGGCAAGGGAGGGGATTGTGCCCCTTGGCTCTGCTCTCCTCAGAGCCCACCTGCAGTCCTGGGTGCAGTTCTGGAGCCCCCAGCACAGGAAGGACATGGAAGTGTTGGAGCCAGTGCAGAGGAGGCCACCAAGATGCTGAGAGGGCTGCAGCAGCTCTGCTGTGAGGACAGGCTGAGAGAGTTGGGGCTCTGCAGCCTGGAGAGGAGAAGGCTTCCAGGAGAGCTTGGAGTGGCCTTGCAGGATCTGAAGGGGGCTGCAGGAAGGCTGGGGAGGGACTATTGACAAGGGCTGGGAATGGCAGGACAAGGGGAATGGGTTTGAAGTGTCAGAGGGGAGATTGAAAGTGGATGTTAGGAGGAAGTTGTTTGCAGTGAGGGTGGTGAGGCACTGGCACAGGTTGCCCAGGGAGGTTGTGGAGCACAGAAGCACCCAGTCTTTTGATCACCTTTGATCACATTGGTTCATAACCTTCCTGGAGATGTTCAGCACCAGGTTGGATGAGGCCTTGAGTGACCTGTACTAGTGGGAGGTGTCCCTGCCCTGGATGATCTTTGAGGTCCCTTCCAACCTTACCATTCTATGATTACATAAACTAAATTATAGACTCATAGAATGGCTCAGGTTGGAAGGGACCTCAGAGCTCATCTGCTCCAACCTCCTCACCATGGGCAGGGACACCTCTCAACTAGGCTCAGCTGCTCAAGGCCTCCTCCAACCTGGCATTGAACACCCCCAGGCCTGGTTTGCCACACTCTTCCCTCCATGAGCAGCCTGTGCCAGGCTCTCACTGCCTTCCTACTGAAGAACTTCCATGAAATCCTGTCTAAACCTACTCTCCCTCAGCTTCAAACCATTTCCCCCTGTCCTGTCTCCAGACACCCTGATGCAAAGTCCCTCTGCAGCCTTCCTGCAGGATCCCTTTGGGTACCAGCAGGCAGCTCTAAGGTTCCCCGAGAGTCTCCTCTTTAATTTGACTCCAGTGTAAATACTGAGCTAGGATAGGCCCTGTGATATATTCTGGGAAGAGATTTAAAAAGGGCTTTGTCTGAAGGTAGCAGCAGCAACAGAAACAGTAATTGCTCAGTGCTTTTCCCCTGGCATCCCCAGAAGGTTTAGGTCTCCTGCAGTGCCTGTCTGCAGTTGTCTGTGCTCTGACTCCTGCCGTGCCGAGGCGCAGCCAGGAATGCTAATGTCACCTGTGGCCAGGCTGGGCTGTGCCAGACAGTGCCCAGAAATAAATGACCCCACCCAGCAGCAGTGCTAGAGCATTTTGATTTGTTTCAGCTCTAATGTGGATTTTATTCACTATGCTAAGCTGCCTTCCACCTCCAGGCTGATTTTTAGCACAACTTGAGAAGTGCAGAGGAAAAATCAGCTCCGAGTGGGTTCCTGTGGTGAGTGGCACAACAAGACAAGACCACTCTCATGGGCAGAAAGGAGAGAGCTCAGACTTCTTGAGCTCTGATGCCCTTGTGGAGACTGGAATGGTTTTGGCCTTTGAACCCAAAGTGGAGATGATCCCTTCAGTGTTGATGTCAGCAGGGCTTTGTCAGGCGTGGACCAGAGGAGGGCCAGGAAGATGCTGAGAGGGCTGCAGCAGCTCTTCTATGAGGACAGGCTGAGAGAGTTGGAGCTCTGCAGCCTGGAGAAGAGAAGGCTTCCAGGAGCCCTTGGAGTGGCCTTCCAGGATCTGAAGGGGGCTCCAGGAAGGCTGGGGAGAGACTATTGACAAGGTGTTGCAATGCCAGGACAAGGGGCAATGGGTTTGAAGTGTGAGAGGGGAGATTGAAAGTGGATGTTAGGAGGAAGTTGTTTGCAGTGAGGGTGGTGAGACACTGGCACAGGTTGAGGATGGTGAGATACTGGCACAGATTGAGGGTGGTGAGACACTGGCACAGGTTGAGGATGGTGAGATACTGGCACAGATTGAGGGTGGTGAGACACTGGCACAGGTTGAGGATGGTGAGACACTGGCACAGGTTGCCCAGGGAGGTTGTGGTGCACAGAATCACCCAACGTGATCTTAGATCACGTTGGGTGATTCTGTGCACCACAACCTCCCCGGAGGTCTTTTGTACTCTACAGCCTCCCTGGAGGTGTTCAAAGCCAGGTTGGATGAGGCCTTGAGTGCCCTGTACTAGTGGGAGGTGTCCCTGCCTATGGCAGGGGGTTGGAACTGGCTGATCCTTGAGGTCCTTCCAGCCTTACCATTCTATGATTCTGTGATCTGCATGGAGTTGTCTCTGCTGCTGCATTCCTGGACAGCTAAAACGTTTAGTTACCCAGAACTCTCTCCTTTTGACTGAGAAACTAAAACTTGAGAATTTTACATTTTTGTTGTCTTCTGGCAAGCCTCAGCATTAGATCTGGGGAGCAGTAGCAGTCTGGCATGAACAGCAGCTCAGCAGCAGGCAGGAATGCTCCTTCCACCGTGCAGCAGAAGTTGGTAGAAGCCTGCTCCACCAGAGCTGTGCTAGCTAATGCTGCTGACTTGCCAAGCACAAAACCCAGTGCTTGAAACTGCTGATCTCCACTTGCTTGAGGCACAAAGACATTTCAGGGAGTCAAAGAAAGATGACAGATGTAAGCACATCCTCCTATGGCCTCAGGAACCGACTGGCTTCTCTTTATTGCTGCTTATTTGAGGCCGCTCGAAAGAACAACTTTGTTAAGAGCTCTTCTTTCACAACAGGTTAGATTCACTGACACCCTGCAATGTTTGGAGCAGAGCTGGGCTGTGTTTGGTAGGCAGCCAACACAGCCATGTCAGATGGTCACAGAATTTGCCATCAAGCTGTAGTCCAGCACTGAGAGCAGGATTGGTGCTGCAGAGAGAGGCACCTGCGGTCTGTGGGGCTCAGTAACACCGCTGAAAATGTGGCCACGGGTTCTTTCTATGCATTTGCATCAGTAAATGCAAAAGAGGGCTCCAGTTCCACACATGAAGTGTGTAAAGTCCCAGTTATTCTATGAACAGTAGCTGATGACCTGATATGCAAAATAAATTGCATTCATCCCTTTTTAATGAGGCAAAGCAGCCTTTGCACTCTGTGTCACGGAGAGCGCTGGGGGGCACTTTGTCAAGTCCTGGTAAAGGTCAATTAGTTAAAGATCAGATTCTGTCTGGTTCTTCTTTCATGTGTGACTCCATTCTGGTT
Source organism: Eubucco bourcierii (assembly GCA_013396675.1). NCBI lineage: Eukaryota > Metazoa > Chordata > Aves > Piciformes > Ramphastidae > Eubucco > Eubucco bourcierii. The sequence goes on from VWZE01004451.1 coordinate 4,657, forward strand.
GTTTTTTGGAGGTTTTAAAGGAGTGAGTGAAATGCATTCTTGCTCTGACTGTTCATGGAAAGAGACACTGAGCCTTTTCATGTAAGATGAGGGTGGATGAACGAATGATGTGGTGCAGGCTTCACAGTCTCCTGCTCTGCAGGGGAAGTTCATCAGCAGGAATCCTTTCCTGCAGAGCAGAGATTTCAAAGACCTAACAAAAACTTCATTTGCCTCAATCATTGACCTCTGGCACTTGCTTTTCTTTGGGTGTCAAACAGCAGGATGCAGAGCAGGTAAAGGAAGCAGGAGAGACCCCTCAGAGCTGAAGTGAATTTCTGCAGATGACTTGAGAGCCACCAATATTTTAGAGTTTATATTTCCCTGGCAGGATCCTTTCCTTTGGGAAGAGTAGGTGGAAGTGTGTGCTCTGTGTCACCAGCCATCACCTTCCCCTGGTTCTCAACTCCTTCATCTTCCTCACAACTGCATCAGCAGAAGAAGGAATTGAGTTTGCTTAGGGCACAGTGTTAGAGAGAAAGGACTTCCTCAGAGAATGGTAAGGTTGGAAGGGACTCCTCTCAGGCTGGGCACGATCATCACCTCTGGGATGACTCCTCTCAGGCTTCCAGGAGACCTTGGAGTAGCCTTCCAGGATCTGAAGGGGGCTACAGGTGGGCTGGGGAGGGACTATTGCCAAGGTCTTGCAATGCCAGGACAAGGGGAATGGGTTTGAAGTGTTAGAGGGGAGATTGAAAGTGGATGTTAGGAGGAAGTTGTTTGCAGTGAGGGTGGTGAGACACTGGCACAGGTTGCCCAGGGAGGTTGTGGAGCACAGAATTGCCCAACGTGACCAAAGATCACATTGGGTGATTCTGTGCTCCACAACCTCCCTGGAGGTGTTCAAAGCCAGGTTGGAGGAGGCCTTGAGTGCCCTGTACTAGTGGGAGGTGTCCCTGCCTATGGCAGGGAGTTGGAACTGGATGATCCACTTCTTTACCTCATTCCATTATTCTCCTTTGCCTTCCCTCTCCCTTCTGCTGCAGTTTGCAGGCCAAGTGCATTTCATGAGCAATCCCATTCTCTGTGGGGATGTGAGCAAGTCCTAGGACACAAATAGTTCATCTGGAGAAAAAAAGAAAGGGAGTTAGAGAACAGTTCCATAAACAGCAACTGTAAGACTGTCACTACCACAGACTGTTCAGAGCTCCATTTGTGAGTGCAATTAAGCATATGGAGAGCTCAGGTTTCATCATCAGCCTGGAATGGGACAATGCTACTGAGGGAGATTCAATCTAAATCCATAACAGTGGAATTGGTCTAAGATCTTCTCCTCTGATATGCTGTGAAATGAGAAGTTGTCAGAGCACTGCTTTGTTTGGCAGTATTTGCTAATGAAAGGATGAAATTTAATGCAGGGGGGAGAAGCATCACTGGCAAAGCCACCTGCTTGATGCAGGTTGGTAAATCATAGAATGGTAAGGTTGGAAGGGACCTCAAGGATCAACCCCCTGCCATTAGCAGGGACACCTCCCACTAGTACAGGGCACTCAAGGCCTCCTCCAACCTGGCTTTGAACACCTCCAGGGAGGTTGTGGAGCACAGAATCACCCAAATGTGATCAAAGATCACAACCTCCCTGGGCAACCTGTGCCAGTGTCTCACCACCCTCACTGCAAACAACTTCCTCCTAACATCCACTTTCAATCTCCCCTCTGCCACTTCAAACCCATTGCCCCTTGTCCTGGCATTGCAAGACCTTGGCAATAGTCCCTCCCCAGCCTTCCTGGAGCCCCCTTCAGATCCTGGAAGGCTACTTCAAGCTTTCCTGGCAGCCTTCTCCTCTCCAGGCTGCAGAACCCCAACTCTCTCAGCCTGTCCTCCCAGCAAAGCTGCTGCAGCCCTCTCAGCGTCTTGGTGGCCTCCTCTGGACCCACTCCAACAGTCCAATGCCTCACATTTATCACAGGTAAGTGGGGGGAAGCAGGTCAGAGGGGATGGTGCTCTGCTTGCAGTTAAATTACTCTTGAGGGTCAAAGCAGCAAAGGAAGAGAATAATTTTGTTTACAAGATGAGAGGAGACTGTTCAGAGAGCACAACTGAAGGAATTTCACCAAAAATGTTTTTTGTGTTTTGTGCATTATCAGATGTTTGCCACCACAAGCATTAAGCTTTGGATCTCCCTAGGAACCAACAGTTCTGGCCATGTTTGCACCTGTGCAAGGTAATTGCAAGCCATTTTGCCTTTGCTTAAAATAACCAAAGCCTCAGCTGCTGTTTGAGAAAGATAGAAAGCAGTGATCTTAGAGGTCTTTTCCAAGCAAAACAATTCCATCATTCCATGTGCTGTTCTCAAACATAACCCAACCAGCAGCCTTTCTCCTTCTTCACTGCTTTTACTGCTTTCTACTTCTTTCTTTCCAGTACCTAAAGGGGGCTGCAGGAGAGCTGGGGAGGGAGTTTTCAGGAGAGCTTATAGCAACAGGATGAGGGACAATGGACTGGAGCTTCAGGAGGGCAGATTTAGATTGGCTGTGAGGAAGAAATATTTGACAGTGAGGGTGGTGAGACAGTGGAACAGGTTACCCAGGGAGGTTGTGGGATGCTCCCTCCCTGCTGGTGTTCAAGGTCCAGAGCCATTGGATTGAAGCTGGCAGAGGGGAGATTCAGACTGGAGATGAGGAAGAAATTCCTTACAGTGAGAGTGGTGAGACACTGGCACAGGTTGCCCAGGGAGGCTTTGGCTATTTTACAACCATTTCAGGCTTTGATCACGTTGGGTGCTTCTGTGCTCCACAACCTCCCTGGAGGTGTTCAGCACCAGGTTGGAGGAGGCCTTGAGTGAGCTGTGCTAGTGGGAGGTGTCCCTGCCTATGGCAGGGGGTTGGAACTAGATGATCCTTGAGGTCCCTTCCAACCTTACCATTCTATGATTCTGTGTTATCTGGACCTTAGTCATTCTGAATTTCACTTGGTTAAGGAACTAATTTGCTCTCTGCTTTGGCCAAGAGCCGTTGTGAGAGCGTTGCAGGGTCTGATCCCTTCCATCTTCCCACAAAGCTACTTTTTTAATTTTGAAGACTGCTGTTAATGGATTTGTGCTCACACAGAGCTGCACTGATACCTTCCCTCTTTTTGCATAGCCCTGCTCTGCAAGTGGCTGCATTAGCTTTAATGGAACAACTTGAAGGGGGAAAAAAAAAATGCTACTCAATTTGGCTAGACTGCAGGATCTGGTCTTTAGACAGGGCTAAAGCAAATGAGAAAAAGAAAACAGTAGCTTTCCCCCCTTTTATGTTCCTTGTCTAGCTGAGCTGCATGAGGATGAGGGTTTGGGCTGGGGGTGATGCTGCTGAGTAGTGAAACCTCACCATTTTAGGTGTGAACACTTTTGCACACCTTCACAGTAGGGATTTTCCCCTAATGCCTTTTGCATTAACAGCTGTGACAGGAACTCTGCTTCCAGCAGCTTCAAGTGGTTGAATCAATAATAGAAATAGCTTAAAAATACTAATCCAGTGCTGCTATGTGAACATTCCATGCCCAGCCTGCTGACTCTGTATGCAAACAGATAATGGTGGGCATCAATAATTATTTTTTTTTTAAATGTTGATTTTTCTCTCTGTCTAAAACTTCAGTAAATAGCTCCTCAGATGATAATTTTGCAGAGGGCAAAAGTATAGTCAAGACACATGGTGTGTAACCATATGCCAATGGGAGTGATTCATTAGCATTGATGAAAGGAATTCAACCAGCCTGAGTTGGCAGTTGGTGATTTGACATTTGCAGCTAGGCACGGAGCAGGCACAGCATTGCCTGTGTCTGAGTTATTTGCTTCGTGCCAGAGAAATAGGAGCAGCTGAAATTAAGGAGCTGTGGTGCTGTTGTCAGAGCTCTGGATGGAGTAGAACTATTTTCCCCATCTCCAGCAGTTAGGAATGTGTGGTAGAAGACTTGTGAAGTAAGGTTGAGAGCGAAGTGGGGAGCGCAGAAGGAACAACAACTGGGCCATGAAAGATGCTGAGAGGGCTGCAGCAGCTCTGCTCTGAGGACAGGCTGAGAGAGATGGAGCTCTGCAGCCTGCAGAAGGTGGAACCCAAACTGTCAGTCCACTCCCCCCCTCTAAAGGTGGCTTAATCAGGTGGCTTAATTGGGTGGTCATAGAATCATAGAATGGTAAGGGTGGAAGGGACCTCAAGGACCATCCAGTTCCAACCCCCTGCCACAGGCAGGGACACCTCCCACTAGCACAGCTCAGTCAGGGCCTCATCCAACTCGGTCTTGAACACCTCCAGGGAGGGAGCAGCCACAACCTCCCTGGGCAACCTGTGCCAGTGTCTCACCACCCTCACTGCAAACAACTTCCTCCTAACATCCACTTTCAGTCTCCCCTCTGCCAGTTCAAACCCATTCCCCTTGTCCTGGCATTACAAGACCTTGGCAATAATCCCTCCCCAGCCTTCCTGGAGCCCCTTCAGATCCTGGAAGGCTACTCTAAGCTCTCCTGGAATCCTTCTCCTCTCCAGGCTGCAGAGCCCCAACTCTCCCAGCCTGTCCTCACAGCAGAGCTGCTGCAGCCCTCTCAGCATCTTGGTGGCCTCCTCTGGACCTGCTCCAACACTTCCATGTTCTTCCTGTGCTGAGGGCTCCAGAACTGCACACAGGACTGCAGATGGGGCTCTGTTAGCAGGGAGTAATGTCCATAAAGACTCCTGTCCTTCAGCTGCAAGGTGCTGTGTAACCTCCCTTCCTGCCTATTATTTATGTCCCTAGCTTTGAAAAATAGTTTATGCCCTAATTTGAGTTTACTGAGTCTCCACTTTTGATCTAAAAGATGAAGACAAGTGGGGTTTTAGCTGTGGTCCCTAGATGAAGATCACAGGGACTTGAGGAGGGCGTGGGGAATCACAAATAATTAGGCAGAGTGTCAGTGTACAGTACAAAAGGGTTAGCTCCTCTGCAGCAAACACCTCTCAGAGGAACACGAAAATGAATCTCGGTCCATGTATTCCCAGTGCATCTCTGCCATCTTAAAGCCCTGCCTGGGAGTTAGAGATGTAGAATCAGACTTCCACTACAGGGATTTGAGGCATTAATTCATCATTCTATCCATGGCCCAGTCCAGGCTTTTTCTCACTCTGAAAAACCACTGCATCTTCAAATAGCCCAGGAGCCTAAAGCCACATTTTGCCTTTGCTTGTATCACACAAATACATTTTCATATTTATAGGAACCAGCAATCAGATTCCATCAGAGGGAAGTCTCTATAGCATCTGCCTCTTCTATCTGTTAGGTAGTCATGCCTGGCTTTCCTCTGCTCAAGGAATTAGTCAAGCATGTAATAAGCAGATCACTGACAGTTTAAAGCCATTTTTCTGCAGTGGTGCATTGTCAGCTGAATGCAGACAACTTATTCTGAGGGGGATTTCTTCCCTCTCTGTCTAACATTGGCCTTTGCTTTTGAAGTCCACAACTGTATTTGAATTTTTCTTTCCACCAAAATCAAAGTAAAGTAACCCATGGAGGAATCTGATACATCATAGAATGGGAAGGTTGGAAGGGACCTCAGAGATCATCCAGTTCCAACCCCCTGCCATAGGCAGGGACACCTCCCACTAGCACAGCTCACTCAAGGCCTCATCTAACCTGGTCCTGAACACCTCCAGGCAGGGAGCAGCCACAACCTCCCTGGGCAACCTGTGCCAGTGTCTCACCACCCTCACTGCAAACAACTTCCTCCTAACATCCACTTTCAAGCTCCCCTCTCACACTTCAAACCCATTGCCCCTTGTCCTGGCATTGCAAGACCTTGGCAACAGTCCCTCCACAGCTTTCCTGTAGCCCCCTTCAGATCCTGGAAGGCCACTCCAAGGTCTC
>VWZE01004453.1:0-56833 GCA_013396675.1 Eubucco bourcierii
TGGGGGGGCGGGGAACTCCCAAACCTTCACAACCATACATTACCTTCTGTCACATCGTTTCTCTGCAGAGAATCTGAAATAAACATTTTTAAAATGCCATAATTACCTAGTGTCTTCAGTAAGTATGTCTATACTATGTAGTCCTACTTTAGACTGAAAATACCTTGAAATCTCAGATTTCTACTTTGCACATTACAACATGTATGAAAATCTTTGGTTGTATTTGATGTGGAAGATCTGGCTAAATTACGTACAAACATCCCTCTCTGAAGATTCTCCATCATACAGCTCTGTCTGCTTTATACATTTCCTTTGTACTATTTCAAGTACTCTGTAAGGTTTCACAAGGAAAGCTCTCTGTTGCAGTACAGCCTGCCTTAATTCTTAAGCATCTTCCTTTTCCCAGCCTGTGTTTGTAGAACAGCAGAACAGCTGCACTCCATAAGAAACCATTTCCACAACTGCAGGCTCCCAGAAACTCCCTGCACAGCCTTACATGGCTAGGGAGAAGGAACTACACACTGCCATTGGTAGCCATGGGATGCCACATTAGACACTGAGCTCTGCCCCCCTCCACAATGGTCCCTGATGCTGCATACAGGCCAGGCTACCAGGGCGGATGCCACAGCATGTGGCGGAGCAACACACCAAGCACCCTAACAGCTGGGTGAGCTCTTCTCTAGCTGCAAACATCTATCATCAAAAGAGCAAGGGACTGGTAGTTGTAATGTTTTTCTCTCTTAACTGACACATCAATTCCGTGTATTGACAAACAAAGGCAGTTCTGACTAAATACTTGTCTCCCACTCTCTTTCTCTATGAAAAATTAACATGCATAGATGAAGAACAGCATGAACAGGTCTAACAATGAAAGAATAGTACGTGAAAGAGAGACACGACATGCACTGAGGATTAAAAAAAAAAAGAAGGGTGGTTTTACACACTGCCAAACAGCTTTTATTTAAATAGGTTATTGCATCCTGCTCCACTATATACAGCCACACGAGGTTGACACTAGAATAAATCTCAACTCTATAAAAATTTATTGACAGCACAGACTACAAGAGAAGAGCTTGTTTACTCTCATCCTCCAGCTCTTCTTTTCCGGCAAAACTCAGCACTTTAGTGCTGCATAACATTTCCCAGGAATTCTCCATCCAGCTAACTTATCTGGAAATCCAGAGACCACTGGCATTCCAAGGAAAGCTGGGTTACCCCTTCCTTGCTGGAGTAGAGGCCTCCCACCAAGACACCTTAGAAAGCAGAGGAGATAGAGCAGCATGGGGAAAGTGTTTTGATTTTCCAAAATAGAGACTGTTGGGAAAAGGGGTCAGGTACATGGAGAAAGTGAACACTCCACACCAGCACCTGAAGGGGTTGGAACAGCAGCAGTACAGGCAGGGACTGCAGTGGAGGAAGCACTGTTCTCCCCTGCTCAACCCTCAGTGTGCCCTGCAGGCTGTGATCCACAGGCACCACAGGAATCCCACCACTTTCCACAACCCAGAAGCTCTCATGCTCATTCAACTATGGCCACAACCAGTGCTTCTCTGTACTTCTGTTCACACTAAGCAGTAATTTTTCAGCCAAGCAAGTAACTCAGTACTCAACTCATGCCTTAAAGTTTCAGATACCAGTTCAAACTATGCAAAGCCACTCTGTTGTGTGCCTTCCTCTTTCTGATGGTATACAGAACATTGTGATGAAGGCCAGTGAAGCCCTATGGAAGATGGGCAATCTAAATACTACCAGTTTTTACGAACAATCAGACTGCACAAATGAGGCCCAGGGTGCTTTATGTTCAGTTAATTCTATCTTGGGCTGGGATGGATTAGGTGACTCAAGAAAACCTCCCTCAGATGCTGTTCTTTGTTAAAATGCTAATCAACCACCTTCTCCCCTTTGCTCTCCAGCATGTAATGCAATATCTTCAAATCTACTTTAAAAATAAAGGTTAAGCCCTGTGAGAGCAAGAAGGAGTTGGAGGAGGTGTCTTTTTATAACAAAGTCACAAATGAGACACGTTAGGTTAACCAAGCTGAACAGATCCAGTGGAAAATATGTCACATGCTGAACTAACAAGCCAAAACAATGAATTCAGCACAGACTTGGTGGCATGTCCACCTCCACAACCCCTAGAGTCCTTTCCATGCAGTTCTGTGAAACCAGAAATTGACAGACAAGAGATTAAACTGGGCAGTGGAGCAGTAAGTAGGATGGGCAATGTCTACCCAATGCACAGCACAAACTGGCAACACTGAAAAAAACTAACATGGCTTTGGGCACTACCCGTACTTTGCTCAACCCTCCCACTGAGAACTGATGAAAGCAGCTGTCCCCAATAGATGATCTGGCAGAGGATCTAACGTGAGCAATCGTAGGAGAAGACAAAGACAGAGAAGGGGCCCAAACCATGTCAGGCTTTCCATGTGATGGTCTGTTGTGAAAGTTCAAAATAGGCCTAAAACATGTCCTGGATTGTCCAGGCATGTTTTCTGCACTTCCTCTCTCCTGTTGTTGGGGGAAGCAAGGGCAGGAAAGGAAGACAAAAGCCTGGTGCCTTCCAGTCTCCTCTCATTTCAAATTTGTAAACAGGGTACCTGCACATGTTTATACACGTGTTTGTGTTCTGCTCTAAAAGAGTAACAGCAAGCCCTGACTTTACCTAATATGGTTAAGTCTGGCAAACTGCCATTCTGATTGGCTAATTTGTGGCTAAAGAACTATTAGTCTTGGGCTACAATGATAAAAGAGACAAGCAGGTGAACACAGCATGCTCTGCTTTACTGTGCTTCTGCCATTGTTTCTGCCTCAATGAGCTTCTGCCTCATTGTTCTCTGCTGTTGCATACTGCCATGGTCTCTCTACTACATAATGACGATACTTTGGGTTTGTACACCTGGAAGCTGCCTTGCCTAAGTTTACCAGAAATTAAGCATTAATTGCCTTCACACAATAGACTCACTTAGCCAGTATGATATTATGCCTATTTGCACATCTGCGAGACATCCTGCCTGCACCTCTGCAAACCTCCCCACCACGTTCAGAGTCCAAGAGGAACCAGGATCAGGTTAGAGACTGTCTGCCTCTCTCCCTGCATCCTGTTAGAGCCTGGGAAAATTTAGAAGCCTCAACAGCTGACAAGACACCAACAGAACCCCCTTCAAGTGTTTGGGTACTGTCTGGACACTGTAGTTAGCCCCAGGAATCCGGAGATACAATTTTTGTGAGTAAATACTTTAAGCCTCTCTTTAATTGAATTCAAATGCCTTCTGCCTTAAGCAGAAAGGAGCTTCTCAAGTCCCTCCAGTGGGCAAGAGGTATAATTGACCACAAGAACCTCTCTTCCAATTCAATTAAGTTTAATGTTTGTATTATTGCTAATTATTTCTTAAGTGTTCTAGCTCCTCTGTGCTCATCTGTGTAATGTTTTTCATGACCGTTCAAAGAACCAATTATTAAAAATGCTGGTCAGTCGTGAGAGTCCTGAATATGAAAATTAATAAATTATATTAATTTTGAAATAAATCCTGCCCATACCTGCCATCACATGCTCATGTCGGAGATACTGGATTCCATTTGCATGCAGTCCTCCTCAATGTCCTTGTCATCTTCCAAGGGAGGGGTGATAAGAAATCTCTATCCCTAGATGTCCCTTCCACACATATCCCTGGAGGATGTTCTAGGCCATGCCAAAAATACCAGCATGGTGTGTTTCCACACCACTGGTTTGATGGTTTGATCACTGTTCTGACTGTTCTGACAGAGTGAAAAGGAGGTCGTGGAAAAAAAAAATGTCAGTTACATTTTATCTAGAGAATCATTTGACAAAAGTTTGATGGAACAGTGTGAAGTTTTCCCTGGTGTGGGACTAGGACATCCACTGAACTGGAAGGAGGCCAAAGGGCAGAAATCAGAAGGGAGGAAAAAAATTCAAGTGGAAATATCTTTGAGCAAGAGACCTTTCACAGTTTATACTCATTCTTGTTCTCAGGTATTTAAAATACCTTCCTAGAAATTAAGGATAATTATTGTTTCAACTTGTTGTTGGCCATGTCATTGAGTAAACTTTTTTAATATCTTGTGTTAAGAAAGATAACATTTCCAAACAGTAAGAAATTAACCTAGTTTTCTTGTACTTCTGTTTATCGTGGCTCTGGCAGTAAGTGTTGCATCCACAAAAGAAGCATTAGAGAATGCAAATGTGAGGACCAAAGAGTCCAGTGTCACCCACCTGGGGCAGCCACAACGTTTCTTTGACAAAAAAACTAAAAAGGTTTCAAAGGAGGCACCAGAAGGACCTCAAGGCAAATGTTCCATTTTTTAACCAAGTTCATTCACTCCACAGAATTCAAGAAATGTTAAAATACTGATCTCCATTTCAGTCAGCTAGGAAGGGACTTATATATTATGTTGAATTAGGATGAAAAATTACACTTGACTGAGATACACTTTTTAAAACACAAGACATGGATAACACAGTGGACAAAGTGCATGGTTTTATCTAGGAGGTTGTATCAGTTTTAATATTTTGGCCAATTTTTGGACACAAAAAGTCAACAAGAATATAGGAAAAAGATGCTACAAAAGTCAGAGACATGTCCTTGAATGGCTTATTTTCCCTTCTCTTTTTTTGTTTTGCCTTTTTTTTTTTTATCCTGTTGAAATACCCAAACTAGAGTGTTAAAGGGGAAGATTTCAAAGTCCATAACCACTATTCAACGAGGAGCCACAACATATCACACAGAAACCTGAACTGAAGAGGAAAAGATTTCTATCATTTAAGACCCTGGTCTTGCCAAAAGCAAATGTAGATGAATGCAGACTGACAAGCTTTGGAACAAAGAACCAAACAGACAGACTATCACCTAAAGAAAGATTCTGCAGAATAAAAAGAGATTGGAAGTTATTACAAAATAAATCCTTTAAAGCCTTTAGCCATGTATCCAGTTGTAGTAAAGAAAGCAAACAAGTTATGTATTACGGGTAAAGGAATATAAATCAAAGCTGTTGATATTAGCACAATCACAGCACAGCACCTAAAGTTGCAGTGGGAACACATGGTACATTTTAAGGGCACACACACTACAGGAAAATACAGCTTCTTTTTTCATAGAATTATAGAATGGTCTGAGCTAGAAGGGACCTCCAAAGGTCATCTAGTACAACTCTCACTGCAGACAGAAGGTACATTCTCAACTAGATCAGGTAGCCATGAGCCCTGTCAAGCCTCACCTTGAATATCTCCAGGGAAGGAGTCCCAACCACCTCCATGGGCAACCTGTTCCAGTGCTCCATCACCCTCATAGTAAAGAACGTGTTCCTAACATCCAATCTAAATCTGCTCTTCTGTGGTTTGAAGCCATTGCACCTCGTCCTGTCACTGCAGGCCTTTGTAAACAGTCTCTCTCTATCCTTCTTGCAGCCCCCTTCAGGTACTGGAAGGTTGCTATTAGGTTTCCCTGGAGCCTCCTCTTCTGCGAGTTGAACAACCCCAGTTCCCTCAGCCTGTCTTTGTAGCAGAGGTGCTCCAACCCCCTGATCATTTTCATGGCCCTCCTCTGAACCAGCTCCAACAGGTTTTTTTGCAAGTCAAAAAGAAGACCTTTGAAATACTAACAGCAAATGCAAAGTTTGAATAAAACTAGAAGTCAGAGACAATATCTGATATGCTTCCAACAATCAATTTGTTTCTTTAGATGAAGGATTATTTGAATAATTACTAAGAGTTTAGATTTTGGACATGCACAGCTCACCAGATAGTGGTAAAAGAGACATTTGGTATTGAGCATCTCCAAGAACTCTGTGTGAGAGGGTCATAACTGCTTCTATAGAATAGACTGGCTACAAGTGAGTTTTCCCTTCAATATAAAATAGTATCTTTTGTAACACCTACTAGCTTTTTGATCATTTTTTTCCAGCACCTGCCAGCAAATCTTGGAAAATAAGGAAAATATGCTTTTCAGAGAATCACAGAGGTTGGGGGCTGGAACGAACCTCTGAATATCATCCAGTCTAACCCCCCTGCCACAGCAGGATCACTTAGAGCAGATCACAGCGGAATGCATCCAGGTGGGTCCTAAATATCTCCAGAGAAGGAAACTCCACAGCCCCGCTGGGCAGCCTGTTCCAGTGTTCTGTTACCCTCACAGTGAAAAAATTCTTCCTCTTGTTTCCATGGAACTTCCTATGCCTTAGGTTCCACTGATTGCCCCTTGTCCTGGAACTGGACATCACCAGAAGAGCCTGGCTTCATCCTCTTGGTACTTGCCCTTTACATATTTACAAACATTGATGAGGTCACCCCCTCGGTCTCCTCTCCAAGCTAAAGAGTCTCCGTTCCCTCCGTCTCTCCTCATAAGGAAGATGTTACCGGTCCTCAATCATTTTTGATTCTATGATTAGAATATATATGATCTATATCCAAAAATTTTTGATTCTATGATTATTTACAAGGTCTTGCAATGACAGGACAAGGGGCAATGGGTTTAAACAGGCAGAGGGGAGATTTAGACTGGATGTTAGGAGGAAGTTCTTTACAGTGAGGGTGGTGAGGCACTGGAACAGGTTGCCCAGGGAGGTTGTGGCTGCTCCCTCCCTGGAGGTGTTCAAGGCCAGGTTGGATGAGGCCTTGAGTGACCTGTACTAGTGGGAGGTGTCCCTGCCTATGGCAGGGGGTTGGAACTAGATGATCCTTGAGGTCCCTTCCAACCTTAACATTCTATGATTTTCATGGCTCTGTGCTGGACTCTCTCAAGAAGTTCCCTGAGGTCCTTCTTGAACTGAGGCACCCAGAACTGGACACAATATTCACAGTATCACAGTATCACCAGGGTTGGAAGAGACCTCAAAGATCATCAAGTCCAACCCGTTACCACAGACCTCAAGACTAGACCATGGCACCAAGTGCCACGTCCAAATGCGCCTTGAACACCTCCAGTGACAGTGACTCCACCACCTCCCTGGGTAGTCCATTCCAGTAGCCGATGACTCTCTCAGTGAAGAACTTTCTCCTTACCTCCAGCCTAAACTTCCCCTATTCCACATGCAGCCTCACCTGAGCAGAGTAGAGGGGGAGGAGAACCTCTTTTGATCTACTAACCACAGCCCTTCTCATACATCTCAGAAAGGCACTGGCCTTCCTGGCCACCAGAGCACATTGTTGGCTCATTTACAATGTGCCCTCCAGTCTCAATTAGTAAGTAGCCCCAAACTACTGAAATTGTTGGATTTTCTCATAGTTTCTTTATTAAACTTTCTACAGGTCACTGAAGAGCCCATCCAGAATTACTAGGACTGCATATGTCTGGCATACATCTCTTTAAAATAGTAAAATAGTACAAGTTACACTACAGTCTAGCTTAGTACTGTATAACATAAAACTGCTGCACTTTCCTGCAGATTAAGAAATCCTAGGCTGAATGTTCATAGATTGTGCTTTTATGGGTTTCATGTTTACCATGTACAATTACATTTGTTTAACATAGCTTAGAAGGGGAAAAGAATGACAGAAAACCTTTCTGGATAGATTGGTGGGGAGGGGGCTAGGGGTTTTATTTTTCAATACACTTAAAATAATTGTATTCCTACAATTATTTTGCTAGAAATTAATTGTACCACTATATTAAGCATGACCAAAATCACTCATTATATGAGTTGTTATTTTGGTTAAAACATACCTATTACTATGTGTTATGAGTTTAAGAACCACAGAGGTTCTTATGTCCTCCAAAAGTACCAGAGAAAGTACAAGGAAGAGGTGGATGCCAGAAAGTGTAATCTTTGTTATTTAATTTCCATCAGCCCAGTGACGTTTTGGAAAGCCCAGATTGGAGAACTGGGACAAGGCTGAATATGAATTTGTGTATTTTGTATTTCTGTATATATTTGTGAATAGGGTTGGGTTTTTTTCCATTTAAACTTCCAATCCTGTGCAGAGCCTTTTAATTTTACTCCTTTGGGAAGGGATAAAATAGCTTTCTGTCCTTTTGCCTTCAGCAGTTTGTAGCTCAAAACTAGGACATTATTTCATGCCAGATTTAATTTACAAATTTAAAAGATAAATATCCATCCAGAAATCATTCACTTAGAGAATAAACACATACTCATAAACAGCTGCATTCCTCCCCAACTCCATTCACCTCTGATGCCAACAGTAGGAGAAAACCTCAAACAGCGGATTGCCTCATTGACAACAAAACTGCTTTGCTAATTTCCCAGGGTTCACATTACAAAGTTGTCAAAGAAAACACACACTAGCAAATCTCAGAAGTTGGCAAACCACAGAAAAAAAAAGTAGGTTTCATTTTCATTCTCAAATGAATGTTATTATAAACAGTATCTCACGAAGTTAACTGAAACAAGAAGTAAAATTAAGTCCAGGGAAAGAGGCAGCACCATCCAATCAATGGAAAACTATAGAATGAAGAAAGCGCTACAAACTGATGTAGGAAAATCATATGACAACATTTTACAATCCCAGTAACCTTTATGTTCTTTTAACATTTTCTCAATGACTTTTTTATATTTCTCTGTTACAGGTTGATTGGCAATGTTGCATGTTGCATCATTTCTGCTTCAGATCTTGCTATGTGCAGGCCACCTAAGTCTAGTAATTATTCTGAGCTTCGTATCAAATTTCCTCTGCCAGGTCTTCCACTGGGATAAGAACTAGAATGGTTTATACCTGCTGGGAAACCAGTCCTTTAAATCATGCTTCACCTCGGCTTTAACACAAAGTGATTATGTCTCTTAAAGTGTCTGGTGGCTCTTCTCGAGATCAGACCTGGCTGCCAGGCAGAGAAGAAGTCTGCAGTGTCCCATCAGCATAGCTGGCATGCTGTGGACCAGCATGGGGGCTTGTCTTGCCTGACCTGCTGGCTGATGCTTGCTGCAGACAGAAGAGACCCTTCAAGACAGCACCACATGCCAGAAGGGGAAGAGGACCAATCATACACTACAAAGGACTGCTCCTGAGCCAGCTGCCATCCACCCAGAGACACTGAAAATCCAGGCTTCAGTTTTGCATAGACTGTAAACATGCTACTCCTTCAAGTCTCACAAAAATGAAGAATACTGCTGAGAAACAAGCATCACCTTCTTCATAGGAACAGTACAAGTTCTGTCCATGTGTCTTCCCTAGGACTAGAGTGAACTGTTAGCAGCTGGGGGAGGACTATGGGAGAGCTCAGCATGACTGAAAAATATTCACCTGACTTTCACTTTTCTGTATGGAAAGCTGCTTCTAAACACATGAAGTAATATGAACTCTGGGGCAGGTACCTGAATTTGTTGTGGATCCACACATTCTCAGGCAAACAGGCAGTGCAGCACTGTCACAGCAGCAACACAGAAACAGCACAAATATCAGTCACAACACTGAGATCTTACAATACGTTCGCCTGTGACTTAAGCAAGAAATCAGAAAGCCTGACATGAAAAAAGCAATGGAATTTCCAATTCAGATGAAGTATAAAATAAAATATTTTTTTTAATAAAACAAAGCTGTAAGATTGTCAAAGTCATCAAGAAAAGGGGGAAAAAATGTTTCTCCATTTTTTATGCAGGACTTTTCAAACAAAGGCAGCAGTCTGTTTTGTTGTGTTCACAGCTGTTTCCCTATACCAACCTGAGCGAATAATGCTCTTAACACAAGATAACCAAGATAAAACAGTTCATGTAGACTTTCTTAGTATACCACAAAGCAAAACATCCTAAGAATCTAAACCATCAATAACTGGTAATTCTTGCTATCTTTTTTTCTTTAAGAAATGGGTTTCATAATAACTGGGCCAAACGGTGAAATGTATCACACATTCCTCCTCCCTGGGTTTTTAAGAAGTTATAATTCACTGCCAGATAAGCAACACATGAGTATCACTGCCTCACACAGGTTTAAAGTGGTATCTTCTTATGGTCCTGCTCACACATGTGTCTTCCCTTCTCATACCTTTCTGGAAAACAATATTCTTTGTCAAGCAGATGTGTGTTTAATGAAAATGAATCCTTAGTGGACAGCAATAGGCAAAATATTGTGGAAAACAATTATAACAATTGAGGACATTCCCCACTTCCATGATGTTTTGCCAGCTTACACACTGTGGTTATTCACTTGCAAAGACTTTCATTATTCAAAAAATACTGCAAGTTACAGGGAGGGGGAAAGGGAAAATAAAAAAAATAAATAAATAAAAGGCTGGGGGGGAGACATACACACACAAATATATATATATATATATATATACTGAGGTTTAATTAACTGCTAAGCCTTATTCCTAGGGCCAGAAGCAGCCATTTACACCTTTCCTCATGACAGCCGTTAAAGGTTCTCTTCCCTTCAGCATCCCCTCACACAAAGCACTTATTCTCATATAACAACACCATCTAGTGGTAAAATACATACATTACACTTAGAATCACCATGTGTTCGGTTTTTATTTACACGACCGTCGGACGCACACACACACAACGCGGGGCTGGGAGGAAACATTTCCTCGGTCTGCCGAACACACACGTCTCATCCTAGCACTCGAACAAATTCATAATTCTTCATTTCATCTGAACACATTCTTAGCTTTCAGCATGTGAATCCCTGATGTAGATCAGATGAACTCCCCTCCAAAGGATATATTGATGCCATAAACCATTGCAACAGGAGTAAAGACACAGAACCACACTGGAAGGCATCACAAAATGCAGCATTACCTGTTATGAGTGTGCTGACCACACATCTGGCACCGCAGTGTGCCCACAGTTTCTCTATGTCATGTAATAATTTAAGAAACACCATTTTCTCCTGTTCCGAACAGCACAAATGGGGGCAGGGGGGAAGTGGTTACTCCTCTCTACATAGTCAGAGGTTGTATTCAGGTGGTATCCCTTGCACAACTCACTTATTCATGATATCTAAAAAGAGGGAATATTGAACAGAAAGATAAATTGTTACATTTGACTGCAATCCCTTTAGTGCTAGGATGTGAATGGTATGAGACTGCAGAATAAAGGCTGCAGTGAGTCAGCAAGGCAGAAAGATGACAAATGGGAAACAGCGACGACTTGTTCTACAAAACAATAAATTGTGATTACACTGATGATGCAGAGCTAAAAAGCTATTTGGCTTGAAATAAGATTATTCAAAGTTAGAATCCTGCAGTAATGAAATGGGACAATTTGCTCTACTTCAGTGGGTTTTGAGGGAACATTAGTACATTGTAAACAACATATTAACAAAGTGCATATTTGTGAAGGGCAAATTAAGTCAATGTTCAAGCTGAAGGAACAATTGAGCACATAAAGTAGTGCCATGTGCAAGTTCGGCTTGTCATCAGCTTAGCCTCTTGAATTTTTCTCTCTCAAAAAGAACTAGCTTTTGCCCAACAGCTGAAACACCCTTATACTTAATGAAATGCTAAAATTGCATCCTAAGAACTTACATAAATATCCATTCACTATGAAGTTCTGCTTATCTTGAAACAGGAGATTCTACAAAATCTCTGTTGTTTGAAATATGTTCTCATAAAACTAAGTATATTGCTTTCAAAAAACACGGTGGTCTGGAAGAAGCCTTCATCAAACTTTCACTGGAGTTCCTCCTTTTCTGCAGTACACACAATCATCCAAGAATCCTAAAAACTATTTAAATGTTTGCTTTCTTCATATTCAAGACTAATAATGTAACCATCACCCTGTGAAAAAAAAATTATGCTTTTCAAAATCTCTTTGAAACAGCCACTTCACTTAATGAAAAGACCAGCAAAAATAGAAAATTTCTAAACATGGAACATTTATTAGCTAGTAATAATAACTTCCTATTTAAAAAAATAGCAATTTAGCAACAGTGATTAATCTAGGAATTGTTTAGAATACTATTAATAGTTAAAATGTTAACAAGGGAATATGGTGGCAACCTCTTATGAATAAAGATGGTGAATAATATTATGTTTCAAGAGATTCTGAATAGACATGTCATGGTATCATGCAGTTTCTCTCCAATGTACATTTCTGCCACCCTCAAACATGTAATTACATTATCATGAGCTTCAATTTATAATTTTAGATGTTAGTTATCAGCTTTATCACATTTTGGGTTTTTAATCTATTCATGAAGCTCTTTACATTGACAACTACAATATGAAACTTGACCTTAACAGGATCGGTATATGGTTGATATTTGTAATTTATTCAAGTCTGTTTGTATAGGGAAAACATCAGTTTCACTGCTGAATTGAGTCAGGAATTGACATGTTCTATTCCCTGAGATTTCAAAAACAGTGAATTAGAAACTGCAAACAGAATAGTTGCTGGCACAAGATTCCTAAAGCACCACACCTGCTCTGCTCAGCCCACCTCATATGGAGGTGCTCAGCCCACCTCATATGAGGAACACTCTGCTCCTCATACCAACAATCCATACCCAGGTCTCTACAGTTTCAACCTGTCAGTGATAATTATTGGCTAAGATAATTACATTCAATGAAACCAAAGTGTAAAGCCAGGCTTTGGAGCTAATCTATACTACTAAATGAAATTCCTTTTCATTTTCAGAGAAAAGTTACATTTATGAACAGATGATTTGTCATTGATTCTGTGCTGTTACTTGCACTTAAATTAAATACCTTATGACATAAACTTCAGTACAGACACATCAGACTTGTTGTAATTGTTACAATCGTATCACAAACAACTTTTTGCACATTGTAGAAGCACTACAAGAAGTATTTAACCATGGAAATTAGGCTTCCATCATTCCCACCTTCATAGCTCCTAAGACAAAAATTGCAAAGGTGGTGCAATTCCGCCAAATTGTGGTGGAAGGCCCAAATTATACCTGGAACACATATCCTAAATATCCACCTGAATACTCATCTTGCCCACCCCCACCCCCAACCCCCTTCTCCCCTTCTTCTCAGGTGGAAGAAGCAGGAAAGCAGACAAAAGCCTTGGTGCCTCTCAGTCTACCATAGAGACACTATATTTGGAGTTATCATACACTCAGCTTTGTCTCTGGTAAACAGAGGTCATGGTGCTGGACTTGTGCATCTCCCTTTTTTAGTGAGGTGACTTGGGATTGGTTCCAGGGATGTTTTTTGTCTGTTGCTATTGATCAAAAACACTTGGTCAAAACTCTTAAAAACCCCAGCCAACTCATTTGTCTGCTGCTACTGCTATTATTTTGTCTGCTACCTGTCTGTGTTGCTTCACATCGGGTAGAGGGGACTTGTTTTTTCCCCACAAACGGCAGACCTGACCCTGCCTGTCTGTCACAGTGGGTTAAGGGACTGCAAGGCTTGCCCCACGCTGGGGTACAGCTGCCCACCTGAGCTCAGCCCAGCCCCAGTCTGTTTGACGCTGGCCGAGCCTAAGAAACAGCCTAGCGATGACTTTACGACACCAGGACTTGCCGGCTCGCCGCTCTAGATCGAGAGCCGAGCCCTTTGCCGAGCACCGCAGCCGATCGCACTGCTCCAACCCAGAAATCAGGATCCTGCTTTGCCCAGGGCCTGACCACTCCGATAACCTCCTGAGAGCCACAGAAGGTTTGCCTAATGTCCGTGGATCTCCTCAGTCAACGTGTTCCATTGGAGCTACGCAAGCAGCAAAACCACATAGCCATCACCGTCATGTGGAAGGCCACCATGCAGCAGGGACTGCATTTTATTTCTTCATTTAAGCTTCTACCCATACTTTCAGATTATAAATATTGAGGCTTCAACCAGTGAGCAAATTAACTCTCTTTTCTGAATTTCGTGAAAGTCTATGTTTAATCTTAAGGTGGCAGTTTGTGCTGCAGGACTCTCTAGCTGTTTACATTTTCTAAACGTTTCTTAAAATCATTTAAATTAATTTGATTAAATATATATACATTCTGCAAAGACAGTTTTACAGACTGCATAATAGAATCTGTGTGTTAATTTTAAATAAGGTTGGGGAAATTTTCTTTATTTAATAAAAATATTTAATATTTTTGTAGTAGCCTCATTACAACTCACTTATAACCCAGATTCAAACCCCTTCTTAACAGGACAATCACCACCTAACACACAAAAGCAAATGTTGAACAGGATAACATTCATATTCTCCATATCTGTGGAGATGTGATGGTTTGGGAGTTACCCACTCCCCTACACTTTGTAAAATGACCCAGACTAGAACTCAGTCGGCTGGAAGTTAAGGAATGAAGCTATATTTACAGCTTTGCACAATGTACAAGCAGATCTATACACTATATACAGGAATATTTCTGGAAATATACAAGTTAAAGGTAATACAGAAACACAATACCCTTCCCAGAAATCAGAGACCCCAGGAGGGGCTCCCAACCACCCTTCCACCTTCTCCCCACCCCTGTACCTTACCCCAAGGTTTGCCTTATGCGCAAGGTGAATTAGGAGGATCGGCCAGGTGGATTAGAAGAAAAGTGGTTAGTGAGGATTAATAGGCAAGGAGAAGCCAGAGCCAGAAGCTGCTAGACCGCCCCAGAAAGAGAGACAGACTGAGATTGACTTATCTATGTTTTGGGTTCTTTTCCCAAAACAATCCCAGCAAGCCTATGAGTAAAATAGACATCACCATTGTTTTCCTTTCACAGTCTATAGTGTAATTTTCTCTATTAAAATGTTCTAATTAGCCTCAAACCAGCACAGGAGATTTATTACAGAATTTATGGAGAACATTTCCTTGGAGGGGCATGGCTCAATATTTTCCTATCTTAAATTGACAAATGTAATTATGAAACTGTTTTAGTAAGTTAAAAGAAGTGGTTACAAAAGTGGTATCCAAGGGCCTGGCCAAGAAGAAATAGGAGTACTGAAGGAGTCTATCCTGGGACCTATAAATATATACTGTCAGCACTCCAATACCTCCATTTTGGCATTTTATGCAGTTCCAAGTAGTCCTAATGAAGTTTTGCTGTTAATTTGAACACTGTCATGCAGATAATGCAGCTACACAATAATGATAACCCTCAAAAACATCTCGATATTCCAGTTTGAAGATCCATTGATCACAAAGAAACTAATTCCCTTTTCACCCAACTCTTTCGTTATTTTCCTAGCTAAAAGAAGCACATCTATGAACATTTGTATTTCCAAGGTGCACATCTGTTCTGTTTCAAATCAGACTGAAATTTCTCTCCAAATTTTGTTTTATTCATAAAGATTAGTCATTGCAGATTTTACTTCATTAATCATCTTAGTTTTTTTTTATTATGACATCTATTAGCAATCAAAAATTTTCAAGAGTTCTTGGAATGCACATTAAAATTACATGCCCCACTATACATCTTATGTACAAGTAATTAAGAAACTACTTCTACATAAACTATAGTAGGTTTTATGGCAATCTTCATTAATTCCTGGAAAACCATTTTTCACTCATTCTGGAAATTGCAAATCTTCTTCCCACTACGTGGAGTGTGCTGACTTTTAAACAGGTATTAGAGCACAATCAAAACCAGAGGAGGGCAACGAAGCTGAGGAAAGGCCT
The DNA here is from genome assembly GCA_013396675.1 of Eubucco bourcierii. NCBI lineage: Eukaryota > Metazoa > Chordata > Aves > Piciformes > Ramphastidae > Eubucco > Eubucco bourcierii. The sequence continues at coordinate 15,484 of VWZE01004453.1, forward strand.
GAAAAATAAATCTGGTGAAGAGCAACTGGAGGAGCTGGGGCTGTTTAGTCTGAAAAAGAGGAGGCTGAGGGGAGACCTCATCGCTGTCTGCAGCTACCTGAAAGGATGTTGTAGAGAGGTTGGTGCTGGTCTCTCCTCACAGGTCATTAGTGATAGAGCAAGAGGGAATGGCCTCAAGCTGAGACTGGGTAGGATTAGACTAGGTATTAGGAAACATTGGGATGGGCTGTCCAGTTTGCTGGTTGAGTCACCAAGCCGGGATGTGTTTAAAGGTCGTTTGGATGTGGTGTCTGGGGATACAGTTTAGGGTCCTTGTAGAGTAGGGTTAATGGTTGGACTTTGTGATTCTTCGGGTCTTTTCTAACCTGAATGTTTCTGTGATTCTGTGATAATCACAACTTTATTTCTAAGTAGACCAGATAAAATGTTTTACAGCATATCTGCTCTGTTACCTTTTCCTCCTTGTGTCTAAGTCAATAGACCTCAGACATTTTTCTCTGTAATATGCCATCTCCATAACAAGTACATAGAATAAAATGATGTACGGACACAAAATATTTAAGTACATACATAATGCAATTTACAGTACTTTCACATGGGCCATATGCATTCTGGAAATAGAGTTCAAAACTCATCTTTTTGCATTTCCCTCATGGCTATACATTGCTTAACTGTGAGATCCTCTTATGTTCCTGGATGGGTGACACACAGACATGTGCTGTTGATGCTTCAGATCAAGTACACAGGACTGCTCTGATACTCCTGTTGAAAGGCCCCCTATAATACAGTGACTATTTATATTATTTTTCTAAGTCCTTAATTTGCTGGTGAGGTCCACTAACCTCATCACTGGATCTGAGAGGTCTTTTACCTCAGTTCTCACTTCTCTGAAATTCTCACCTAATCCTTGTTCTTAGTGACAAAGGACCCGATTTCTCTCCCCAGATCTACCATATGCCCTTAAAGCATCCCCCATTTCAGCAACTGTCAATATCAGTGGATCCGATATTGAATATCAGTGGATTTGTTAAGGCCACTAAGTATTAATTTCCATGTACCATCAGAAGATGTCCTGCTACTGTATTCCATCCTGCACAAATGTTTCAATGAATACTTGAAATAAAACTTAGAAATGTCTGTATGTGGCAAACTTCTGTTGTTTTACATAATCTAAAAAATATTTTTGCTTTAATTAAAATTTTAAACATCCAGGAACTTTATCCTCATTTAGGTAGCAAGGTGCAATAACAAGTTCTGACAAGAAAGATCTGAAATACGAAGCCACTACCACAACTATGTTCTGCATGAAACTTGGTGCATCTTACAATGATACAAAGGAAGAAGTTTGATGTATTTTTTAAAACCTTAACCACTAAGCTCAAAGAAAGATGAAGTTTCCTTATGCTGATTATTTAACAGAATTACAGATAAAGGTTCAATCCACAGTTACATTGTTTAGAGCTGCTCTGCAGAAGTATGGTTGATTGGTTCGGGTTTCCTCTTACATGGGCAAAAGACAAATTAAATGGGTAGCATTCATTTACAGAGATGGCGTTTTTATTTTAAAGCTGATACACAAAAAATCTCTTCTAAACCTAAGGCATACTCAGAAGTTCCCTTTAATAAGAATGATTTGTTTCTGAAGATTGATGAGGATAAAGTACAGATCATCTATCTGCAGGATGGCTCAAAGCACCCAATGTGAATGCTCTGAACTACCCTCCAGACATGTCCTATGGTCTTTACTGACTCTAAGAAAAGCTGTGGGAGGACAACTCTAGTTGTCTGGAGCAAAGAGATAGTAATAAATTTTTTTAACATAGTAATGTTTTTTGGATTTCTGAAGTGTTCAGTGGCAATTTATCCCCTGCTACACTGACATACTATCTCACCATGGTTCTGTAGCTTTTACAGAAGTATATTCTGCTGAACTTTTGTTCCTCTCAAAGAGTATTTTAGGAACAGGGTATGTATAAAAGTGTTCCAGTATGCAGGATCTTTGATCTGCCATACCTTCCTCTATGGAAAGCCTTGCTGTATGCCAATTCACTCACATCTGGGTTTACCATTGTGTAGTATCTCAGAGAAAAGAGCACTGGGAAACATGCACGGAACAGAACTGCAAAATAACAACAAAAAATAATGTTATTAAGATTACACTTAAGAATAAAGATTTGGTTTCTTCATCTTCTTATCACAGAATCACAGAATGTTAGAGGTTGGAAGGGACCTCCAGAGATCGAGTCTAACCCCCCTGCAGGATCCCCTAGGTTAGTCCACAAAGGAATGCATCCAGGCAGGTTTGAATGTCTCCAGAGAAGGAGACACCACAACTTCTCTGGGAGCCTGTTCCAATGCTCCATCACCCTCACCATAAAGAAGTTTCTCCTCATGTTGAGCTGAAACCTTCTACATTTGAATTTGTATCCATTAGCTTGCTTCAACCTCTCCTTCCCCTAGTTTAGCTGAAATATCTTTAATAAAAAGGAATTTCATTGTCTCAGATGAATGTTCTTCACAGAAAAGGTAAGCAATCTCGGAAGAATTCAGACCCTGTCCTGCACCTTCACAGCCTTACAGGTCACAGAGGCGTGTAATTCTTTTCCATAATTGGACATAATTCTATGTGTGAGGATTTAACATTGTTAGTGAGAATTATTTAGTCAGGATTTAACAACAGAAGAAATACTAAAAATGTGAACTGCACAGTTCATTCATAGCTATTCTTTGTCTACAAATGTCATCTAAAAACTGATCACAGTATTATTAGAAACTCTAAAATTCAGAACAGGATAGTTCAATGCAGCAGCAGCACATCTTCCTTTGGCTGTTTTTGGTGCTATTGAGTACGTTGAGAGGCATAGTCACCTAGGTTCCTGTTCTTCTCACTGCATAATAGACAGCCAAGTGCCAGCAGAACCACATACACTATGCCAGCTCAGCCTTCCTGAGTCTACGTAGAGCCTGAAAGCACAACTTGGTGACAGACATTGTTTAATTGCTTGCTGCTCCCTCTTCAGTGTCATGCAGACACACAGCCCATAATACTTCCACATGAGCAAATCCCACAGAAGGGTGCAGAAAAAGCACCAGAGGTATGTAAAGTGGGAGCCTCAGCACAGAAGAAAGGAGAGAAAGATGGAAAAATGAAAGCCAAATACTTTCTTGTAAGAAGACTGGCCTGGTAAGCAGCAGAGTCCAAGTGACAACACATACAAATGTTTTATTCTGCCCATGATATTTGCAAAAGTCTCCCTGACATTGCAAGGGACAGTAGAGGTTATGTTCAGCCTATACATCTTCTGACAGACTGTAAGATAAATGCAGAATTTTGGTTTTTTTCCTCTTCATGAATTTGCCATGCCAGATCAAAGAAGCGGGAATCTGGGATCAGTGCAGTACTGATACAGCTAGCAGAGTTGTTTATTTGAGAGGCTAAATTCAACCTTCGCTTGGTTGAATAACTTAATTGTGCTTGCTGGGAGCTGCTTTTTAAAAGGTTCAATTCTTTCTGCTGCCAAGAATCAAAGTTTGCTTTCAGCATGTGGAAATTACCTCAAGGGAAGGCTTTTGTGAGCCAAACCATTCCGAAAGTATTCTTAATTGCTTTCCACAGTCTTGTGAAACAGGAGATTATGCAGTAAATCCACATTCAAAACCAGAAAAATTAAGGAGACAGAAAAGTGAACAAACAACCTCACAGATAAAAATAATAATCTTAACTACATACTTTAAGTGACAAAATACAACTTCAGATGTTAAAGAGTTTTTACCAATTACTGCACCCTCCCTGAAACACTATAATCAGTTTACATTAGCAACAGAACACACACTATGCAGATTTTATTCAAACAAATTGTATGGCCCACTACTTGAAAACTGCTTGACTGGCCTATACAGATGCATATTATCTTTATTTGTAAACCTCCTCATAAATTAATCAGAACTTACAAGATATAGAAAGCCTTCTGAAGAGTAAATAATTTTACCTTTCTCTTGGTTTTCTGTTACTAACATGTCACAAGTTTCAGGAAGGATGAGATTATCTTCCATACTAGAATAACAATGCTGACACAACGATATTGAAGTTATCACTGAAAAACATTAGTCTGCAGATAGTTTTCATCTATTGTATGGAACTACAAACCTATTTCTTCAGGTTTTGGTGGCAATGTCTCACTCTGAAGGTAGACAAAAAGAGTAGCTGAACACAGCTTCTGTAATCAACAGCTTTATACTCTTCAAAATGTCTAGGATTATGTCAGGAAAATTCAGAGCACTTCTCAAGTTTAGAGAACAAGGAAACAGAAAGCTTTGAAGACAGATTAGTTAAAAAACAGAATGTCTATAAGTATTTAAAAGCATTTAATACAGATATTGGTGCAGATGGGTTAGAGAGCTCTCATTCTAAATTCATATAAGATATGACAGGTTTTGTCTCTTCAGTGATTCTTCTGTCAGCTCAGATAATTTGCAGAGAAATATATCTGCTTCTCCCCCCCTCTACAGAGACATCTCATTCTGCCATTCAGGAAATGTAAGTATCCAAGTGGAAGCCTTTTCTAACTCTGTTCACTAACACACTAACGCACGTTTCAAAATAATCATACAGGAAGCTCTAAGCACTTCAGGTGACACCTATGTTTTAAAATAAGCATGAGTTTGAAGTGTTCCTCAATCATTTTCTCTGTAAAGAGAATACAAGAAGAGCAATCCATAATTAGTGGCAGATCAGATTAAAGCCAGAGAATGTCAATATAGTAGGAAATGTAGGAGTCTGCCATAAAATCTTTCAGGCTTGAAGCCCTCTTAGGTGAGACGCTTGCTAAAACTGGCAGATGACAAGAACATGTAATACAGGTTAGCCAATGTACACCATATGAAACGCTCCCGCCTACAACCATGTCTAAAATTAGCATGCCTCTCACCAAAAATAATAAGTTTTTCAGTACATGATGCTACTTCACCTTAAGGTGGAGGGAGTTAGGCTAAAGAAATGCTCACAGAAAAGTAAAAGGTCTGTAGCCTCTCTAGTGCTTCTGTACAAAAGGTATCTATGGAACTCCTAAGCTGATGTGGTAAGGTATGTCTGCCTGGAAGTGATTTGGATATTTGATCAAGCCCTGAAACAGAAAGCAGGTCTTATTAGGTTCAATCTCATTAAATAACTGCAAATTAAATTTCTTATAGATTAGAAATATATCCTCAGAAGCTGGATATTTTAAAATTCAGTTGATATAGCACAGTTAGGCATCTATGAGGCCTTTGACAAAGCACTCCCTGACACACTGATGAAAATGCATTACATGAAATCAATTTAGCACATCTTAAATTCATTAAAAACTGATTAAATGAAGAGATCTCAAAAAAAAAAAAATCTTCTCCAGTGATGCTGTTACTAGTGGAATCCTGTAGGATCTATTCTTGATTGCAGGAGAAATTATTACTATGTAAAATAGTAACATTTGTGGAACTTGTCATAATCCAAAATGTTAAGATAAAATCTGCATTCTACAAAGTGACTTCGTAGTTTGGTAACTTAGGTTTATTTGAATTACAGGCACTTTAACAGAAAACTATAGAAAGGTTGAATTACCCAGACCACACTTTGTTATGAGAAACTTTGTTTTAAAGAATTTGAGAGCTAAGACAATGAACTAACCATAGATGTGCAATGCAGTACAGTGCCATGACTTAGATATTTATTTTGTATAACTATTAAGTGGGACTGATGAAAATGCTTTACTATGCACTGCAAGGTATGACATATTACAGGACCACCTACAGAGTGAAAGAAGAGGAACAGGTAGAAACGTCCTCCCCAGTCTTTCTTTTTCAGCCTGCAGAACAGCTCCCTGGGAAGAAGGAGATGCTTCTGATCCCTTCTCCTCCAGAAATAAAGTAGCAAATGTCAAAAGAGATTGCTGGTAACATCTGGAGGCCCCTTTCAACCTCTAAAATTCTGTGATTCTGTGAAGGGGACCTTCAGGAAGGCTTAGGAGGAACTGCTTAGAAGAGCTTGTATTGATAGGACAGGAGGTAACAATTTTGAACTAGAACAGGGCAGATTTAGGTTGGACATTAGGAAGAAGTTCTTTACAATGAGAGGGGTGAAATACTGGAACAGGTTGCCCAGGGATATGGTTGAGGTCCCATCCCTGGAAACATTCAAGATCAGACTTGCTGTGGCCTTGGGCAGCCTGATCTAGTTGGAGATGTGCCAGATCACTGAAGGGGGGCTGGACAAGATTACCTTTGAGGGTCCCTTCCAAACTGATGCATCTGTGAATCTCTAATCAGAACTAGAGAAGGTAATGCAAAGGTACATAAGCTAGTTCCCAAGCAACTGCATCACTATCTAGCAGTATTTAAAAAAACAAACAAAAAAAAAAAAAAAAAAAAAAAAACCCACATGTGATTTTCAAATACATGAAGTGGGGGGAAATCCCACAGTATTGCATAAAACAACATAAAATGACATAAGGTATCAAATAGCACTCATCAGTACATCTGTACAAACATTGGGATTCATGGTTGACGTAATAAAGAGGTAACAATATTTAAAATAAAGCAAGAATAATTCATAAAATACATGTGGTTGGAAGAGACCTCAAAGATTATCTAGTCCTGTTTAAATCTGCTTTATCTGACTCAAAAGGGCATTTTTTTACAGTTTCAACCATTTTAGAACTTAACTTACTCAAAAAGGAAAATGCTGTTTCCAAATGAAAATCAAGTAAATCCATTTCTATAACATCAAACTATCCTGCGCATTCCTGAAGATAAATGCATCAATGTTCACCTTAAAAATCCAAAAATATTTCAATGTTTCCAAAAATCCCTTTCTATCCCAAACTACATCTGTTTCTCAGATTGCATCCCATTTCACATTTCAGTCTCTCCTTGCAACCTCTTCACTGAATCTGTAAATCAGGTGAAAATGTATTTCAGGACATCTAAACTAAAAAGGTTACATTGGGTAAATTATTATCTTCGAATGTCAGTGCTACAACATTTCATATTCTTCTTTACTGACTTTTTCTGTCATTCCCTTTTGGCAGAACTGCACATAAAGGCTGTAGAAAAGGTGAGATAAACATTATTCTCAACAGTATTTTTCTGTTCGCAATGATTATACAGAGAGAAAGTCAAGACAAATCTAATGACTCACAGAAGATTAGCAAAATGTCGCATGCGAATAGCATTCTTGTGATGGCATCTATAGAGGAACCACACTGGTAATCTTGCATTTGACAAACCAAAACTATGACAAAACAGTGAAAGACTGTTGGAAAATTTCAGCCAAATGTAGTTCTGAACAGACCTCACAATCAGTAGGTTGAGATGGGAAAAGTCAATCCACAAGAGTAATACTGCTATAGAATGCATAAATAGGCAATGCACATGGGTATGCCTGCATGCTCTGGTCACTCTTGTTCTACTGATTTCCAAAGCCCGTTGGAAGATTTCCAAAAGAGTTCCATGGCTAAATCACAGAGGCAGCAATAAAAATCTCAAAGATAAATTTAAAGTGTTTAAGGACTTCTTACTTTTCAGTCTGCATTAGATATAATGATAACTTAGATCTGTATTTCACAGGATGTTATGAGTTGGAGTGACCTCTGGAGATCTTTAAGTCCAAGTCCCCTGCCAGAGCAGGGACGACCTAGTGCAGGTCACACAGGGGCACATCCAGACAGGGCTCGAAAGGTTCAAGAGAAGGAGATTCCACAACCTCTCTGGGGAGCCTCTTTCAGTGGTGTGTCATCCTTAAGGTAATGAAATTCTTCCTCATGTTGAGGTGGAAGTTCCTGTGCTGTAGTTTACATTGCCCCTTGTCCTGTCCCAGGGCACAAATGAGCAGAGGCTGTTCCTTCCTTCTTGACACCCAGTCCTCATCTATTTATATCCATTTATTAGATCCCCTCTCAGCCTTCGCCCCTCCAGCCTAAACAGCCCCAGGGCTCTCAGCCTTTCCTCCCGTCTCTTCATCGTCCTTGTAGCTCCAACCATCCTTGCAGCCTTTTAATCATCCTTGTAGCCCTTTCAGCAAACTATATGCAACACATAAAATGAACTTCTCAAAAAACAAAAAAATCAAATTTAATTAAAAAATTGAAACCCCACTCACTAAGATCAAATTTAAAATCCCACTCACTAAACCCAAACATTTTGAAAAGTTTGTGGCATCCACTTCCAGTTGAGAACAGAAACTCACATGCAAACTTGTGAGACCTTTTTTGAGACTGATAACCTTTTAACAGCCTAAACATTCTGCTTTAGAAGATTCATTCCTGCCTTCTATTTCTCAAGTGTATTTCTCCTCTGTCTAGGGTAGCAAGTTTTTTCTGCCATTCGTTGTTGTTGTTACTTTCTGATTTGAGTTTGTTTTGATCTCTTGAAAAATAGATCAATGTAAAGTCTTGAAGAAATTGTAAATAATGAGTCATGTTTGCAGAGAAGAAACAGCAAGGATTTGTCAGTTTAAATGAGAATCCTAATTTGTTTTTTAAATTCATCGTGAAATAAAAATGCTTAGCATGATTCTTTCTAAATAATTCAAATTAATTTCTACTGCTAGAGAAAATCAACGACTGAAACATTGATAAAAACCTGTAACACTTTTTATCTTAGTTGGTTGAGAGGGTCGTGTGTGGCCTTCATATCACTCCGACACTCACACTTAATCAGAGAAACAAAAGAATTGTTTTATTTTACTATCCCATGTAGAAAGTTCACAAAGCCCTCCAGTGAGACCATTCCTACAGTCAAATCTTGGACTGAGAAGTTATGGAAACTGTATTTGTTCCAAGTGACCTGTAATTATACCAAAGGTCATCCTTACTAGGTAAAAACCTAAAGGCATTCTGCCATCTCCCTTGTCAAGAAAAGGCATCATTTACAATTCATGTTTTCTGAGGACTTTTACTTTACTTCATAATCCATAGAAAGCTGACATAAAACAGTCTTTCCCCTCACCAGACAGCAATCTACTCCTCACAGGCTTCTCAGTCTTGAAACCCAGTCTGCCTGTCCATGACAGTAGCTGCAAGGGGCCTGACTAAAAGCACATCTCCTCCAGTAAGTAGTTTCTAACAGCTGCCAACAGCAGGAGCCTCCTAAGAAGTTTATACAGAGCTTTTAAGAGGGTAAGTAAGCAGAGATAATTTCCGCAGAACATAATCCCAACCTTCAGGAATTTGCAGCTGAGTTATTCCTCAGGCGATGAGGGTATTATTGTCTTTAATAAGAACCTGATGATTTTTTCTTCATAGAAGTGCCAATTTGTGAAGTCATGTAGACTTGTAGAGTCCACAACACCCTGAAGTAAGCAGTTCTGCAGCTCCTACCTTTCCCACACAGACTTTGGGGTTTCTTTCATTCTCCTTCATCACTTGGTCCAACCTAGGGCACTCCCAATCCCTAGCTGATCAGTCCTGCATGGAAGAGAGCTGATGTGCTCTAAGCTGGTATGATAAATAAATCCTACTATTCTATACTATATCCCATATATACTACATAGATATGGACATTTTGGAATTGGTATGTTATTCTCATGTGTTCTTCTGGTAATCATAGAATCATAGAATGGTAAGGGTGGAAGGGACCTCAAGGATCATCTAGTTCCAACCCCCTGCCATAGGCAGGGACACCTCCCACTAGTACAGGTTACTCAAGGTCTCGTCCAATCTGGCCTTGAACACCTCCAAGGAGGGAGCATCCACAGCCTCCCTGGGCAACCTGTTCCAGTGCCTCACCACCCTCACTGGAAAGAACTTCCTCCTAACATCCAGTCTAAATCTCCCCTCTGCCAGTTTAAACCCATTGCCCCTTGTCCTGTCATTGCAAGACCTTGTAAATAATCCCTCCCCAGCCTTCCTGTAGGCCCCCTTCAGATACTGGAAGACTACTGTAAGGTCTCCTGGAAGCCTTCTCTTCTCCAGGCCGAAGAGCCCCAACTCTCTCAGCCTGTCCTCATAGCAGAGCTGCTCCAGCCCTCTGATCATCTTCGTGGCCCTCATCTGGACCCACTCCAACACTTCCATGTCCTTCCTGTGCTTAGAGCTCCAGAACTGCACACAGTACTCCAGGTGGGGTCTGACAAGAGCAGAGTAAAGGGGCAGAATCACCTCCCTTGCCCTGTTGGTAACGCTGCTCTTGATGCAGCCCAGGACTTGGTTGGCTGTCTTGACTGCATGCGCACACTGGAAGGGTTTAGGTTGGAATGGACTCCAAAGATCACCTGGTCCAAACCCCTCAACACAGACAGGGACACCTCCCACTAGAACAGGTCACTCAAGGCCTCATCCATCCCAGCCTTGAACACCTCCAGGGACAGGGCATCTACAACCTCCCTGGGCAACCCATTCAAGTGTTTCACCATTCTCACTGTAAAGAACTTCTTCCTAATATCGAGTTTAAATCTCCACTCTAACAGTTTAAACCCATTACTCCTCATCCTGTCATTACAAGACCTTGTAAATAGTCCCTCCACTGTCCTCCTGTAGGCCCCCTTTAGATACTGGAGTACTCCAAACATTATGAATTACATATGCCACTTGGTTGTCATATTAATCCTGAGATAAAGAATATTTCAGGGCTCTGCCCAATAGAACAGTACCATTCCCATCTTTCTAATTAAGACCCTCATTCTCAGGTTTTATTAGGTGAAAAAACTGTAGGTCATAATAGAACCTTATTCAAGTTGAATGTTTGCAATCTGTTGCACCTGTTACTGTTTTTTCAGATAGTTAAGATACATGTTCAGTTAAACAAAGATCACTGGTATCACCTTGAATCATAACACCAAACCTGTTATGATAAACACACACAAAAAAAGCCTATTCAATCTCAGAAGCATGCTGTAATACATTCTCTACAATCCACACTGCTAAGCATATAGAGAAAAATACCTAGGAGCCACAACATAATTTTCAGTTACTGGAGTTTGAGTGAGATCCCCAGCTAGGAGAACATGTTCTGCCAAGTGCCTGAAAAGAAAACATAACCTCCATAGGGCATCATCTTGGAAGGTACAGGATCTGTTGTGAGCCTGAGGAAATAATTAACCAGAGATGGTCACAACACAGTAGACAGATGGCAAGGAACTAACCAGAGAATGAAGAAGTCCTTCCACAGAGTTTTTTGGACAGTTTTATACAGTCTCACATCACAGACTGATCACATAAAGTAAACTTGAACCTAAGTACCCTCCACAATCGGAAGGCCACCTTAGTCATCACACTTGTTCTCTCTGAAAGTTCATGTTTGAGTACAAAATATATTCCTGAATTTAGACAAAAACTCAAAGGAAAAGGTTTTTATTCAGTTCTCTACCAGAATAATGCCAAGTCCCAAGAGCATGAAAGTGAAATAGTTACTTTTTTTTTTCCCCCCCACTTTTAATTTTCATCTCAGTCAACTTATACCATGAGGGATTTGGCTTCCACCTAGGGTGGGAAATTTTCACCCATCTTCTTCTGTTGGAAAAACACGTTTTAGAATGTGTCCCTAAACAGAGGAAACAAGATCTCATAAGAGCTCCTGAAGATAGACCATTTCTCCACCTGGACATCTTTTAACAAATGGTGCATAAGAAACTCAAAATGTCCATCAAAACTGTATGCTCATCAAAAAAAATCAGTCACTAGAATAGCATGCTGTTGGGTTTACTGTCCTTTGACAAAGTAAGACTTTTTTTCTCAGAAGAGTAGAAGTACTCAGAGAAGAACTGCCACATGAAGTTTTAATCAAGAGTCTTCAAAATTTTAACAAATCTTATACAAATTCTTAATTTTAAATGAAACATACGTCAACCATCTCCTGCCCTGCATCAAGAGAAGTGTGGCCAGCAGGTCAGTGGAAGTGGTTCTACCCTCAACTCCACTCTGGTGAGACCCCACCTGCAGTACTGCATCCAGTTTTGGAGTCCCTGTTACAGGAAAGATATGGACGTGCTGGAGTGTGTCCAGAGAAGGCATGAGGATGATCAGAGGGTTGGAGCTTCTCTGCTATGAGGACAGGCTGAGAGAGTTGGGATTATTCAGTCTGGAGAAGGCTCTGAGGTGAACTTTCAGTATCTGAAGGGGCCTACAGGAAAGCTGGTGAGGGATATTTTAGGATGTTGGGTAGTGACAGGACTAGGGGGGATGGAGCAAAACTAGAAGTGGGCAGATTCAGATTGGATGTTTGGAAAGGCTTCTTCACCATAGGGGTGGTGAGACACTGGAAGAGGTTGCCCATGGAAGTGCTGGAAGCCCCATCCCTGGATGTTTTTAAGGCCAGGTTGGTCATGACTCTGAGCAACCTCATCTAGTGTGAGGTGTCCCTGCCCATGGCAAGGGGGTTGGAACCCAATGACCTTTGATGTCCCTTCCAACCCAGACAATTCTGTGATTATGTGATTCTGTAAACAAGATTGGCTCAGCTTTGTTTCCTACAAAGACCTCAAGGTCTTGTCACTTCTGCAAACAAAACATTCAGAAAGCCCTTGATGGAGGTTTCAAATTGTGATGACTGAAACACAGATCTGAGGTTTTTTTGGAATGCACAAGGTGCCAGAACATATCCTAGCTGTAAAAGGTAGGATGCTTTGCAGAGGCCATTGTTTTCACCACAAAAACACAGGGTAAGTTTCCTAGCCTTTCTTGAAGGTTGAACAGTCATGCAAAATTCTGTTCAGTCACTGGTGCAGTCAGTGTTCTAAAAGAAGTCTCAGCACCTGGTTTGGTGTAAATTGAGTCTGCCTTTTGATAAAGCAGCAAGAATTCTCTTGCAATAATGAAGTGCAGCAAGTATATACTGTCAAATATTTTAACCAGTGCTGGCAGAGATAGAGACTTCATTTGCTGCACCCCTTTGACAACCCTATTGTTTGATTTCTCAGCATATCTTGCTGGTGATACCATCTTCCAAGCTCAGCTTTAGCCTCCCTCACACATTGAACGAACAGTGCCCTTCTCATAGTTATAATCTTGTTAGAAGCCATGTGAAAACTCCTGTGAAGTTAGGCTGGAAAGGAGCCTAACTTATCTGCAAAGTCTCCAGGAGAAAACATTCTTGTGTAACCACAATATGCACCAAGACAGATCCTGGTTCAAAAATAAAAGGCTACATTGTCATAAGTAAATCTGAGGGATGAGTGAAGAAAGGGCAGTGATCTGGAGGTCATAAATACTCTGGCTATGCTCACCCCATATGCTCTGAATTCCACCTATAAATAGCCTTCAAATCGCTACACATTTCAAGGAAGTTAAGTAACCCAACTTTCACTTTGTAATGTGAGGGTAAAAGTCTAATGATGCCACAGAAGGGCAGAGGAAAAGAGCTGCTGAGGCCATGTAGACATCTGCTGAAAGAGTCCTAGCTGTGACTTTCCATAGAGAGTACCAGCTGGCTTTAACACAGACAAAGAAATGAAAAAGCACAAGGCGAGCAAGTACAAGGCCAGCCAGAACAAGGTCAGCTCTGTGTAGGGAGCAAGCAAAGCAGCTAAATACTGACAGCAGTGGTGGATGGGAGGGAGAAGAGAACACCCATACACTTCCAGAAAATTCTACAGCCAGCTATAACTTTAGACCGACTTTCACATGTCAATACAATTTTTATCTATGGGACTAAAGGCATTGCAAACGGAAGCTGGGTCATCTGCCACTCCTTTCCAGTCTGTGTACTAATACATTTCATTAACTTTGAAACACACTTCCCTGCAAAAACAACTGATGTGCTGGACCCTGTAGCCTCCTTACTCCCTCCATTTCCCTTTGGCTCTTTTTAACCTTATTGTGTTTCTTGAAACTACTGGTACTGCCTGTTCAAACCACTATCCTAGTCCTGGGCACCCAACATCCCACATAGCACGTAGATGCATTTGGACATGATCACCAGCACTTTTGGTACCAAAGCTGCTTCTGTGATATTGCCCTTGCAACAGCTCTCAGTGAGTTCTCAGTGTGACAGTGAAAAGGACTTTGTCATCTGTTTGGCTCCACATATTGACAAAATCCATCCATCCCTTCGGAAATCACTTCTTACGCATATCAAATTACAATTTTGGGTAGATGCTGAATTGTAACTAAATATCCCAAGAGCACTCAAAAGAGAGGCTCACTCTTTCCCCTGCTGTAACAGTCAAAGCAGACCAACCACAGCATTTCGAAAGGCAAGAAAGAAATCTAATCAAAATTGCTTAATATAGGGCATTCACAGTAGCATGCTACTTTTCTTTTGTCAGTTACATCTAAAAGTCCTCAAAATATCAAATAAACTGAGCAAAAAAAGCTACATATTACTTCTTCTTCACCAAATAATATCAATGTAAGTAATCTCCTAAGAATTGTGACAGATTTATTTTAATGGCAGAAATGAAACTATTTTTTAAATGAACAGTCTTCTATTTCAGGCAACCAAAACCAAGTAGATTATGAAAACTAGTATTTGATCCATTTTCACAGGCATGATGCAGAAAGCATCTATGCTTAGGCCACAGATCTACACACATAATACCTTGTTTGAGAAGTCTTTAGATGAGCTAAGCTCATCGATCTAAGATTTTGTGAAGTTTTTGAAGGGCAGCCAGAAGCTACACTTAATTTTTCAGCTCCTTCCAGAATTTAGTATTTTGTTTCTTGTTCCTAAAATACATTAAGATATTTACATTGTAAACAACATTATGCTGAGATGCATGAAGCAGGAAAGGTCAAAAAAAGAAAGGTACGTTTAATGTTTTGTTTTCTACTTCAAGACAAACATCAAGGGCAGGTTTTATTCTAAAAATAGGTTATGAGCTCTGAACTGAAAAATGTAGCCTTTATTTCTTTACTTCTGTAAATGCTGTCACAGTCCTCTATCTAATACTCCCTTCAAGATGCACAGGTTCAATTGCTTGGCTGCTATGTTACTCTAAAGCACTTTCTGGTAAGATAAGGATGATCTTTCTCTGAAGAACTCCCACCTCATGAACATTGTCTTTCCATAAGCCCTTTGAAGGACATAATGTAACTGAAGTGGTGGTTCATTTTAATTCACTACATATAAAGATTCTTAAAGCACCTACTTGGTTTCAAACAGAGCTAAGGACTGCATACTGGGGAGGGAGTATCTGATTTACCAGGCTCCGATTTGAGTAAGCGATCATCAGGGTTCAGTAATACTGTACTGCACCTGGTATGAGACACACATTATATATCCCCAACTGAGGACACTCGATTTCCTATACAGAGAAGCACCAACAATATCAAAGATATCATGAAATCAAAACAGAATGTCTAAGTGAGGTAAGTCTTGTAAAAAGACCCATTTCCAGGTTGTTTCACTGGACGTTTACTAGGCACAACCAACAATTCCCTGAGTATCAGTTCTCACACTGAAGAGCCACATCTTTTTTACCTTAAGGCTGTAATAGCTCTCCCAGGCATCTAAAGTCCATAGTGATTCTAACCTTGTAGATGACACATAACTAAGTTTTCTAACTAAAGCACAAAGGAGAAAGCCATTCTTGTCACCTGTACTGCATAAAAGCTTTGGTTACTGAACTAAATAATCTGAAGCAGAAACATCAACTCGCCCTTTGTGCAGTGAGGATGCAGTTATCACAAGTTTCTTCAGTGATCAAGGCTTTAAAATGTTCTAAATCATACTTGACTTGAAGCCAAAATTTTCAATTAAATCTTAGAGAAAGAAAGGGAGGAAAAGGAATCACACAACTCACAATCAGCAAGTTAGTTTCTCTCAGGAATGTTTTGCAGAAATCTTTGTATATTAAAATGTCATTATAGTAAAGGTATGCAAAAACATTATTTAGGAAGATCATCTGGAGATAAGAGATTATTTTCTTTGAGTAAATTATTGAATACAAACATTACTAAGGTTCGTCTTCCTGATTGCCTTTGAAGTAAGCTGTATTTCCAGATTTTTTTTATAATTTTGACCTGGTTGCACCTGCTTCTTTAGTTAAGAGAAGGGTTTCACACAGATCTGAGTAAGCACCCCTCAGGGCAGATACATTTAACAGGTACTTTAAATTTTATTTAGTTAAGAAACTGGATCACAGAATCACAGAATGATAGGTGTTGAAAGAAACCTCCAGGGATCAAGTCTAACTTCCCTGCCAAAGCAGGATCACCTGCAGCAGGCTGCACAGAATGCATCCAGGCGGGTTTTAAAGTCTCTAGAGAAGGAGGCTCCACAACCTCTCCAGGCAGCCTGTTCAGGGGTCCAGCACCCTCACTGTAAAGAAGTGTCTCCTCATGTTAAGGTGGAGTGTCCTGTGTTCTACCTTTTACTCACAGTTTCTTATCCTATCACTGAGCAACATCAAAAAGAGACTGGCACCTTCATCTTGACACCCACTCCTCAGATACTTATAGAAGTTGATGAGATCCCCTCACAGTCTTCCCAGACTAAACATTCCCAGATCTCTCAGTCTCTCCTTTACTGGAAAGATGTTCAAGTCCTGCAATTACCTTCATAGGTCTCCGGTGGACTCTCTCCAGCAGATCCTTCTCTCTTGAATTGGGGAGCCCAAAACCGGACACAATATTCCAGGTGTGGTCTCACCCGGACAAAGCAGACGGGAAGAAGAACCTCCCTAGACCTGCTGGGCTCATATTTCTTCATGTACCCCAGGATACCATTGGCCCTCTTGGCCACAAGTGCACAGTGCTGTCCCATGGAGAACTTGCTATCCAATAGGACTATAAGGTTTTTCTCCATGGAGTTGTTTTCCAGCAGGACAATCCCTGTCGGTACTGGTGCCTGTTGTTACTCCTTCCCAGATGCAGGGTTCTGCACTCGTCCTTATTGAACTTCATCTGGTTTGCCTTCACCCAGCTCTAGAGTCTGTCCAGGTCTTGTTGGATGGCAGCACAGCCTCATGGGGTGTCAGCCACTCCCTCCAGTTTCATATAATCAGCAAACTTGCTGGGGTGCACTCAATCCCCTCATCCAGGTCACTGATGAAGATATTGACCAAAATCCAGTACTGACCTCTGGGGAACACTGCATGCCACAGGTTTCCAACTGGACTCTGCAACACTGATCACAAGTCTGAGCTCTGTTGTTGAGGTAGTTACCAATCCACCTCATCATCCAATCACCAAATCCACATTTCTTGACTCTCCCTAAAGGATGTTATGGCAGACAGTATCAAAAACCTTGATTAAAATAATGTTGTCTTTTCCACCATGTGGGTTGAAGTATGTACATAATGCACATAATCGTTTTACATCCACAAATCACAGTAAGTTATGCAGTCTGTCTCACAATTTATACATCCGATCTTCATTTGTGCTTACAGAAAGTTTCCACTTGGATTTGCAGAATCTGCAAATTATAACTGAGGTCAAGGGAAACTGTAAAGACTTTATGTCTCTAACATAAAGTACAATGGGTATGTATCAGCTGAAAACACAGACCTCCTGTTCAAAAATGCTTTTATAGGAGAGGATGGGAAGACTTAGTTTATTGGCTCTGAGAAATACATGTGCATCATCCAAGGTAAAATCTACTGTTTTCTCATGTTGAGGTTTCATTCCCACTAGCACTAAGCAGTACTGTTGATGTAGCCCAGTAGGTCAGGTAGACACTACAAAAAATCTAGTGCTCCCCAAAACTAGACTTCCTGGTCCATGTTTAGAGTGAAAGTAGGATGAAAGTTAAGATTCTAGTGATTTTTTTTTTCTGATGTTCTCTTTGATGCTGCTATGGAAAAAAAAAACAAAAAACAAACAAAAAAAAAACCCCCAGAAAAACACAAACAAACTGTTTGAAGAATTAAAAGCAGTAAAATTTATTTCAGGAAATGATGCCAATAGATTTGGAAAGGTTTGTGAGGAAATAAAAGGTGAAACTATTCAGGAAGGATTCCAAAGTTGTGTTATCTCCATCCTTTTTCACTACCAAAAAAAAAAAGAAGGCAGTAGCTAATTATAAATACAAACATATAGCAATTGAAATAAAATCTGCCAAATGCTACAAAGGCAATGCTTAAAATTTAATGCAAATAGTGAACCTGAGTTAATAATGCAATCTGCTTACTATGGAGAAAGAACTTCATGACTCTTGACAAACAGTCACTATAAACACAGTATGTATGTATCCTGATCACTATGGGTCCCACAAAAGTCACCATGTAAATAACCTAAGATTTCAGAATCATCGAACATTAGAGGTTGGAAAGGACTTCCAGAGATCATCAGCTCTGGAAGCAGAACCACCTAACTCAGTCCACACAGGAACACATCCAGGCGGGTTTTGAAGGTCTCCAGAGGAGACTCCACAACCTCTCTGGGCAGCCTGTTCCAGGGCTCCATCACCCTCACTGTAAAGAAGTTTCTCCTCACCCTGAGGTGAAACTATCTATGTTCAAGTTTGTATCTGTTGCCCCTTGTCTTATTGCTGCAGATGACCAAAAAGAGATTGGCTGCCTCCACTTGACACCCACCCCTCAGATATTTATAGCCATTGATCAGATCCCCTCTCAGTCTTCTCCAGACTAAACAGTCCCAGGTCTCTCAGTCTGTTCATAGGGGAGATGCTCAAATCCCCCAGTCATTACCAAATTAAATAAATCAGATTTCTTTTCTGTTCCTTTTCAAAACTTCTGCTTGCTTACAGCAGGTAGATAAGCATTACTATACTGTGTGAGCTGCTTCCTAGACGTCATGCTGTCTTACATCCTTAGAGTACTTCTATCCCATCTAAGGTATAGAAAGAGTGGAATGAAATGGGGTGAGCAGAAATGTTCCACTTAGCACACATGAAGCTGGGCAGCTGTTTGTACTTGATTTTGTATGAACTCAGGAAACAGAAAAGAAAAAAAGAAGCCCAGAGCAGCTGGAGTACTGCCTTGTTGGTCTAAAGGTATTACCACACAGCTCGTGGCCATTCCAGCCATACATAAGCTCATGGTTTGGTCCAAACCCAGTTCAGTATGCAATGCTCACTCTGAAACAGGGCTGCACAAAGCTCATCCTTCGTTCATTTTTACTTCAACAGTGTTTACCATCAATTCAGCTGTACGAATTGCTGATGCTAATTCTTTTTATTATAGACAGGTCCTAGGGTTTCAAACTCTATCCATCACTCTAAGTACAGCT
This sequence comes from Eubucco bourcierii, assembly GCA_013396675.1. Classification (NCBI taxonomy): domain Eukaryota; kingdom Metazoa; phylum Chordata; class Aves; order Piciformes; family Ramphastidae; genus Eubucco; species Eubucco bourcierii. The sequence continues at coordinate 34,581 of VWZE01004453.1, forward strand.
ATCCACTTAAATTGGGCGGTGAGGGTTTGGGATTTGTGGGTTTTTTGCACTGCATAAGCATTTTAATTTTTTTTTCTTTTTCTTTTGTTATAAAAGAGGGCAGCTAAGTACATAAGAAGGATAATGTTTATTCTCTGAGAGAAGTATAATCCTCAAATTCCTGCAGAAGCTTACAATTTTACCTGTCATAAAATACTTTATATCTGTATTATAAGTATCATGAGAAACTTTTTTCCCCAAATATTCTTTTACTTTTAATTGCAAGAAATAATGCAAATAACCAAAGAACTCTTGACAAAATGTACATAGGATCCTTCCAAACATAATTAATATTTTAATTTATTTTTAATTAATTAGGAAATTAGAACACTGCGTTGCTCAATACTCTTCAGATATTTCATCTCCAATTAGTCAGATATGGTTGCTCTGGCTAATACAAGGGTCCTGCAACAACAGTTTCCCAAATACAGGTATGGGAAGAATCCAAGCAAATTCTTCATAGTCCAGAAATCATAAACAGCCTTGACAACCCTCAGCAAACTAAAATACAGTCCAAAATTATTTTTCTGACAGTGAGGAGTGAAGAGGTAAATTTTCAAAGAAGGTAAAAACAAGGTGGGGATATGGGATGAGGAGACAAGGTTACATTACTTAATTGTATCAGAGGTAGGGTGCAAGTACCTTGTTTACCTAGTGACTTCAGCTGTTGCTAACTACATTAAGAAAAGCTTCACAATACAAATGAAAAGCAAAAATACTTCCTGTGTTTAAGATTCTCTGTAACTCTGGAATAAAGGGTTTAATAATCTAGGAAGCAGTAAGGCAGATGTACTTCTTGCATTACTTCTCCCACTAGACAAAGGAAAGAGAGTTGCTTTGTCTTGTTTTCTGCTGGTGTATTTTTTCCAGTTCTGTAGATTGATTCTATTCAGTTCCAACAAGCATGTTGGGAGTTTAGGGACCAATGCCAGTAGACCCATATTCTACAAAGAGGTAAAGCCAAAGAAGCAATGAATCACAGTCAAGTCACTCATGGGCAAATCAAAGCCACAAAGGAACTCTTTATAACATTCTCATTAAAATCTCATTCTCATTTTGATAAAACACTAGTAGATGTCATAAATTATATACTTCCCATGTACTTGTAGGTCAAGTACATAGACCACTGCCACAAGCAGGACAGCATTCAGACTTGAGAGTTCATAGGATCACAGGATGTTAGGGGATAGAAGTGACCTCTGGAAGTCTTCCAAGTTCAATCCCCCTGCCAGAGCAGGACCATATAATCTAGCACAAGTCACACAAGAACTGACCCAGAGTATGAAGCTGAAACAATCACCTCACATGTAGACAGTTAAAATCAGAAGCCTATTTTAGCAGTCAATTTAAGCTGAGTCCTGCCTCTACTGTCCTTTTCAGCAAGATGACACAATTTCCAACACCCAAAGTCAAGCAGCACTGGACTCTACTTTCGACCTCACAGAGCTACAACAAAGTGGTTTAGCCTTGCACATCACTTCAGTCTCTGAAGGAGCTTCTATTATCATTAGATTAGGACATTGTAACCTTGAATGTAGCTTTGCAAAGCTTCATTATATAGAATCATAGAATCATAGAATGGTAAGGTTGGAAGGGACCTCAAGGATCATCTAGTTCCAACCCCCTGCCATAGGCAGGGACACCTCCCACTAGTAGAGGTTACTCAAGGCCTCATCCATTCATTGTCTAACAGCAAACTGAATTACAACTAAAGATGTATTTTAATCTTACGTCACTTGTGTTTTGTGGGGATTTGGTGGAGGGAAGTTAGAAAGAGTACGAAGTTTAAAAAGTGTTCTTTGCAGATTCTGTATGTTGGCTTGGGAATGTTATTTGATGATGTACCATTACTACCCTTACCCAAATAACAGGAGATTTAATACAGTTTTGAGCAGAGGCTTCAAGATTAAAAATAATAACTTCAAAACACAAAATTAGTACCATATTTTTGAGCAGGCAAAGAAACATAATATTGTACACCTGAGAGACTGCTGCTATACCTAGCTGCATCATTCCAAAGCATAAAATCTAATTTCTGAGAAATAATATATTCTGGATAATCAAGTAATACAAGTTGGTGGTAAAATACAGTTTTTCTCCAGCTTCCAGAGCTGCTAATGTAAGAACAAAATATAAATTCCAACTAACAGTTTTACTAGCGTTGAAAACGCTGAAAGGTGACTCCACCTTTACCTTTTCAATCATAATCACCCACCCAAAAAGCTTTTATTATCCAAGATTCAGAGTGAATTTCAGAGAATCTTCAATGGTTATGTGAAGTGCTCAGGTCTCTTTTCTCTGACAGATCTAGGCCATCTGAGCAGGTTTTAAACCTCCTTCATCACCTCAGAGACAGAAATTAAAAGGAGGTATGCAATACTCAGGCTGAACGCTTTATATTATTGAAGGCTGAAACTGAACACGTGGAGTTATAACCACGAAGGGCTATCATGCTATTTTAACAACCAGTACCAACGACAGAACTGCAAAATTTGCTGTATTTCTGATGTTTGTAGTGTCAGTTGCTCGAGTCTGCTAACTTTTTTTCAAAAATCTGCTGTGTTACATAGATCTTTGAACCACAGAATCACTGAGGCTGGAATAAATCTTTGAGATTATCAAGTCCAGCCTATGACCTAACATCACCACACTGACTAGACCGTGTCACTAAGTGACACATTCAATCTTTCCTTAAACACCTCCAAGGACAGCAACTCCACCACCTCCCTGGGCAGTACATTCCAGGGTCTAATAACCCTTTTCATCAGGAAGTGCTTCCTAACATCCAATCTAAACCTCCCCTGGCACAGCTTCAGGCCATGCCCTCTCATCTTGTCACAAGTTGCCTGGGAGAAAAGCCTGACCCCCACTTTACTACAACTTCCCTTCAGCAACTGTGGAAGCCAGATCAACCTAAGCTATCAAATAGAAGAGATAATAAACTAAAGACTAAGACATAAAGGACAGCCCTTGTTTTAAAATCCATTTTATATTTTGCTATATTTGGTTTGTAATATTAAAAACAACTTTGGATTTTAAATTTTTTGGGCTGTTTTAGTCAGCCCTGGTCACAAATCAGCTAGTCCTGCTGAGGAAGCCTAGTGATGAAGGTCAGTATGTACTATGGAATGGCAAAATAATGGCTGTGCTCAAAAAGCCACAAAGGAATAGCATCTTGAAAGCACTCAGAGGTAGGTGCAAAAGCCCTCAAAGAGTAAAGAATGGGGAGTAAAAAGAGACCTAGTTCAGGAATCACAGCAAGCTCACTGGAAATTTAGTTGGTAAATAAAAGCTCCCATAGATAAATACTGCTATAAGTCATTATGCTGCTAAGGAGAAAACCAAAGAGTTGTGCTCTTTTATTACACCAGTAATAAAGTATCTGGCATTGCTGCTCACTAGGGTGAAAGCCTGTCCTAATTTTGCTGGGACAGAATCACAGGCCAGCCATGGGCTGCAGGCTGTAAGGCTTTTTTGAGTCAGCTAGGACAGTTGACTTGGGTTGTCTAACAGTATTACACTCAGTATAGAAGAGAAAGTTTGCTATGGAAAGGGTCTGTTGGTCGAGTTCATCCTGTTTTTATTTCTCCTCTTGAATTTACATACTTTGTATCAACATTGATAGCAGTTTGGCTATTCATTAAATCCCTTTTCATTCCAGCCCATGTGTCTTACTTTGATTCCCCCTTCTCTGCTGGGGAGGGGTCATCACGTGATGGAGCAACTGCTACAGTTTAGCCTCAGATATAGGCTAAACATAAGGTCATTTAACTTACAAATCAACTTTTTGTAGAATATTAACATAGAGGGTTTTTTAATTCTTAGTATGTATTTACTAGTCAAAAACACCATTCAATCACAAATTTAAAAGAAAAGAAAAAAAGGAGAACTAATGAAAAAAATACATTTTATTTCACTATTCAAAGAAAATTTCTTCAACTTAGGCAGAAGCCTAAGTTAAAAATTATGCATGCCCTTCCTTTTTTAATTTAAATGATCTCCATCTTTCTCCTCTAACCCAATTATGATTTTGTCTTCTTCAATACTAGAAGGTATTTACAATGGTTAAAAATGAAATGCCCTTTCAAACCAGGGTTCCACAGAAAGTCATAGATGTACATATCTTTCTCCAACATATGGTTAAATGTTTCTGGGAAATGCTAATGAAGAGAGCACAAAATAGAACAGAAGGCAGAGGCCAGGTACAGCTTCTCTTCTGAATTGTCTGAAATGTTGGTTACCACCAACCAAAAGAAATAATATGACAAAGCATTTGTCAAAGTACAAAGCAGCATTTATTTCTCATGTTCTCATTTCCTTCTTTTGTTAGAGCCTAGTCCCACTTGTTATTTGGTTCCAGTCATTACTGAAGTTCCAGAACACAGCGACCTCTCTTCTTTTTCACAAAAGAGAACTACTAGAGAAAAACTAAATGTCTTTATTAAGACCGTAGTCACTGGAGAACCTCAGCAACAGTTGAGGAGGTGGAGAAATTCTGTCCAGTATTCCACTGCCTTTTCCAATGGACTCCAACCACAGACATCTTTTCACAGGCAATGAATTAATTTCAAGAATTCTCTCAACATGAGGGGAAAGACTAAAAAAAAAAAAAAAAAAGCATGATTTCCAAATAAAAATTTCTACTAGAAACAATCACATTGTGGGAGTCAACATATCAATATGTACAGAGCTCAACCATTCTCTCCATCTCCTAAACCACTCATGATCAATTATCTGAAACCACTATGGAAGGCTTGGCTACCTTTGGCAAAGACCACCTGCAAAAGTGTTAATTATCCAACAAAACACAACCCCACAAGTAGTAAAAGAGAGAAAGATTTACCTTAAAATCTTTGCAATCTGTCATTACTACAATCTGAACTCCATAGCCAAATGCTGGACCAAGAATTTATTGTATATACAACAAAGTTATGCACATCTATCTCATGGTTTCTGTTGACAATATAGACTAATCATCACTAGTTTTCCAACTGTCACATATACTATCATTTCACATTTTTTTCCACAATTGTTATACTTACTGGGACTTAGATGTATTACACAGGCAAGTGGAAGTATTAGGTGTAAACAGGAAGGATAAATGTATCTGTGGAGAAGCAATAGCTTAGTCACAGTAGGTTGGGCAACAACTGGAAAGAGGTTCTTTTCAGGTGCTAGACAAAGGTTAGAGAGATATTCTGGTTAGAATCACAATATATGTATAGAAATTAAAAGAACTAGACAGTTACAAATCATCTCCTGGGGAAGAAGGTTGTGAATTACCAACAACTACTTAAGCCAAGATGCTGAAAGACACAGAGTGACTGCAATATGCAGCTCAGAACAGCTGTCGACATAACATTAAATCATAGCTTCTTACTTTTTCCAGTAAAATAGTAAAATTTATATTGTATTTGCTACACACAGACTTTTATCTCTTTAACTGGTAGGAATTTTGGGGAAATAAAAGATATCTTGCTTTTTAAATGTGGCTTTGAATCGTCTTAATCATTTGCTAGTGAGAAATATTTTATTTCAGCTGACAGAATTAGGCCTGCCACATTACTACACCAAGAAATCAGAAAAGATTGTATCTGAAGTACTGAACCAGTAATTCCAGCTTCCAGGGAAATGCGGGAGTAGTGAAGTTATCTGCTTAACTACTTACTCATCTGCATACTTAGCTATTTACTCAAAAGGGGTGCAAAGGTGCGTTGGACACAAGTAGGTTGTGAACTTACAGTATCCAACAGAGTGGAAGATACACATTGCACCCCTCAGCTCAAATGACAAGAATTCTATGCAGCGCCAAAACCTCTAAGCATCTTTTTCAATCATATGTATGTTGCACTCATTTTAGTATCTGCTGATTGAGAGAAATTTCCCCTAGGAACATTTTCAGCATCGTTCCCACAAAGTGTGAGAATTATGTGTAAGCTCCAACAAACGACAAATGAAGGAAGTCTATCAGAGACTTACTTTCACAACACCTTGAACAGAAGGTTCAAACCTGAATGACTAAGGCTTTTTAAAATGCACAATTCTACCTAATACCAGGACAAGGTCACGGATAAAGTTTCCTTATGTGAATCATTTCCATATTTTCCTGAAGTGGAAATCTGAGTAGCAAAGAAAAAAAAAAATACTAGAATTCATGGAAAGGTTATTGGGATTTACCACCAGCTAAACTACTGTCAAAATGCATATCCATTCATATCCATTAACGAGATATAATTAACCATAATGACAAAACCAGAATTATAGAACTTGAACTAGCAGATATTATTTAATAAATACTCAGATGCAATGGAACCTGTCAGCAACAAAACTTGGATTCATCATTACGAGCCACCTGCAAACTTTGTATTAGATGATCATTTAATCTGAATAATTATTCTAACAAACTGAATATGCCATCAGAGTTTAAACTGGAAAAGGGGAGATTCAAACTAGATGTTAGGAAAGGGTTCTTTACAGTGAGGGTGGTGAGACAACAGAACAGGTTGCCCAGGGAGGTCGTGGATGCTCCCTCCCTGGAAGTGTTCAAGGCCAGGTTGGATGACACTTTGANGCCAGGTTGAATGACACTTTGAGCGACCTGTTCTAGTGGGAGGTGTCCCTGCCTATTGTGGTGGGTTGGAACCAGATGATCTTTGAAGTCACTTCCAATCTAAACCATTCTATAATTCTATGATTACCAGAAGAACGTATAAGAATGTGGTGGAGGGTCTAAATTATACCTGATGCCCCCCCATCTCCCTTCTCCCCTTCTTCCTGGGTGGAAGAAGCAGGAAAGCAGACAAAAGCCTTGGTGCCTCCCAGTCTGCCATAGAACTCCATATTTGGAGTCACCATATATCCTGCTTTGTTTACCAGTAAACAAAGATCACGGTGCTGGGCTCGTGCATCTCCCTTTTTTGGTGNCCAGCCCCAGTCCATTTGATGCTGGTCGAGCCCAAGAAACAGCCCCAAGGTAAATCTGCGACACCGTGACTTGTCAAGCCCTTGGCCGAGCCCCACAGCTGATTGGGATCCTGCTTCGCCCGGGGGCTGACCGCTCCGATAGCCTCCTGAGANCACCTGCTACCTGTTGGCATTGTTCGGCATCACATAACAGGGAACTTGCCTTTTCCCCACAAACGGCAGACCTGACACTGTCTGTCTATCTGGCCAAACCAGAGGACTGCAGGGCTCACCCGTGCTGGGGTACAGCTGCCCATCTGAGCTCAGTCCAGCCCCAGTCCATTTGATGCTGGTCGAGCCCAAGAAACAGCCCCAAGGTAAATCTGCGACACCGTGACTTGTCAAGCCCTTGGCCGAGCCCCACAGCTGATTGGGATCCTGCTTCGCCCGGGGGNGGCTCCTGCGTCGCCCGGGGACTGACCGCTCCGATAGCCTCCTGAGAGCCACGGAGGATTTGCCTCACGTTTGTAATCTCTTCGGTCGACATGTCCCGATGAAGCTGCACAAGCGGCGAAACTACATTGCATCACCGCCATCACGTGAAAGGCCACCACGCGGCAGGACTGTGTCTTTCCTCATTTTTGGTTTCCATCTATGCTTTTGAGTTATTAATTCTGGGACTCCAATAAGTGAGTAAATTCTCTTTTTTGAAGTTCGGGAAAGTTTATAATCAATCTTAAGGCAGTAGTTTGTGCTGCAGGACTTTCTAGCTGCTCATTTTTCTGGGCATCTCTTAAAATCATTTAAATTAATTTTATTAAATATATATAAACATTCTGCAAAGGTACTTTTACCAACTGCATATTAGAATCATAGAATGCTAAGGTTGGAAGCGACCTCAAGGATCATCTAGTTCCAACCCCCTGCCATAGGCAGGGACACCTCCCACTAGTACAGGTTACTCAAGGCCTCATCCAACCTGGCCTTGAACACCTCCAGGGAGGGAGCAGCCACAGCCTCCCTGGGCAACCTGTTCCAGTGCCTCATTACCCTCACCGGAAAGAATTTCCTCCTAATATCCAGTCTAAATCTCCCCTCTGACACTTTAAACCCATTGCCCCTTGTCCTGTCATTGCAAGACCTCATAAATAGTCCCTCCCCAGCCTTCCTGTAGGCCCCCTTCAGATACTGGAAGGCTACTATCAGGTCTCCTCAAAGCCTTCTCTTCTCCAGGCTGAAGAGCCCCAACTCTCTCAGCCTGTCCTCATAGGAGAGCTGCTCCAGCCCTCTGATCATCTTTGTGGCCCTCCTCTGGACCCGCTCCAACACTTCCATGTCCTTCCTGTGCTGAGGGCTCCAGAACTGCACACAGTACTCCAGGTGGGGTCTGACGAGAGCAGAGTAAAGGGGCAGAATCCCCTCCCTTGCCCTGCTGGCCACGCTGCTCTTGATGCAGCCTAGGACTCGGTTGCTGTCTGGGCTGCATGTGCACACTGCAGGCTCATGTTGAGCTTTTCATCAACCCAGACTCCAAGGTCCTTTTCCTCAGGGCTGCTCTCCAGCCATTCACCACCCAGCCTGTATTTGTGCTTGGGATTGTGCCTACCCAGGTGCAGGACCTTACACTTGGCCTTGTTGAATCTCATGAAGTTGGCCTGGGCCCACCTCTCCAGCCTTTCCAGGTCCCTCTGGATGGATCCCTGCCCTCTAGCAAGTCAACTGTGCCACACAGTTTGGTGTCATCTGCAAACCTGCTGAGGGTGCACTCCATTCCTCTGTCCATGTCACTGACAAAGATGTTAAACAGCACTGGTGCCAGCACTGACCCCTGAGGGACACCACTTGGCACTGGTCTCCAGGTGGACATTGTGCCCTTGATCACCACTCTCTGTGTGCCACCATCCAACCAATTCCTTATCCAGCGAGTGGTCCACCCATCAAGTCCATGTTTTTCCAGTTTGGTGACCAGGATGTCATGTGAGACAGAGTCAAATGCCTTACTCAGGTCCAGGTAGTTTGTTGTTTGGGTTTGTTTTTTTTCTATTAAAATAGCATATGCAGTAGTCTTGTTTGTATTACTGATAACAACATGCTGGCTATTAGACTGATGTAACAGTCTCAAGGAGTTTCCAAATTCTACTGAGATAATCCCTCAAGCATAGATACGGAGAAATGCTACCTAAATAATGTCACTACGACTGCAGAATTGGTTTCAAATTAATTGTTTCTTTCTAAAGCTATTATTATCAGGAAGAATGCAGTTAGTCAGAAAAGATGAAGTCTCAAAGTGCATAATGTTTAATAGTTCATTAAATAGAAAATACATTGAAAATTTGGGAATCAGAATGACTTGCAGTTAACTGTGAGCTAACTGATGGGTCATGGCACATGAAAAGAGACTTTTGTGGAAAGAATGCAATTTGGTAATGCTGACTGCAGTCTGCACTTACTTGACATTCAGAAAGATCATATGACACCAATGCAGAGGAGGTGAACAGTGAAGAGAAAAGAAGTGCAAGGAGAAGTAGAGGAGAAGTTAGGTTGTGAGTGACTGGGAGGATGATGAGGAAGAGGAGAATGTAAGTGTCAATTCAATTTTTAAGTGGGAATAGAACAAGGTGTTTTATTACAGACACATGGTGTATTGATGCATCTACAGTGATAGCTGTGTCATTACTTTTCCCACAGAGGGAGTTTATGTAGAATTTATATAGATTAATAATTAGTAATTTTTAAATTTTTCTTTTGCTAAGGAAACAAAGTAACTGCTATATACTCATTGCTCTGAGTATGATTTTAAAAGCATATTTCATTTTTTAAAAGCATGAAGGGTATATTTATGAGGTGTCAAATACACATTTATAACAATGCAACAAATCAAAGCAATGCCAGAGAAATTCTGAAGCATTTAACTATACCATTTCAAAAAAGGGGAAATAAAAACCCAAACAACCAACCAACCAGAACATGATGCCAGAGTCTCCACTTTCACACAAGCAGTGACATCAACAATTACACAAGAGGACACAAACATGACCAGAATAGGAAAAAAGAGCTGTGCATTTGTATGGTTGGAACCAATGCATGCCACACCACTCTCAATAAACATGGTCTAAAGCCTCTTAAAACCTCATACAGTCATCCAAAAGTACAAAGTGATATAACAAGTACTACAGCATTTGGGCTCAGATTCCCAGATAAAGCACAAGCGCCTTAACAGGAGAAAAAAGTTACCCAGAGTTAAATTCTTTTATCTTGTTAGGTTTTGACCACAAGCTGATCACTGTAGTAAAACAAAATCTGGAATACAAACACCAAAAATACTTCTACCAATCTACCAGTTTTAGCTAGTATATAGTTAATTTTCTTAACAGTAGCACATAAGATACTGAGGTTTGCATTTGCGACCTTGGAAGTGTCAGCAGCCATGGATGGGGCAACAATATAGCAAGTACACCTCTGAAGGGACTATAGCTTATGGATAAGGCCACGCTGGAGCGGATAGGTGCCTAAGAGACTGCAGCCTACTAATGAGGCCACACCACAGCAGGTACATCACTTAAAGGGAATGTGGCCCATGGATATTGCCACACCAGAGCAGGTACATCTCAAACTGACTGGAGCTCTGGATGAGTCCACAACACAGCAGATATACCCCTGAAGAGACTGTGTTCTCTGGGCAAGTCCATGCTGGCACAATTGTAAGGAGAAGAGTTCATTATGGTGTATAACCTATGGCCTGATCCAAAAGGACCAGAACTCAAGAGTGTTAACAGATACATGTTTAAACCGTTGTAACTTCTTTAAGTGGCAGGTTACAGGAATTACTACAGCAGGAACCATCCCAAGCAACAGAGGATAAGGCTCACAAATAGTGCAATTACATCAGTGACCATAACTGAACGGGCTTTGGTGCCCAGTAACTCCACACCACACACTACTACCGTGATCAATCAGGACAGGAGAAAACACAGAACCCAAGTCATGGACTAAAACTCAATGGACATTTTATGTTCCATAAACAGAATGACATCTGTGTATATATCAAAGGGGTGGAAGGAGAGAGGGGTGGTTAATCAGGATGTATTGGGTAGTGGTTTTGGGTAGGACAGTATAGCAATCCCCCATTTTGGGGTTCCATTGGGTGGCAAATGTATGAACCTCATCATATAATGGAATTTCAGAAATGCAGAGTAGAGAATCTCAGAATTCCTCTCAGACATCCTTTATTATGGCATTGTAGGATCCCAGCATTACACAGTGTCTATAACAGAACCTCAGAGTCCCTTATAGAAGTAGTCCCAGAAGCCCTTAACAGAAGTCGCTGAAAGACATAGAAGTCCCGAATATATCCCTAGCAGAATCCCTCACCCTCAATTCTCTATTGCCAGAAGTAGCTGCCTAAATACACTTTCTTACCTTGCAGTTAACCAATAGAACTCAGCCCCGTACACAAACTAAAAGCATTCCCCTTTCAAAAATGCCAGCATGTCCAGAGGGCTAGCTGCTGCAGGTTGTTTTGTTCAGCTCACATGCAAAAACAAGTCTGCAGATTTTAGTTTGTGTGCTAGGGAACATTAACAGTCCCATGCACTCATCGCTGAAGCTCTTGTTTGCAGAACACCAACTGCAACAGGGTAGAGTTAATTTTCTTCATAGTAGCTTGTAAGTTACTGTGTTTAGGATTTGTGGCCAAAACAGTGTTTGTTACCGGGGGATGGGTTTAGTTGATGCTGAACAGTGCTTGCACAGCATCAAGGCCTTGTTTTCTGTTTCTCACATTGCCGCACAAGTGAGGAGATTGGAAGTGCAAGTCATCTGACCCAACTGACTGTCCTTACCATATGATATCATGTTCAGCAGTAAAAACTGAGGCAAAAAGGAAGATCTGAGTGAAGACATTTGTCTTCCCAGCTACCTATTACGTGTGAAGCCCTGCTTTCCTAGAAATGGTTGAACACCTACTTGCCAGTGGGAAGCAATGAATTAACTTCTTATTTTACTTTGCTTGCTTGCACAGCTTTTGCTTTACCTATTAAACTGTCTTTATCTCAACCCACGGGTTTTCCCACTTTTGCCCTTCTGATTCTCTCCCCCATCCCACTGAGGGGGAGTGAGTGAGCAAGCAGCTGAATGGGGTTGAGCTGCCTATCAGAGTGAAACCAGAACAATAAAATTGCAATGTTTTTAAACAGAAAATAACAAAATCTTGTTTCTATAAAGGAAATTTAATATGCATGGGCAAAAAACACAAACATTTTCTAAGTCAGAAGCTCAACCAGAACCCAGCTTCGTAGTCATGTCTTTCTCTAAACATCCATTGCACAAATACCAATGTAATGCCTTGCTTATGAAGGTTCAGACACTGGTAGTAATGTGGTTTACATAGTACCTTAGCTCCTGTGCAAGGAATATCCCTCGTGAGCCTAGATGGAATAGAAAAAAGGATTATATAATGAGAAGTGCCAGGAAACATTCAGCATACCGTCTGATAGCATCGTATCTGAATTTATAGCATGTTACGCTATCATACGAATACAATATTTCTTCTGCTTTTATTTCAGGAAGCTTGTAAATCAGAACTTATCTCATTTTATTTGCTGCTGTTGCCAGATCTCAAGATGAAATTCCTCATCTTAGGTACAGTTTCTTTGTTACAATACATAGATAAACTATTTTGAAGCTAAATAAACACACAGGTAACACAGTCCACAGAAGGTATTCTTCAGTTATGATTCTGAAACAGATTTTTTTTCCTGCAATTAAGCTTTAAACATGACCTCATTTCTTGCAGAAATACTGTATCGTGACATACTTCGTCAGAAAGCTGTATTTTACTTTACTGCCACATCAGGAACATCACATTTGGAAACTTACATGACTGTAATTGCAGTTAATACAGACTAGCTACTTGTAGTATCTTTCCAAAAATTACTTGACTTTACATAGTCTCTCTTCTCAATTTAAGGGGACTGAATGTTTACAAAAAGGTGTAGGACTGACGAGAAAATCAAAACAAAGCTCAAATCTTAAATTCACACCCAGAATACAGGCACAAACATAAGTCATGTCAAGAGCACCCCACCTACATGCCTTCAACATGGATCATTCTCAGAAGTTAGCAAGGTGTATTTGGGCTCTCTTCAGACAAATCTTCAAGTACATAATTAATTTGATTGGTCCCACGGAAACCACACATTTACATCTGAAATACCTCATGTGATCAGACCTCGGGCTCTGCCTCTCTTTTAGGAGCACATCCTAATTTTCACTAGTGGTGACTTTTGCAACTTGTACATTTCTACAGCAATAACTGTACCAAGACTACTAACGCACTGTAGATAAACCATGAGACAAGTTCGAGATGGCAATGACTCTCATCTCCTACTGGAGAAGATCCAAATTTCAGTTTCCTGTGTACAAATGGTACAGAAAGCCATTAGCTTTCCTCAAAAGCTGTTCTGTGTTAATCTTGCAGTGCCATTAAATGCAATGAAACAACATCCAACCACAAATTATTGTTGAGCCTAGAACTCAAAAGGCCAAAGAAAGATCTTAAACAAGAACAAACACTGAAAAAGTCTCAACTGAAGGTGGATCTAGAGCACATAGTTTAATGGATCTAGAGCACATAGTTTAAACACAATGCATGATCACAAAGCTGAAGGCATCTGGTCTGAGACCATATTATCAGAAGATTTGGGACAACTTCTCATATGTTTAGTTTCACATGGTGAAGAAGAAGCCACAGGAAGACTGTAACCAGGAAGAGTGTGCAGTGTAAATGTGATCAGATGAGCACAAGAAGCCATTTGGTGACTCAAGGGCTTTATCATACACTCTCCCTAATTCCAGGATGAAACATGTTGGGTAGATAGGAGTGGAGAGCTGCATACTGCACAACAAACTACTTTGTGGCAAGATGGACAAGAGGCCACAGCTCTGCCTTATCAAATGATGCAGAAACTGCAGTCAGGGAGTGTGAAAAATATAATATAGAAGTAAATGCTGTGAATGTGAGTCCAGTAGCTCATCTTCAAATAGTGGCTGCCAACATTGCAACAGTTTTAAGAAATTTTCTACACAGAGAGAAACTGACAACCAACCAAAGTAAAAACCTGGTTATCTATTTCAAATACGTTTCACACTTTACCAACCCATTACTTATTATTTTGCTATTTATACAGTAAAATAGGTTTCTTGAACTGTACTTGCACATTTATTTACTGTCGATGTCTGCCAATCTAAAGCACCTTATGCAGCCTTAGCTCCAATTTGTAATTCAAGCACAGAAAATTACCAAATGCTCATGAGTCTGAAAAAACCCTGTGTGCTTTCACCTCTGTTCTGCCCTGTACTAAGGCTCCCCCCTTAGCATTGTTAAAGGGATACACACAGTAGAGGCAGTTGTATACAACGCTGTCCTGGTTCCAAGAGAGCTCTGTTCAAGTTTTACATTACAAGATCACTAAGTTGTGAATGAGGTTACTGGGAAAGGTAACCTATTAGCATAGCAGAGATTATGAGGTTTACTAAGCTTTAAATGAGGAAAACTAAACAATTTCCCACTTTTTACAGGTGCAATTATACAAGTAATCCTTTTATAATGTAAAAGATATACAAGCCACTCTTCTAAGTGCTTACTTCCAGAAAGACTAAGGATCAAATCCATACAAAGCATTTTCTGGTGCTGCTTCAAGCAATGGCTACAGTTACAATGCACTCTACAAATCAGTGTCCTGATGCATCCAGTCAGAAGAAAAAAAATAAGAAAGCTTTTTTACTGCCTTTGTCCCATTCTACATAAGTATGTGATGTCCTGCTGTAACTAGTACAGTAAAGCACAGTGTCTATTTTGATCCCTTCTATTTCCAAAGTGTTTTTCAAAACACGCTGAATGAAACAAGCTCTATTAAAATGCCTCGAATTGTTTATCTTAAAAATGTGACGGTTCTGCACCAGAGTTATGAAAAATTAAGGGGCCATTATTATTTTGTCTCATCTTTTGATAAATAATTGACTATCCATGATAGGTAAGAAGGGTTGGGAGGATGTATAAAGAATCAAAGCACAACACTCACTATTTTCTCAAGTTCTACAAGCAAAAGGGTAAATAAATTATCTTACTGTTGATGTTTCTACATTCATTCTGATGAGTTCTGTAAATCTAAACAGAGTTATGAGGAGGAGTGTTTGGAAGTATGTATTAGCAGTTTACAAAATTTAAAAACTGGGCCAAATTTCCTGTTGAAACAACTCCAAGAGTGGGTTCCTGTTTTTAAAAAGTATTTCAAATGTGAAGATGTGCACTTGCAATAGATTCTGTGAAGGTTGCTATACTATATAAACATTATCCCATTAAAAAAAAAAAAAGTCAAAAAACCATCACCACAGACTAGTAAGATCCTTTTAAAATGCACATTTAAAATCAGTGATCTAAGGATAATAGACCAAATCTCCAGTTGTTTTAAAATGTCAGTGATTCAAACACTCCGATGGAGCAATGAAAGTACATCAGTTGGGGATGCCCCTCTTAACACAAGAAAATGGTCGTGAACAGGGACAGGTCAGACTTCAGCTCTGCTGGCACAGAAACCTCCTGTTAAATTCATCCAAACACAAGTTTTGCCTAAATGCCTTTAAAATTCAGCATTTCAAAAGGCAAATAGAAAATGTACTTCCAAATGAAAAGTTACTACTATTTGAATTATCTGGACCTGCAGCAGAAATCAATGAAAGACATTTAAACCAGATGTTTAATATAGACTGTAAACATGAGACTGAACGTTAATTAGATTTGTAGCGTCTTCTCTTGCTTTATCCTCTGCATCATCATGCAGTCTTTGTTTAATTTATTTTCTTTGATGACATTTGACTAACAAGTACACTGATGAATTACATCAGTAAATGTCATCCATATATCACAAAAATAGGACATATTCAGCATTTCTGGAACACTAATGTTAAAGGATTTTTCTGTTTCTTTGAACTTTCAGTACTTACTAAAGGAAATAATACTGCTTTGCTGCATAGACTTCTTGATGTTTAATTTTCAGTGAACAAACAGCTGCAGAATAAGGCGACTTAATGAAGCATTACTAATAAAATGCTGCATAAGTTAAAACAGGTACACAAAACTGCTTGCTCACTGACAGTTGTATCATTCAGAATAATTTTTCAAGATGGTGACTACATTTTTTAGTAGATGAGTAGATGTGATTTTCTACCATCCAAAGTCAGTGGTTCCCTTTACTATGACAATTAGTTATCATTGCTCTACTGTTTATAAGTAAACCATACAACATAATAAATGTAACACGTTTCTAATACACTATTTAGACTTTACACAGGTTGATAAGCAGCAATATAGTCAGCAACAAATTTAAGTGTAAAGATGCTCAGAGATGCTCACATAACACTTCCATGGTTTGTCTTGCTCACCAAAAACATATAGTCTGCATTTGTAAAGAAGTCATTTATCAAATCTGTCACCACCTCTGATGAAAGTATTAAAGTTCTTTGCTGGTACATGCTTTTCATGTAACCACAATTCGATGTAAAAATATTATTTACTTTATGTAAATCTAGACAGAGATCAATGAACTGTCACTTTGTAACCTGCCAGTAATCACTAATATCCAGCTGTACATACATCTATACACTTCCATGCAGAAAGTTTTTCGAGTATTCCCCACTAAAATTATCAACTGCATTACAAGAATCTACACATAAAGCTGACATCTTTCATATCATAAGAACAGACACATAAAAAGGTTACCCTCATTGTCCAGTATGATAAGACACTGATAGTCACCATTCTCTGATTAAAACACCATGACAGAAATCAAGATTTCATCTCAAAGTCACCAGCAGCATATTTAAAATTAATAACACATTTCTGAAACCCCTCCATATGTTCAAACAACATGTGGAACCATGAGTAGTAATCTTGGTTTGCTATCAATTGGCCAAAGCTTTCCGCCAAAATTATGGCACTTAGGTAGTTTACATTTATAAGAATAACAGTACTGTAGTTTAGGACATCATGAACTTATAAAACAAAAAAATCACATAACTTTCGGTATTTCCTCAGCAGTATCATCTCTCGGAAATATTGATAATTACATATATCTTACATACTTTACTGTTAATTGTGCACTGACAAAACAGTTTAGGCATCATTATGAAATGACCACCTCAACTACTCTGAAAAAAGTGAAAGAAAAATGTAACCTTTGCCACCTTGATAAAAATCCCTTAGTATGGTCTTTCCTAACTTTTCCCAAGCTATATTCCTAGTTCTACTGAACTATTTTTCCAGAG
This sequence comes from Eubucco bourcierii, assembly GCA_013396675.1. Lineage (NCBI taxonomy): Eukaryota > Metazoa > Chordata > Aves > Piciformes > Ramphastidae > Eubucco > Eubucco bourcierii. Next base: position 51,846 of record VWZE01004453.1, read on the forward strand.
TTTATCCTACCCTACAGAAAAGACTCTTACCTATTTGACTTCACTCAGATAAGTCCACGAAGTAGCTTTAAAGTGTTAAATACATGGTAGTCTGAATGCTAATGTCTGAAACTAGTTGGTAAGACAGAGAGACCAGACAACAATTATCATTTAGTCAATAGTAATTTAAATGTATCCACTGCTGTGCAAAGACCCTAAGACCCTGAACACTTTACAGGGCTTTCAAGGATAGGGGTTGAGTATGTTTATTATTTAAATTGACAGTTCTACGTGAATCAAAGCACGGTTCTTCAAACGCTAAGCCAGTGNTCTCCAAACAAAAGCTGGAAAGAGACAACTTTAACTAGACATGTAATTTAAAATGCAATTATTTTAAGTCTCCGTACGCATGAAACAGAAGAAAAATGCATGGCAACTTCTAACTGGGTAGTGCAAGCTATTGTTCGTAATTATTTCTATAGATAACCTAGTGCCCGGTCCTAAGGCTCCACGGGAACAGTTTATTTTAAAACTTTCTCTTGCAAAGGTCTAAATGGGGTGGAAGAAGGGAAAAGCCTTCTCACTGTGGCATACAGAACCTGCAACAGATTTTACTAGACAGATGCGTTCATTGAAATGCCAAGAAAGCAACGTGGACGGACAAGATATGTTTCATACTATACACACCACAACTTGGGGAGTGTTACACGCAAAAAGACCTGAAACCATCACTATCCCTTTATAGTCCTCCTTTTTAAAGGATTCACAAACGGACTCCTCTCTTTTAGCCTCTCTCCGGCGGCGCCGATGAAGCGTCCGGGGCTCCAAAGCTGAGTGAAGCCCCAACTGCCCGCAGGTGCTACGAGTTAGCGACCACTGTTTCTATACCATTAGTTAGGCTGAAAATCAAGCGGGTTCCCCTGAAACGCCGAGGTGTTCCTTTGAATAAAATCATTTACAATTCAAAGAAAAACTAACAAATTATTTTTTAGAAAGTCTTGCAGAACCCCCGGCACGGGGCTGGAACAGGAAAGGCGGCGACAGCACCTGCCCATAACGCACGGCTTTCTACAACTTTTGGACAGCGGGAGAGCGGCAGCCCGCAGCAGCCTCCCTCACACACTGCACCTAGCCCAGCCGCTTTCCACCCGCCGCCCGGCGGGGTCTTTGCCAGCCGCGGAGGGCATCTCCCGCCATACACACCCACCTCCCCCACCCACCCCCAGCGCCCACACGAACACGCAAACTCAAGCCCTTGAGAGCTCTCCAAGCACCTACCTGCAGCCCTGTTTCCTGCGGGGAACACCTAGCGATCGGCCGCCTCCCGTCGCGGGGGAGCTCCGGCCTCACCGCCCAGGCATCGTCGGCAAACGCCCCGCGCCCCGCCAGCGCCCGGGGACATGGAGCGGCTCCCCTCGACTCGGCTCGGCTCCTCTTGGCTCAGTCGGGCTGGAGCACGGAGCCGTCCCGCAAGGATCCGAATCTGCCCCCTGCCTCTTTGGGAATACACCAGGAATCCGACTAAGATATGCTGGAGGAAAGATGAAGCAAGTGGAATGGGAGGCAAGACTTGAAGTGCTTCTTGCACGCGATTTCAGAGTATCTATCAAAATAAAAGAGGACTAAGTATGGATTAGCTATGAGAAAAGCGAAGGGTGCGGAAATCCTGCAGCCCCGTGTGGCTCTAGCCCCTTCGCCGGCTGCGTGCGGTCCTGATTCAGCCGCGCCGGCAAAGGGAGAAAAGCCGTCGCGTCCTGCAGCAATCCCTCCGTTACAGCATCGCTGATTGGTTTGCCTTTCGCACACAGCACGATGTCTCCCTTCCGCTGCCTCCTTCTCCCTCTGGGGAAAAGTAATAGGAGAGCGAGCTTCACCTTCAGCAGCAGCCGCACCGCGGAGGGGCGGCGGGACGAGCAGAGACAGCTCCACGCGCACCCTGCGCGGGATGAAGGGAAGGAACACCTTTCTCCTCCCCGGTGTTTATTTGAGTCCTCACTGTGCTCCTCTTCAGCCCCTTTACGAGGTACCAGGTCCCCGCGGCAGCAGCTCTGTCTGAATAAGGAGAGGGGCTCACGCTGGCAGCCTCACGCACACCGGGGCTGGGCCGCCTCCCGCCCAGCCCACCCCCGCAGCGCAGCTCAGCTCAGCTCAGCTCAGCTCAGCTCAGCTCTCCCCTCCCCTCCCTAAGCAGCAGGGTGAGGGGTGCGAAGTTTTCGCACAGACACACGTGGCCGCGGCGAGATCTGCGTTGCGGACACTGGGCGGCTCTGCCGCCGCTCCCTCAGGACCTCCTTTCCCCTGCGGCGGCAGACGGGGCGGCCGGCAGACAGGGAGGGAAGGAGCCACCAGGCCGGTGCAAAAAGCTACGCCAGGGCGGCGGGGTTGGGGTCGCGGCGGCTGGAGCGGGAGCGGGGGCAGGGGCAGGNCGCGGCCTCGGCAGACCCTTCTTTCCCGGGAGGTTCCCGAGGCGTGGGACGGTAGGCTTGGTTTAAGGCGGCAAGGGAATGCAGTACGCGTCGGATACTGAGGACCTCTTCTTCCTGTGTTTAAAGAGATTGTGGGTCGCGGTGGTCTGCCATGGCTGTTGATTAATAGAAATGTTATTGGGTGAGGATAAATAAAACTGTAGCGTGATGGTTTATTTCAGTGCGTTTTGTGCTGTTTGAAATGGGAGGCAGAGAAGAGATGGGGAGGCAGGCAAAGGTGAGAAGGGGCCCTCATTTGTTACAGTTATACCAAAGAGTTAAATTCTGTTTTCTCTTAGAATTCTTGCCTACTCCTAGACTAAATGGGGATGAATACATACATCATTGGAAAGTACTGATACACTGAATTATCTGTGGTCTATTCTTAGCGACTAGCGTCTACTACAAGTTTTCTGAAAGCAAGGTTTTGTTGAATCCTCTACTGTCATCACTGCCTTACCACGTTGATAGTCAGCTCAGTAGGCAACTGAAGAGCGAAGTCAAATGCTCCCTCTCTTGTTAATGTTCATGGTAGAGTTCCTACATACAAGTTCCTACATCTGTAAAATGTTTGAGTCGTTTTTTTCAAAGCATATACAGATCCAAGGTCCATGCAGATTTTTTTTTTTTAAAGGGGAGTGGAAGAGGAGAAGAAAATGTTTCATGCACACACAGTGATGCAGCTGTAGAATGATATACAAAGAGGCTGGTACAGAAGGGGCAAGTTAAAAGTAGCCTGTGGTGCGTTTGTCACAATTGCTGTTGCAGCAAGCACTGCAGTATACGTATGCATGCCTGGATGCAGACTGCAGCCAAATTAAAAGACTGCAGGTTGTAAAGATAAATGTGGTTTTATCTCGTTGGCTTGGATGCTCACACAATAACATCACAATTTCCGTAGTCTGTAACTGTGTTTCTACATTTGCAGATGGTTAAAAAATAATGCAAAGGAAACTGAAACAATCAAGACCATGCTGCTATCAGCAGGGTAATTTCAGTGCACTGAGGTAGACTCAAACTACTGTGGATCCACAGGGGTCGGATGTTCCTGCTCCATCAATGCAAAATTACATGGGATCCTGAATACTCCTGGAATGTGTAGCCTTTCACGTTGTGTGGGTCACTGTACCACAAGTATTGTTCCTGGATTAAAAACAGTCAAAACTCATGAAAGATATAATTACAGCTACTAAAATGCAACTACAGGAGGTGTTGCACTTTAGACATAACAAACACCTTGTAATTATAAGAGCATGTATACCTACATTAGCTGTATATATATCAATACACTCAACTTGACTGTGTGTCGTGAGACCAGAGGATACTTGGTAGTTTCATATTGGTGCTCTGCTGTTACAGAAATGAGGTGAAGGCTTCTGAAGATGCAGAACTAGTATCACTCAGTAAAACAATACAAACAAATCACATGGAAACAAGAGAGGAAAAAGCAGTAGACAAAGCAATAGCAAAGCTTATCTGTTTTGAAACCCAGGAAACTTCTCTATGCAAGTCTTGGGAAATGTAATCGTTACTTGCAGTGCAATGCCACTGCCTGATCAGTTGTTCCAGATTCCTTTATACAGCACCTGAAAATCTGAACAAATCTGCAGTATCCACACACGAGGTGTGTCACACCTTGCAGAAAGACGTGCTTTCAGGAAGCTTCTCTACACGCTTCCACAGTATGCCCATCACTCCTGGGAAGAGTTGAAGTGACCTGTTGCACCTATATAGTGCAGGTGCTTTTACAGATGCTTAATAAGTAAGTCTGACTCATCTCCAAAGGTGCATTTGCACATGGACAATATGATGAATTTACCATTTCCTGGAAATACCAGATTGGCAATCTCTATCATATACTAGCTATGTGTATGTCTTTCTGACTGAAAAATTGCCAGCTGAATACTATGGCTTTACAACACAATACAGTTGCGAAACACATTTCTCATATGAATGTTCTCTCTTCATTCCTGCAACTTGTTTAATTTTAAGCTAGGGTCACAATTTCCTACTTTTCATCCATTTATAGGGCTTTTCCACACACTGAAATAAAAGCATAAAATATGAAAATGAGCATTGACACTCATAACAGGTACAATGTTCAGAACAACTTCAGCATTTCTGTTTCAAGGTGCACTGCAGCGAAAAAAAAAAACCAAAACCAAAAACAAAACCAAAAAATCCAAAAAACAACAACCAGCAATATAAAAACTTGTTTCTGAATAGTTGTATATATGTGGATCTGGTGTGTATTTTTTTTTTTTTAACACCAGTTTTTACTCAGGGAAATGCCTGTTCTGAGTTGTTAAATAGATAAAAATATAGTTTCTGATTTGGTAGTCACATGTAGTCTCAAGCTGAGATGGGGTAGGTATAGATTAGATATTAGGAAAAAGTTTTTTATAGAGAGAGTGGTCAGGCACTGGAATGAGCTGCCCAGGGAGGTGGTTGAGTCACCACCCCTGGGTGTGTTTAAGTGTCATTTGGATGTGGTGCTTGGGGATATGACACCCTGACATCTGTTGGAAGGACAACACAGCAGAG
>VWZE01004455.1:0-15289 GCA_013396675.1 Eubucco bourcierii
CCTTATCTGTATCTTTTGTCAGCAACTCTCCATTTTTTTCTTCTATAAGGGTCCCAATTTCTCCCTAGTTCTCCTTTTCTCACTAATATACCTGAAGAAATTCTTCTTGTTCCCTTTAATGTCCCTGGCCAGATTAAATTCCAGCTGCGCCTTAGCTTTCCTGTCCTGATCTCTGGCTGCACAAACAGTATCTTTGTACTTGTCCCATGTCCCCTGTCCTTGCTTCCACTCTCTATAAGCTTTCTTCTTGCATCTAAGTGTATCCAGGAGCTCTCTATTCACCCATGCAGGCCTCCTGACATTCTTACCTACCTTCCTCTTTTCTGGGATGCATTGTTCCTGCTCCTGGAGAAGGTGATCCTTGAACAATGACCAGCTTTCCTGGGCCCTCCTTCCTTCCAGGGTTATTTCCCATGGCGCCCTGTTCTGCATCCTTACCCATCACCAGAAGCATCATGAGACTCTTTTGCTTCAGTAGCTAAAGACCTGAGTACCAACCATGAAGAGAAATATCTCGGATAGGTCCCTTTAGACAACAGAACATATTGAGATACATAACTGCTTCTGCAGATGTAACCTCAGCAAACAAAGAACTTTTTTCAGCAAGTTTTTTCTCAGCCTAGGAAGTCTCCTTGTTCTCCCAGGTAACCAGTGACAGGATAAGAGGAAATAGATTGAAATTGCACCTGAAACAGGCTGCCCGGGGATGTAGTGGATTTGCTATCTCTGCAGGTGTTTAAAAGGTGTTTGGAGGAGGAGCTAAGGGATGTGGTGTAACAGTTGCTTACAGGGAGATGTTGAGTTACGGTTGGATTCAATGATCTTAAAGTTTTTTCCAACCAGGCAATTCCATGATTCTATGTCAAAACAGAAAAAGTTGCTAATTTTCCTGTTTATCAATATCATGCTATGTTATTCTTGTGAGAGGTTGCTCACAACTTAGCAAATTGTTTAATAAAAGCTTTCAACTGAATGTGGTTAGACTGTGGTCAAAGCAACTGTTTTCACATGGTAATATTGAAGAGGTGAAGAATTCTAAGTCAGAAATGTAAATACCAATCTAGCCCACGGCATGCAAGGTTTTCACTGAGTGCAAACGTAGAACAAAATTTCAATGCAGAATGCAGTGAAAACACATTAAATGAAGCACTAAGACCCACTTCCTTTTATTAAGAGGGTCATAAGTCTATGGAACTACTTGCATGCTGGCTTTTTTGAAATTGGCCCTTCAGGGAGAGACTCTTTAAGGTACAGCCCATAAGATAAGCATATTGGCTGCTCCAGTCTGTGATCCTCTCCATGTTAAGGAAGATCCACTTCATACTTTTCCCTCTTTGACCTCCAGTGTTGCTCTTTAGCCAAGAGAAACCTACTGAGCATAACTGAAAGAGCAGAGGGCCATCTACTGACACGTACTGTGCTTCATGTGCCTTGCATGTCCTCCCCCACCATCTGTGGAGTCTCTGTGCTAATTAAAGACTCTTATCTGTGGAGAATAACAGCTCTGTGCTAATTAAAAACTTGTGCCAATCAGCTACGTCTACTCTGTGAGTCAAAGAAACAGATTACAGCATCTGTTTCGGAATCTGGTTCCCAGTGTGGATCATTTACTGTCAGAAAACTTTCTTTTTGGCGTTTCTATTTGATTTAATTCTGATGTGCAAGTCATTCAGAAGAATGGGCACTAAGTCGCTCCTTTCTCCATTGCTACTGATTTATACCTGACTTCTTCAAGACACTTGTGCTCGCTCCTTACTTGGGTGAGAACTGAGGCTTCCAAGGTGCACAGTGTTAGTGAAGGGTAGAGCACACTTGTTTATATAACTCCTGTAACCAAGTCAAACAACTTCTCATTTAAATTGTGCTGACATCTGAGCTATAAGTGACATGAGTGGCAGAAGAACATGGTCCTTTGCATCTGCAAAAGGATATTGGATTAGACCTGGTTTATCTCTTGCAGATGCTCAACAACAGTTAAATGGAAAGAAATATATTTGGGGGAATGGAAAATTTAAGAGACAATGTTGGTTCACGCCATCTCATTAGATTAAGTCACAGGTTAAGTCATCGGGTTAAGACAGATGACACACTGAGATAAAATGATGGCGATAGTGAGACTCCCTGTAGTGCTGAGAAAAACCTTTCAGGCAGGGCTGAGGCAGTGGCAGCTGATGACCCTGCTACGTCCTGTGGTGGTTGAACAACAGACAAGGTAAGAGGACACTGGCTTTTCGGTAGCACCAGAGAGTTGTGGGCAGCTGGCTGAGATACAGATGGTTTAGTAACAATGTTAGGATGATGCACAATGGATGGAGTGGTGGTAAGGTCGGAAGCTGAAAGTATTTGGGAAACTCTCAGAATCCCAACTTTAGCGGAAGTGTAAGGTAGCAGACTGCCAACTGTGAGAGACAGTGGTCCTTCTCAGGTTTAACCATTCTGGCACACAGAATTTGCAGTCAGTGGGGTGAGTGCGACCTTTCCTCTCAAATAAGGGCTTGTGATCCTTTTCCAGATGGTTGCAGTTTGCTCCAGGTGGCATTTATTTTAATCATGATAAAGGATGGGTAACTGGAATGGCTCGCAGGGAAAAGGGAGAACATTTCATTGGCAGCATGATAGACACCTTAGGATTATCTAAGATGACATATGAATAGTTACCTAGATTTAATTTGCACTGCTAAATCATGACCCAGTATTTACCTGTCAGGCTGTCAGGGCATGAACTAAATGGGAAAATCTATTTCTAGGCCTGGGATAGCTTTTGCAAGCTACAGGTGAGGCAATGCAACGAGGTTATTGCAGCTGCAGCTGTCACTGCTTCTCTCTGGGATAGAAGAGTGGTATCTCCAATATGAAATCATTAAAAGTATATATATATATATATATAAAAATAAGAAAATATGGTTCCCCCAAAACTAATTTCCCTGCCGTGAATTGAATCGTTCCCTGCTAATATACTAAGATGTCAAAAAAAAACCCAAAAAATTTTTTTCAAAAGTTTTGTTTAAAATCAAAGTAAACCTACTGCACTTTACCTGGAGAATACCAGTGCCTCAAGCTGCAGTTTCTCTTTCACCAGCTCTCCACAAGTGGCCACTTAGTTTTAATTGCCCCTCGTTTCATAGTCAAATTAGGAATGGCATTAGCAGGACAAGAACTATTTGTTAATCCTAAAAGGTATGAGAGACAGCTGTTTTGCTGGAGGGCTTGATTTATATATTTGGATGAAAATCTAGAACTCTCTCCAAGCAATACACAAGTATTAGCAAGCAATCAGTTATAAGCAGATAAATGTGCATATGTAATTGAATAGAGCAAAACTTTACAAAACATTCATTTGTATTTGGAAAGATACATATTGCTGAACAGACAGAGCCAAATAATGAAGTGACACTACTGACATTTGATTAGAGATGTGTTTCTGAACTTGGAATGGAGGTGACTAGGAAGAAGATCACAATCCAACCACTTCGAGGTACTTGTCCAGAAAAATGGAGAGTTCCTTGCTGCTGAAAGAACCTTCTTTTCAAGGCAGGAATATGACGTCAGCTGCTGAGTTCGTGTGATCCTTTATTCTATACTTGGACTGAGCAATTCACAAGTCACACCCATCAATCAGGCTATTTCCCATCATTACTGACAGCTGCAGTTGTTACTTTTTTCTAAAATCCCTCTACACTCTTCAAGACAGTTTTGTGCTCAGAACGCATTGTTTCAAGTTAATAAATGAATTAGTAGTGTCTGTTTACATAAGCGGGATACCTGGAGGAGAGAGTGTCTAAGAGATATCAAGGTCTTATAAGAAATCTGGTGTAAGGCCACCATATTTCAATAGCAAAAAGGCAGAACAAAGCTGACAGGTAGAAAAGGACAGAGAGCTGGATATAGTTTTTTTGCAGGGTGTCGAGGAAGATTGTCATCTTCCAATATCGTGGAAGCTAAGGACCTTCAGTGTGTTAGGAAGGTCTGTAGGGAAACATTCTGTATTAACAGGACATGTGACCAATTCAAGCTGTGCTAACTGCTAAATTGTAAGCTGAAGTTTCAGAGTCTGCATGAAAAGGACCAAGGACACCATCTGCAAGTTGCCCCCAGAGGAATGAGAAACAAAGGAAGATCAAAAGCAAAACATTCTGAACAGATAGTGATGCACTAACTGCTTGGTTCCTCACAGCTTGCCTTAATGTTTCACACCAATCAGAGAATTCCATGAGAGTTTTCATCTGGGTGACTTAGGCCAGCAGCTTGGAGCCACAGCTTGTCTGTTAATGATTTCGACCAATTGCTTTGTAATGGGCTGACCTGAATAATCTGTTAAAAGGGTATATAAATGCATGTTCTTATTCAATAAACTGGCATTGCTTGGATCATACTGATCTGTGTGTGGCTCTGTCCAGGATCTCTCGCATCGTACTTCACTCCATTCCTAGTGGTCCCGGGTGTGTGTGCAACTCCGTATCAAAGGTCATTAAATGACAGATCCCTTTCAGAGAGACTCTCTGTAGAGATTCACTCTTGTTAAGCCAACATGAAAAAATGTGTATCTTTCCTACATCTGATGCTGTCTTTGATGATATTCTGGCCCAGATTGCTACACTGTCACTTGTAACTGACCAAAAGGCTTTCCATCCCTGGAGACAGACTGCCTGTATCACTGTTATCTCTCTCCATGGCTCTCTAATTGCCCCTATTATATTCATATTTTCCCAGTGTATTTCCAATCCATTGATGTGTGTAAAGTGTGTAAAAAGTGAATAGGTATAGCATTAGTTGACAGCTTCATGAACCAGAATTATTAGGAGCTTTCCAAAACCACTGTTAATGCAATATTCATATTGTATTAATCAATTTTAGGGCTAAAATGAAGAAATAGAAGTGAATTAATCCCCATACATTGCACACTGCAGTCTCTTCAAGCAACTTTGTGAGAGTAATACATAAATCCAGAACACATTTTGGAGTGGTATAGATCACCAAAGGCACTAGGTAAAATAGCAGCACAGGTGCAATTTACAGAGGTTTTGGTACTGATTTCAGGAGTTCATGCCTGGTTTTAGGAAAAACTCTTGGCTAAGGTGATAAACTGGTGCTAAGCAGAGCCAGGGAATCTCCACCACCTGCTCTGCCTGCAGACTTCTGCATCCTAGGCATGGTCCACTGCTGTGCTCTGGCCCATTTCCAAACCCGTACGACAACTCATTTCTACACCACTTTGTCTAGCTGTGGACCCTTTCCTTGTTAGCTGATGCTGCTGCAAGCATATCAAAGTGTGGGCATAGGGGTACCTGCTTAGTACTAAATGACTGACTGGTTGTGACAGTTTGACATAATTTTTAAGCCTTTCATAATCGTTTATTGTTTTGCTAATAAAAATTAATGTCTAACAATTTTTAAGTGGAGGGTTTTTCAATTAAAATGCCTACAATATGATAGCATTAGTTGTCTCTTGAGTTATGATGTCTCTGTGCCTTTACTTGGATAAGTAACAACTTGCCATGTCTGGAGACATTTTAATCTAAAGGCTTTTTCCTTTGTGTGCTTTCCACTTGACCGTCCCTTTGCATTTTACCACAAAGGAGCCAAAAGAACATGATGTTCATCCTTCAGTGCAAAGGACACCAGATAAATCAACCAATGACTGGGTAGTATGCAGAAAACAGGATTCATCTTATTAGAATCACAGAACATGAGAGGTTGGAAGGAACCTCCAGAGATCATTGAGTCCAACCCTCCCTGCCAAAGCAGGGCAGTCTGCACAGAAATGCATCTAGATGGGTGCCCCAGGTTGGGAACTATAGGGTTAAAAATCCTGTACGGACTAGAAATTTGTTATTCAAGTCCATGATTCTACTATCTCTTTATAAACTCAGGGCAAGGCCAGCTCGCTCTCTTTTCCTCCCCCTCCAGCCCTGTGTTAGGTGGGAGCTGCTTTCATTGGGACAAATAAGTAAGGGGTGGGCTTGTTTGGGGGCCTCCAGAGGCTGTGTTTAGGCCTATGGATGGCAGAGGCAGTGGGAGGGGAGGATTGGAGCACTGGGGCCTATAGATTTAGTTTTGGGTTGGGAGAAGNCACACAAGAAACAAGGGGGAATGGGTACAGGTGCCTGTCAGAAGGGGCAAGGGAAACCCCCTCCAGGCCCCCTCTCCCCCTCAGTTGCCCTTGCACAACAGATATAGGGGACTAGAGATTGAGGGTGAGGTGGTTTTGGAAGCAGAAGTAACATTACAGTCTGGGGACAGAGTGGTTGGAGAACAACAAGGTAGAAAGGGATCTGAGGTTACTGGTAGATAGTAGGCCGAACATGAGCCAGCAGTGTGCCCATATGGTCAGAAAAGCCAATGGCATCCTGGCCTGTATCAGGAACAGTGTGGCCAGCAGGAGAAGGGAGTTTGTTCTGCCCCTGTACTCAGCACTGGTCAGGCCACACCTTGAGTACTGTGTCCAGTTTGGGACCCCTCAATTCAAGAGAGATGTTGAGGTACTGGAACGTGTCCAGAGAAGGGTGACAAAGCTGGTGAGGGGCCTGGAGCACAGCTGGGTGAGGAGAGGCTGAGGGAGCTGGGGTTGTTTAGCCTGGAGAAGAAGAAGCTATGGGGTGACTTCATCGCTGTCTACAACTACCTAAAAGGAGGTTGTAGTCAGGTGAGGGTNCTGCCATCCCTGGAGGGGTTCAAGACTGGATGCGGCACTCAGTGCCATGGTCTAGTTGATTGGATAGGGCTGGATTATAGGTTGGAGTGGATGATCTTGGAGGTCTCTTCCAGCTTGGTTGATTCTATGATTCTATGATTCATTCTGTTGGCTCTTTATAAAGCACAACAGTGGGTTTTGAAAGTCTCCAGAGAAGGAGACTCCACAATCTCTCTGGAAGCCTGTTCCAGTCCTCTGTTACCGTTACACTTTTGCCTTTCCTGATGCAATTGAAAATCACAGTTGTGGTTTCTTCCGCATTTTCATACCATTTTATGAGCCTCTGGTCATCTAGAACTGTACCTCTGGAGAATCACAGGTGTTCAGTGGCATTGACTGTGAAATCACTATGCTTGTTGTACTTGCCTTATTTCATTACCTTGTATGTCCCTCTCTGATTGTGCCATACTGCTATCTCAATTTTTTCACTGCTGTAAAAACATTTGGTCAGCATCATGCTCAGAACAATCAAAAAGTTTTTGGAAACTCTTTCCAACTTGAGTGTGGGTTGTAGGCATGCAACTTGAAACTGGCTAATGCACAAATACAGAGAAATCAAGAACAATTTTGTCACCTGGTTAACAGGATCCTCTTTCCAGAATGTGTATATTGTTTCCATTAAAAATTACACACGGAAGCTCCAGCCCTCTGCCACCAGGTGGTGTCTGCATAAAATGCTTCTCTCCTACATTTGCAGATGCGGTTTAGGCTGAATTCACTCATGATCATTCATGGGAATGATGAAGTATTCAAGTTATCCCCAGTAAACAATCTTAATACATGTTGGATTCCTAGTTACCACATAATTCCTCCAATGGTTTAACAAGCTAGTTTTCCCTTGATTTGGCCATGCTGTGGTTATACAGCCTTTTCCATCTGTCATGTGCCTGTGCTGCCAGAAGACATGCTACCACCTACCACCTCTCAAAAGCTTGCTTCTGACTGTTGGTTGCCCAGTACTGAGCAGGGAACTGGACCAAAGTGCCAGTGATGGACAGGCACACCACACAGCCACATGATTGCAGATCCCAGTACCAAGAACATGGTGAGAATCAGCTTTTGGGGAAAGGGGAGGTGGCTTTTGATGACAACAAGGACTTCTGCTAAAACCAAGTGACTGAAATGAAGTGTGAGGTTTTCCAAATCTCAGAGGAGCACACTTTCATTTTTCATTAAGGCCGCAGTTAATCAAAATACTTCAGAATATAACTGTACCATTAACTTCATTCAAGCCAAAAATGTGCTTGAAATAAGGTGAGTACTAAAGCAACTGAAGGATAAAACCATATGGTCTACTGCTGCTGCCCTGGAAATCAATTATAATCAAGTAATTTAATTGTAAAATGTGCATTGATTTAGCTGGGTAGAGCTGTACTGTCAGGCCGCATGGGAAGTGTGGCATCTTGGAGGGTTTTTCAGGCCATGGCCCTCTGGTCATGACTGCAGACTGGAAACGGACTGAGATCACATGCTCCTCTTTCTCCTCTGCACCCCATTCCAGTTGGGTACTAGACAAGGATGCTGCCATGGGGCTTTCTCCAGGCACCCCAGGGACTCAGAAGACAAGGTGGAGAAGAGTGGCCATTAGTTTAAGAGAAAGCTCTGTCTAGTATCAAATCCTTCATACCCCCAAACCTTTGAATTCATGAGTTTTTTGCTATGAGAAATTTTAGCATTTGGCCTAAGAGCAATGCTAGGGGGTTAGAATTTTTCACTCCTCAGCAGTATTTCTAGCAGAAAGACTACTGAATAATAAAGTATTAATTAATAATTAAGTAATATGCCAGAAATAATTATTCAAACAAAACAAAAGAAACTTGGGTACTTGGCAGCAGAAGGTCTACAGTGACTGAAAAATCTAATTGGCCTGAATTTTCAGCAGGACAGCTATGTAGTGTGTTTGTTCCTTAGAAGTTTTACTATGAGATTAAGCCACATATTTGCATTCACTCTCCATTCACTTCAGTGTCAACTGTCATTACCAGCACACACAACGGCAGCTGCTCCTTGAACAGGAAGATCTTATGCACAATATACCTAATACTCTATTGCTGCAGAACGTAGGTTTTGATGATATCCCTGCCACTGGTTTCAACTGATCTGATATACAGCACAAACCAGGTCACAGTTAAGGAGCTCACTTGCATACCTGCTAGCTTGTCCATACAAACTACATTTTTCTCTAGACCTTTCTGGGTGCATGGGAAAATATCTCAATGTAGCCTGAGTCTTCTGTCTTTGGGACAGTGATAATTAAAAGATTAAAGGCAGAGATTTCTTTTTAACTCATTGCAGCTTCTCTGTGGGCTAAGTAGAGGGAATTGGATCTTTCACTGTTTGCATAGACTGTCACATCAGCTCTGCAGCTGTCTTTCTCAGCTAAGAAACCTGGATCAGTCAAGTGCTCTCCATCAACAGCTATTGACAGGGCTCAGAGCCTGTGGGGCCCTGCTCTCAGTGGCACAGCACCAGAAATAATACCTTACTGTTCGGTCTTTCTGAATATGACCTAAGTACCTATTAAATCTGTATTCTCCAAGAGTTTCCTTTGGGAATGATGACTAAACGGAAGGTCTAATAATTATGGTTATTATTAATTTTGGTATTCAAAAGTCTCACCACCTCGACCACTAATTTTAATAATAATTGGTTCTTTTGCAATGGTCACGGAAACATTATACAGAGGAATAACTAGATCTAGAAATAACTATGAAAAATATAAACGTTAAACTCAATTGAAATGGAAGAGAAGGTTCTTGCAGTCAATTATACTGCTTGTCCACTAGATAAACTCAGGGTGCTCCTTTCTGCTTTAAGGCAGAAGGCTATGATTCAGTTAAGATTTTACAGAATTTTGCTAAAGAGGTTTTGAGTATTTCAATTGGTTGTGGGGATTAAAGAGGTAGGAATTATAAAAGATGCAGTTATTTTATTTCCAGAAAGCCCCGCCCACAACTTTATATAAAATTAATTAGATAGGCTTTGGAAGTTTGGTCGGAAAAATCTTTCACAAGGATGCTTCTACAAGGAGTTTAGTAATTCAGAGAAGTCAGATAACTTGGAAATGGGTTTGCTATAAAAAATAGCTTTGCTGGACTTAGGAACAAAGGCAGCCTGGAGCCCCAGGGAACAGAAAGGCTGCTCACGGCAGGCTTCCGTGGCAAAGCTTTGAAATGCAGATCGTGGGTCTCCTTGTTGGCGGAGACAGGTCCCTTCTACGGGCAGGCAGGGTCGGATGGTTCGACGCTGGCAGTCTGTGGCTACCAGTTCCCCTTAAAGCCTGACGTAGCAGTCTCCTCCAAGCCTGCCTCAAAGTCCCTCNCCCCCTCTTCTGAGTCCCACTAGATAAAGTGTCCTGTTGCCGTATATACGCTGGGGCGATTTGCTCTCCCCCATTCAAACCCGCGGGGGTGGGGCGAGGTACTTAGCACCTACTCCTCTCACATTCCAAACCCCAGGAACCAGAGGGGTGGCGAGGAGCAGAACAGTTTCACGCCCTATTCAAACCTTCGGTGGGACAGGCACTTGGGTGTGCCCCGCCACGGTGTTTACTCACAAATACTACTCTCCCAATTCGCAAGGAGGCTACCTACAGCTTCAGACAGTACCCAAACACCTGCAAAGGGATCTGTCAATGACTCGTTAGCTGCTGAGGCTTCCGATTCTTCCCAGACTTCACAGGGTCCTGGGGAAAGAGGCAGATGACCTCTGACCTCATCCTGGCCCCCTCTGGATGATCTGTGTGTCCCTTCCAGGGCTCCTCGTCTTGGCAGGTGAAGGCGGGATGTCTTGGAATGTGCAGTTTTGGCATGGACGTCATGCTGGCTACGCAGGCCTGTCACATAGAGGCATTTATGCCTATTCCCTAGCAAACTCAAAACAGTCTCCAGGCAAACTAGCTGCACCAGGTTAGAGTGAATCCCCTCCCCAGGTAGAATAAACTCACCACAACATATTTTTTTTTTGTGAAGTCAGGAAAAAAAATTGTTTTTCTTATAGTTTAAACTAAACATAACTGCTACAAGAATATAATAACCTGAGGGAAGATGGGGAAAGGGTCAAGCGACAGTGAAGCAGCAAAAGCAGCAGCAGCCGAAACAGTGGCAGGGAAGATAGCAGCAGGTGCAGGTGAAGCAGCAGAAGCAGCAAAGAGCAGGTACAAGCTGTGCTTCCAGACATAAAGCTCTTGATGCTCCAATGAAATTACATTAACTTATCCATCGTTGCCATTACATGTCCTATCCCCAGAATGTTCGCCTTAGAGTTTCCACCTCCAAGTTTCACTGGTTTGATTTTTTTTTACATTTGAGGTAGTAATCTAACTCAAACGGCCACACTAGCCTAGAGCACAGGGCTTGTTATTCAGCGAACTAACTTACAACTTAGCAAAGCATGTTATAAAGCATGGCAGGATGCACTAAGGCAGTGAGGCAGAACACTGACAGAAGCAGAAAGAGCAATGACAGCAGGCAGTGGTGGCAGCAGCAAGCAGCAAGCAAGCAAGCATGAATACAACGGCAGAGCACATCGTGTTACCTGCTCAACTCTTTTTATCAATGCAGTCTGAGATGGGCCTTTGGACACAGAAGAGTCAATCAAAATGTCACTTAGCTGAGCCTGACCACGTTAGGTGAAGCCATAGGCTTGCTTTACCCAAATCTGGGGAAACAGGCCTTGCATGAGGCAGGCACAAGCCAAGTGTATGTCCCTTGTTTACCACAGGATGTAAAGAGGAGTAAAACAAGTCTGGGCAAGCCACAGTCCTTAGACTCAGCTCCAGGTGCTTTGTCCTTTTTCCTGTGGTTGCTTCTTCCCTCAGCAGAAGGAGGGAGAGCAGAAAAACACATATGGGCAAGCCGGGACATGTATAAGCCTATTTTGGCCTATTCAGGCCTACCAAGACAATCTATTAGCTAACATTTTAAGAAGATAGAAACACTACCTTGCAAAACGATATTTGCAGAAATGCATTACTTATTCATTTACACCATGTTATTTATTGGAATATAGTCCTGTCCTGCTTTGCTCCCAGTCTTTAATTTAGACTGTAGGTCTTGTTTTACTTCTTTCACAGTTCTGAGATTTAAAATTTGGGCATTAGTGTTTGAAATTTTGATCCCTGTTCAGAACAGAAAGCTAGGATGCATGATGTGCTGGTTTGAGGTTAATTAGAATATTTTAATAGAGAAAATTACACTACAGGCTGTGAAAGGAAAACATCATGATGTGTACTTCACTCATACTCTTGCTAGTATTTGTTTTGGGAANTGTATTACCTTTAACTTGTACATTTCTGTAAATATTCCTGTATATAGTGTATATATCTGCTTGTATATTGTGCTGAGCTGTAAATATAGCTTCATCTCTTAACTTCCAGCCAACTGAGTTCTAGTCTGGGTCATTTTAAAAAGTGGGGGGGGCCGGGGAACTCCCAAACCACCACACATGACCACAGTGCACCAGAGCCTGAAAAAGGAATATGCAGCCACCAATCAGGGAGAAGAGAAATCTGTAGTAGCCCACAATAAATTACAGGACAGGACAACGATCAGTGAAGATAGTAGATGGCATCCTAGAAGCAATACAGAGGCATCTATATCTCAATTTACTAACTAGCTTTGCTCTGACATGGTGATGGTTGTTTCTGGAGGTAGCTCAGACTTTGTGGGCTTAAGGCATTCATCTGCACTTCTTTGTGCAGGACAGATCTTGTGCCACTTGACAAGGTATACCATGGCCCGAAAGCCCCAGGTGACTGTGAAAATGTTCTTTACACAACAAACCGAAGCACTGTATGTAATGGATTGGTCTTGCCACCACAAATGGCCGTAAATAAGTCCAAAACAAACCTGAACAAGCACTGTCACATCCAGGAATAATCCCCTTCTCCTCTTCCATGTTTCTTGGGTCCAGGGAGATGTGGGAAGGGGACAAATGACCTGGTGCCAGAGAGTGTGATAAACAAGAGTTTGCCTGGACATGTTTTGCTCCTGTCCACACCTTGTGGTAAACAAGGTACATGCACCTGGCCTATGATCACCTTGCAGAAGGCCCATGCCTTTGCCAAATATGGCTAAAGTCTGGTTTAATGCCATTCCATTGGTTAACGGCTTTCTTTATCTATGCTGGCAACAGCCATATCAATTCTTGGGCAAGTGATAAATACAAGCCAAGGTTGTAAACAACTTGTCTTTTCTACCTGGAATCTTTGCCATGCCTCAGTTTACCCAGAAAAGAAGTGCAAGTGCCCAGTGACATATGCAATAAGCTTTGTCAAACATTGCATCAGACCATGGCCAAACATAGTGTGATCCAGCCCCCCCAGTTGGATCCAGACAGCTGGCAGGCAACAGCCACCTAGACTGTGCAGAAAGGGCTAAGCACCAGGTGAGCTGAGTGCCCCTGGCAAGCTGCATCACTGCAACTCACAGTTACAGCCTGAAAGGAAAACAAGCTTTACACCCAGACCTTGGCATGCCCAAGGAGACAGAAAGAAGGCTAACACCACACCAAGATGCCGTGCTGCCTGTGAACTGGGGAACCTCCATGCAAGCACTGGAGGCTTAACCAGGAAAGGTCCCAGAGCCTTGAGGGAATTGCACCTGAGAGTGGAAGAGCCTCTGCTGTAGCCAGTCCAGTCTAAAGACTGTGAGAAACCACCCAGCAGCCAGCACGTAGCTCAGTGCCAGTTTGCTTTGTGTTTAAACCCGGTACAGCACACACTGCATTCTCTGGATTATAAGTGCAGTGCTCCAGAAAGCTTCCAGAGACACTAAATTCATGAGTAAATTTATTTCCATAATGATAAAGCCTCTTTGTAAAGATTATCTGTTTAACTCTCTACCTTGAGCCTGCACGCTTGGCAGCAAGGAGGCTGTCGAGTGACCCCCTAGAGGGCAAGAAGTATATTGTGCAGTGGATATCTTTTTCCTAGGTTGACCATTTGCATTTTCTGGTTTTGCTTAAATTGTTTCAATGGTTTAATACTGCCTATATACTGTACATATCCTGTAAATACCTTTTACAACTGAACAACAACCCTACAAATAAGTTAAGACAAGACTGTATTATATCAATAAATACTTAATATTTTTATTAATATGTACCTTATTAATAATTTATAAAACCATAAGACATGTGTTGTGTCTATATGCATAACAGAGTGGTCATTTCCCTAGGCTACCAGCAAACTCTTTCAGCCCCAGCAGTATACTTAAAGGAAATTGTGATGGTTTGGTAGTTCCCTGCCCTCCCACACTTTGTAAAATGACCCAGACTAGAACTCAGCCAGCTGGACGTTAAGAGATGAAGCTATATTTACAGCTTTGTACAATGTACAAGCAGATATTTACACTATATACAGGAATATTTACAGAAATATACAAGTAAAAGGTAATACAGAAGCACAACACCCCTCCCAGAAATCAGAGACCACAGGAGGGGCTCCCAACCACTCTTCCACCTTCTCCCCACCCCTATACCTTACCCCAAGGCTTGCCTTACACACAAGATGAGTTTGGAGGATTGGCCAGGGAGGTTAGAAGAAAAGTTGTTAGTGAAGATTAATCGGCAGAGAGAAGCCAGAAGCTAGACCGCCCGAGATGCTGTGACCCTACAGACTGACTTATCTATGTTTTGGGTTCTTCTCTTAAACATCTCAGCAAGCCTATGAGTGCAGTAGACATTACCATTGTTTCCTTTTCACAGCCTATAGCATAATTTTCTGTATTAAAATATTCCAATTAGCCTCAAACCAGCACAGAAATTCATCGTCAGCTCTTAAGGATGAGTTCGAGACATTTAGATAGAGCAAGCTGATGTTCTGTTTCCCAGGATCCAAGAGCTGCATCTGCAAGCAAAATGCTCTGCAAACCAATCGGTGTGACTCTTGGCATGGATGTCATTTCAACCATAATCCAGCCTCTGAAGTTAAAGTGCACATTCAAATCCCTCATTGGCTGATCCTGTTTAGATTTGAGGCCACAGCAGAACAGAGAATAAGGAAGGGTTAAAAAAAAATGGATTGGAATTGCCTCAAATGGTTTGCCTCTGTTTTTTTGCAGATAATTTTAATCATTAACTTATAGTCATATCCCTTTGCTGCAGCAGCAATCCCATTTTTGGAAGTACCTTGGCATTCCCATTGTCTTCAAGGTATGGGATTCTGAAAAAAGACAAATGTCTGCCTCACTATTATTAAAAAGACACCTATCTGTTGCAGTGATTAATTTTCAGAGCATTGTAATTTACATGAATTTTAATTGATTTGAGGCTTAGATGTAAATCAGGTTTAGATTTTGTTTGCTATTCCAAGCAGTGGACAATGGTGTTTATTGGGGATGTTGATCCTGTAAATGCTGTTCATCATTTTATAAAGATAGTAAAATGCCTAAAACTACACCTGCAGCAACCCTTGACATTAAAGTAGTAACATTTCTTCATCTCTGATGGTTAATATCCAAATAATTTTTATCCAAATAACTAGACCACCTAGATTATTTAGCTTAATTATAAATTATGTATTTTCTAGGCCTTAACTGGTATTTCATATGTATATATACACAAAATCATAGAATCATAGAATGGCAAGGTTGGAAG
>VWZE01004459.1:0-18209 GCA_013396675.1 Eubucco bourcierii
TTCTACACTTTGGCCACAACAACCCCAAACAGTGCTAGAGGCAGGGTACAGAGTGGCTGGAGAGCAGCCAGGCAGAAAGGGACCTGGGAGTACTGGTAGATAATAGGTTGAATATGAGCCAGCAGTGTGCCCAGGTGGCCAGGAGAACCAATGGCATCCTGGGCTGGATCAGGAGCAGTGTGGCCAGTAGGACAGGGGAGGTTATTCTTCCCCTGTGCTCAGCACTGGTCAGGCCACACCTTGAGTCCTGAGTCCAGTTCTGGGCCACTCAATTCGAGAGGCTGAGGCACTGGAATGTGTCCAGAAGAGGGCAACAAAGCTGGTGAAGGGCGTGGAGCACAGCCTTGTGAGGAGAGGCTGAGGAAGCTGGGGTTGTTTAGCCTGGAGAAGAGGAGGCTCAGAGGTGACCTCATTGCTGTCTACAACTACCTGAAAGGAGGTTATAGTCAGGTGGAGGTCACTCTCTTCTCCCAGGCAACCAGCAACAGAACATGGGGACACAGTCTCAAGTTGTGCCAGGGGAGGTCTAGGTTAGATATTAGTAGGAATTTCTTCCCAGAGAGAGTAATTTGTCATTGGAATGGGCTGCCCAGGGAGGTGATGGAGTTGTCATCCCTGGAGGTGTTTAAGAAAAGACTGGACGAGGGACTTGGTGCCATGGTCTAGTTGATTGGCTAGGGCTGGGTGATAGGTTGGACTGGATGATCTTGGAAGTCTCTTCCAACCTGATTGATTCTATGATTCTTTTGCTAAAGAAAAATCTGTGTCTCCACGAGAGTGTTATTTGTGAGCCATTTCCATTCCAATGCTGCATTAAATAGGAGGACTTCATGCAAGCCAAGTGGTCATGTGCAGGGATTCAGGCTGGGATGGTAAGATATAGATACCTGCTCTCTACAGCAATTCATAAAGCCTCAGACAAAATGAATACGCATTTACAGGTTTCAGTGAGTGTGCATAGGATCACAGTATCACAGCATGTTAGGAGAAAGGACCTTGAAAGATCATCTAGTCCAACTTCACTGCCAATGCATGCTCACCTACAGCAAGTCACACAGGAATATGTTCAGATGAGTTTTGAATGCCTCCAGAGAAGGAGACTCCAAACTTCTCTGGGCAGCCTGATCCAGTGTTGTCACCCTCAGTGAAAAAGTTTTTACATGGAGCCTCTTATGCCCCAGCTTGCACCCATTGCCCATTGTCCTATCATTGGACATCACTAAGAAGAATTTGGCTTCCAGTGCTCACCCTTTACATATTTATAAGCTTTCATGAGGTAACTCCTTAGTCTCCTCTTCCCCACACTGAAGAGACACATCTCTCTTAACCTTTCCATACAAGGGAGATGTTCCACTCCCTTAATAATCTTTGTGGCTCTGCCCTGGACTCTTTCAAGCAGTTCCTTGTCCTTCTTGAACTGAGTCCAGAACTGAACACAATATGCCAGATAGGGCCTCACCAGGGCGGAGTGGATGGGGAGGAGAACCTCTCTTGTCCTACTATTCGCACCCTTTCTAATGCACTCCAGGGTTCCATTGGCCTTCTTGGCCACAAGGATTGCATTGCTAACTCATGGTCAGTCTTCTGTCTACCATGATCCCCAGGTGCCTTTCCCATAGGCAGCTCTCCAACAGGCCAGCCCCCAAGCTATACATTGGGTTGTGCTTTCCCAGATGCAAGACTCTACACTAGTCCTTGTGTTTCATTAGTTTTCTCCCTGCCCAACTCTCCAACCTGCCCAAGTCTCACTGAACGGCAGCACAGCTTTCAGGTCTATCAGCCACTCCACCCAGTTTTGTGCTATCAGCAAACTTGCTGACAGTTCACTCTGTTCCCTCATCTAGGTGATTGATGAATATATTGAATAGTATTGATTCCATTACTGACCTCTGAGGGACTCCACTAGCTACAGGCCTCCAACAGACCTCCAACTAGCTGCAGGCCTCTGTCCCACTAGTCACAAATCTCTGACTTCTTTCTCTTCAAACAGTTCACAATTCACCTCACTACTCAATCATCCACACCACACTTCCTCAGTTGAGCTGCAAGGATGCAGTGGGAGATGGTGTCAAATGCTTTTCTGAAATCAAGATAAACCACATTCACTGCTCTACCATCATCTGGTTATGTCCCCATAAAAGGTTATCAGGTTGGTTGAACATGAGTTCCTTTTCATAAAACCATGCTGGCTGCTCCCTATGACCTTCTTATCTTTGATACATCTAGAGGCTGCACCAAGGATAAATTGTTCCATCACCTTTTCAGGGATGGAGGTGAGGCTGACCAGTCTTAAAGTTATCTGGGTGCTCTTTCTTGCCCTTTTTGAAGACTGGGGTGACATTTGCTTTCCTCCAGTACTCAGGCACCTCTCCTGTTCCCCACAACTTGCCAAAGATGGAGAGCAGCAGTGACTTCCACCAGCACCCTCAGCACCCTCAGCACCCACAGACCCATCCCATCAGGACCCACAGACTTATGGCTGTCCAGATTGCTTAACTGATCCCTAACACGGTCTTTGTTAACAAAGGCAAACTCCACCTTTATCCTGACATGCTCTGGGGCCTCAGGGTTCTGGGGCTCCTAAGAACAGTCTCCAGCAATATAGACAAAGAAGGCATTCAGCAACTCCACCTTCTTTGTATCTTCTGTCACCAGGGCACCCACTTTATTCAGCAGTGGGCCTACATTGTCTCTAGTGTTAGTTTTGTCTGCAAAACAAAACAAAACAAACAACAAGAAAATAAAATAAAGGGGAAAAAAACCCCACAAAGTATTTTTTAAATTTTTAACTCTGTGCAGTGATGTGAGGTAGAGAGAGGTGGGAGGAAAGAATTAACTACTTATGCAAAGGGAAATCATGGGAAAAACAAGTTTCTAATCTTGGGTTTTCCCCAAAACCACCCACTGGATTTCTACTTGTTTGCTTTCAATTACCAGACACAGAAAACAATTGCTTAAATCTCTGTCCTTCACAGATGAATCATCAAGTAAAGATTTAGTTCAACTGGATTTCACAGAGATGACAGGATCTGTCAGTGACTTCAACAATGAAGATTTTCTCCTATGTCTGGTTTTATATGCCAAGTTTCTTTGTGCTTAGCTACAGTCTTAGATATGATCAGTGTAATTCCAGTGCAAAAGTCTAACTCAGACTGTTTCCTCAGAGCGGGGAGGGATCTGTTACGTATTACAGAGTTTTATAGCTGGAGCAGGTGCAGTAATCACCCACCTCATCATTATGAGGAGCATGCACCTCTTAATTAAAAGAGTATATTATTCAAGAATATCTTCTTATGACCTACTTTTGTCTTTAATATGGACAAATATAAAATGATGGCATTAGTGCTCAGATTGGGATTTTTTTTAAAGAAAACACAATTTGGAATTCCATCTGTCTTCCTTGACAACAGGTTCCTTCATTGGTGTGATGAAGGTTCAGGACAGAAATAGCCAATAACAAAATACCTTCCCAACTCATAGATACTGAACCCTCGCATCTTTCCTTATGGCAAAGATCAGGAAAATCTCCTGACTTCACAAAACAAAGCAGCAAAGCAAACAGACATGATAATCCCTCACAAGGAGTCCGTGAGAGCTCAATCTTGATTGTGTCCATCAAAAAAAAGCCTGAATATCAAGAGATCTATCCTCAGAAAGGTCAAAGACAACCCAAGTTAGATCCCTAATCCATCAAGTTGTGTCTGAAACCTACCTCCTTTTACTGGGTAACAGGCTGTGCAATTTACCACAAGAAAATTATCAATTCATTTACAGTGTTCTTACTGTTAATGAATTATAAAAGCAAAAGACAGGAGTTTTGTTTTGCTTTTCTGACTAAGTTTAGCTTTAATTTGTTCAAATCTCTCTGAGAAGTTGCTACTTTATTCTAAGCTAAAACTGTTGCAATTAGTGGCAGTACACCACTGTGACTATGAGGCTGATAGCATGGTATACACCTGCAGTGGCATGGCACCACCCAGATTGAAGAGCTCAAATTGTAGGATTATCTGTAAAGATTTTTCACCAGCACATTTTGAAATGGACTGTAGCATGGTAACATTTCATGGGTGGAAAATATTGTGTGCCTTACCCACTACTGTTGATGTCCAAAAATATAAACATAATGTTTATATTTTTGAAATACACTCCCGTCATTCTCTTTTTGTATCTTCAGGATTTTAATGTATCTTCACAAAGCAGTTTGATATCAAAATGGATAGTATTTCAGCATATTCATATTGTCATCCCTCAAATAGTCATATCTCACTCTGGTCCTACTGGAGCTGGTGGCAGAATCGAAATTCTAAGGAGCTTCTGTCTAAGCTCTTAATAGAATAAGTTATTTTATCAAAAATTACACTCTACTTTTCAATATTAGATAAAACTTGAGAAGTGGATTAAAACATCTGTATTAAAATTGTACAGATTTTCTGCTGTTCATGCTGAAGAAGTCACTGTGGTGTATATACTATGGTATATCACCAGGTTTTTAAAAACAATTACAAAGTAAAACTCCAAGATACTTGCAAACATCCAGATCAATTAGGATATGATTTCTGACATCTATGAAAGCCCCAGAGAAACTATAAACTATACTTTATTTTTTAGAGTCCTGATAACACAGAAACCTTCTCTACCCCCAAAAAAAAAAAAAATCTTTTATTTGGCCATAGGTCAGACAGCAGTCCCAGCAGTCTTGAGAGCACCATGGGACTCCTCCTAGCACTTCCTCTCCTCTTTCTTTCACAGGTATAAGGTATGTGTGTGAAGGTTCTCAAATATTTAAAGAGGTTGATAGGTGCCCAAGAAGGTTGTCTGCACTTGTTGCAAATGTTTCACAAATAAAGCAGGAAGCATTCCCTTCTGTGTGACTTCATACAACCTAGAGTATCCTATGAGAGTGGGAAATACAGGGAGGTTTATATAGTCATATTTTCTTGTGCCAGCCTTGCTAGGTAAATACACTCATCCTCCATTTTCAAATACTACTTTTTTGTAGGAAATGTACAGAAAAACAAAAGAAATCCCCCTCTAACCAAGAGCCTTTATCAAAACCCAGGACAGGTTTCCCAAATATTCCAAAGAGTTGCAAAGTTTTAACAATTCAATAAATTCAAATTAATTTTGAGATATTTCTTAAAGAGGCAGAAGTCTCCTATGAGTTTAACTTTTCTTCACTAAAGAATCCAGAGCTTTTCTGTTCCCCCAGCTAGGCTAGCTACTAGAAACAGCAACTGCTTTGACATTGCCTGCAGCAGATATGTCCAAACTGCTCATGCACTCTGCTAGGCTGTAGTCTTCATGGTTGAATACAGGCACAGCCGTGGGCTCCCAAAAGAGTGATGCCAGCTTGCACAAATGGAAGCCTAATGTTTCTTAACATTTACCAGGTGCATTCTAACAGTCATCAGAATTCAGCTCAGCCAGCATGAAAAACTCCTTAATCTGCACAGTACAAGTCAGACTGTATCTAAATCCAAGGGGGGAGTTGAAAAGGAGGAAGCCACACAGTATCTTACATGAGAGATTTTTTCATCTCTCTTCTTTAAACTGAACCACCACACAGATAGACAGCAAGACATAGAGCAGCCAGTTGTTTCAGCACATACTTGTGAGGCAGTAGGACTGGGATTTCATCCCTGCTTCCAAGGCTGCTTTAAAATAGCACTTGCACTGCAGGGCACTTAGCACAGCAGCTCTGTGCCCTCTGAACTATTGGAGCAAATCCAGAGGAGAGCCATGAAGATGATCAGAGGGCTGGAGCACCTCTCCTACAAGGACAGACTACAAGAGTTGGTGTTCTTCAGCCTGGAGGATTTGAGGACATCTTGTAGTAGCCTTCCAGTATCTGAAGGGGGCCTACAGGGGGCTGGGGAGGACTATTTACAAGGTCTTGTAATGCCAGGACAAGGGGCAATGGGTTTAAACTGGAAGAGGGGAGATTTAAACTGGATATTAGGAAGATGTGCTTTACAGTGAGTGGTGAAATACTGGAACAACAGATTGCCCAGGGAGGTTGTGGATGTTGTGGATCCCTGGTGGTGTTCAAGGCCAGTCTGAATGATGCCTTGAGCAACTTGTTCTAGTGGGAGGTGTCCCTGCCTATAACCAGTGGGGGTGGAACTAGATGATGTTTGAGGTCACTTCCAACCTAGGCCATTCTGTGATTCTATGAAAACCTGACCCAGGAGGTGGGGAGAAAGAATCTTTTTTGCTTGCTGTCCTATTCTCCACATAACAGTTTTCATGTCAGATGCAAAGTGAACTAGGAGGCTTGGAGAGTGCTTTCACTCAACATGTTCCATGGTCTGAGGATTTAGATGGCCTCCTTGGGTGCAGATATTGTCATTCTGAACCAGACTGGTAAAGCAGGGCATTCTCTGGCTGTGTGGATAAGCAGATTCACCTCCAAATCATTACCTAAAAACCGACCATGAGTGCCATTTCTAGGAATCTTCTTGCATCCTCCCAGAAATAATAATAGAGAAGTGCTGTGGAAAATGGGTTGCTTTAGAAGGCTGCAAGAAGAGCTGTGAACTACCTGCAGTGAAGACAGGGTCTAATACAGATGGGACTGGTTCTCTTTTTTCATGCTGTTAGGTGCACCTACATCCCTCCATTGACAGTGCAGAAAACACAGACATTTATGTTCATTTGTTTCCTGTTAAGATGTTGAAGATTTTGGTGTAAACATTCCCCAAGGCAGACAAGCTAATCTGACTCATGTCTTGAACAGGATTGTTCTGAACTGAACTGAGCTCAGCTAAAAAGAGAATAAAAATCCATAAAATAAATTATTCATAACCTAATTCCTCCACATGGCATTTGGTAACCATTTGATTAATAAAAGGGAGGAGGGGGTAACTATATCTAAACCTTGTATAAGACTATGGACACTTTACAAGTTGCTGCTTCACACTTCTTAAAAAATTTTAAAAAAACTAGAGGAGAAGTGCTCTGTAAAGTAAGTACACAGCTTGTACAAAGAGCACAACCAACAAAACTGGCTAGGAAAGCAAGAATGCTGATTAGTGAACAATCTCAGCATTCCAAAGTGTATCTTCATGTGCACTAGATTGAAATCAAAATCTTTCTGCAGTATTGCAACTCTATTGTCAATAGCCAACGGTCCTTTCCTGCCACTCATGGTATGAAAACTTATTTTCCAGAATGTGGAATAGCAAACAGCCTGGAGACTGGGGAATGTTCCTGAGATGCATAACATCCACATTTAAATGATTTCTATCTGCTTATAAATTGCTTAAGCGTAGTAAGTTAAGTTTTAATTAATCCACATTTTAAAAGGCAGTTCTCTTGCTTAACGCTGGTACTGAACTCCTGCAATTGTGCCAGCGCAGATCTCAGATCCAAGTGCAGTCTCCAACTCTCTGATCCTATGTATGACTTTTTGCCATTTATGCAAAGAGAAGCAGTCCAAAGAAAGCAAGAATGACCAAAATAGACACATAGACTCTCTAACGTGGGACAGACACCACCAAAGAGCTTGGAAGCATGTGAAGCAACGTGAGGGTTTGAATGTGAGCGTGACTTCCTCAGGCAAGGACCCAACCTAGCAGATACTTCCTTACCCCTAATCTGGTTATCTCTGGTTTCATGCAAATTCTTCCCAATGCAACAGGTTATTATATTAATGTTCTATCAGAATTTACTTGTAAACTTCTACAGAGTAAGAAATGCTGATTAGGCAAAAAAAAAAAACTTGTATAGAAAAAAAAAAACCTTAGAAAGTAGCACCCTCTGTAATTAGTATAGAGACAGATGTAAGTTAAATATAGAAAATGCAACTCGGCTGTGATATACTCCCTTGCTTGCATAAATTAGAGTAGCTCTCTGCCCACTGTAACTTCCACTACAAGTCAGTCTGGTGTACACTAACATTCAGTATCACAGACAGAATTGTTCTAAGTGAACAATTACTGACTGCTTTTTCAAGAAAATAAAAGCTGCATATTGCTGAGGACAGACCTTGTGGCAAATCCATTTTATTGAAACACAGACTCTGCTGTAATTATAATCCTTATGGGTTTATACATATGTATTTTTTTTAAGGTAACCATACACTGCATTTCTAAAGGTATGTGAGGAGAATATATCCAGAGAACCAATGTGCTCAACAAGAACAGAAGAAACACTGTTTGTAGGGAAGGGTATCTCTGTTCCTTAGGACTAGCAAATCAAAACAGCCTATGACTTTGTTATGTGAAATAGTAATAATTATGGGTTGTCCACAAAAGTCATTATGAATTTGTTTTGGTCATTAGCTAACTATTCAAACCAGTTCTACTGTAGCTTTTCAAACTGTCTGTTCCTACAAATTGAAAAATATCATTGAAATTAATTTATCTGTGTCACGTGAACTTCCCAGGTTCACAGAATGCAAAAGCATTACTGGATATAAGCAAGCAATGGCCCTCAGCTTTTAGTATTCAGTTAAAGTATCTCTAAGTGTGGCTTTTTAGATATATTATTATTATTTATGATATGTAGGTTAATGTATTCATTTGCAAACAAATATAAAAGAAAAAAATTATTTCCTGTGTTCCTCATATAGTCTTTAGTTATTTATTTTAAGAGCCAGCATATTGTTCCTTTAAAATATAGTAGATTAAAAATAATGCTGCCAGTTCTTTTTTTTTTATTTTCTTGTAAGCATAGGAAAAGAAAAAAAATATTTTCTAGCTAAAACTAAATAACTTTTTTTTTTTTTTAGTATCATGGTTCAGGTAACTTCTTCAGAATAAATTACTTTTACAAATTCTTTCTTGTTTGGAAAAAAATATTAATCTGAACTTGTTTTTCTTCAGAGTTTTTCTTAATTGTTATTTAGACAGTTCTTGTTCAGTGTTATTTCTTTTGAATCTGAATGAGGCAAGGTTTTCATGTGAAGGTATAATCTCTTCAGATGTTTCATGGTAATATCAAGAGGTTAATAGATGTTTTAGAAATATTTTGAAAAGGTTTATTTTATGTTATCATTAGTTGTATTTAATCCCTCTAAGCTAAAGAACCCTGAATGAAGGTTTGTCTTACGTGTTTTATCAGTATGCAACTGAATCTTACAGTCCCATCCCTGAAAACAAACATTTAACCTACTTGTGCATTTGTGAATAAACTCCTCATGCTTGCACCTGCAAAGTATCACTCTTCCATTTTCCAACCAAAATAAAACTTATCATCCATTAATTTTTCATGCAATTATTCAGAAATAATAATTAGGAAAACATATTCTCTGTGCATTTCAATTGATTGGTAGCTGAAGTTTTTTTCTTTAGAGATCATTTAGCAATGGTGATGAAATATCAGGTATGTCAAAGGCAGAAAAGAAAGAGTTTTTTCATTTTCACAGGCATGGTTATTGGATTTAATACTGCTCCTAATCACATACATGAGGATTCTATTACTGAAAGCAACAGGAGGACCCATGTTACCAATAAATGGCCCAAGGGCTGGTGCTACCAGCGGAATTTTGGGTACTTTGAGCACAGGGCAACTTTCACTGCACCCAGCCCACTAGATCCAGATGGCCCCCACCTGTCTATAAAGGGCAAAAGGAACCTAGCCCGTAAGTTGGCAGGGCTTATTGAGAGGGCTTTAAACTAGGTTTGAATGAGGGTGGGGATAAAACCAGGCACTCCAGAAAGGAGAATGAGGGTGTAATCAGGCCTTCTTGTGACAAACTGGCACACCACAGCTGGGTGGAAGGGTGTCTAGCAAGGGCCTTCAGCCCACTGCCCAGCAGTATGACAGGAACACAGCAGAACAGTCAAGAGTCGCATAAAGTCTCCCACTCTGTCAGGGTAAAATCAGCACACTCAGCTCAATCCCTGAAATTCCTGCACACCAATGCAAGTACCATGGGGAATGAACAGGAGTTAGGTGTCCAGGTGCACTCAGGGGGTTATGATCTGGTGGCAATTATAGAGACCTGGTAGGATGGCTCACACAACTGGAACGCAATCATGGATGGCTATGTCCTCTTTAGAAAAGACAGGTCAATGAAGTGAGGTGGTGGAGCTGCTCTCTATGTGAAGAAGTGACTAGAATGTATTGAATTCTGCCCAGGGGAGAATGAGGAGCAAGTAGAGAGGTTTTGAGTACAAATCAAAGGGCAGGCTACCAGGACTGATGCAGTTGTGGGTGTTTATTACAGGCCACCTGGTCAGGATGAGGAAGTTGATGAGGCCTTCTACAGACAGCTGGCAGCTGTCTCTCAGTCATAGACTCTGGTTCTCATGGGGGATTTGTCAGCCACAGTCCAGGAGGTTCCTCCAGTACATCAATGATAACTTCATGATGCAAATGGTGGAGGAGCCAACTAGGAGATGAGTGCTGCTGGACCTGATACCAACAAGGAAGGTCTGGTTGAAGCAGTGAAGGTGAAGGGCAGCCCTGACTGCACTGATCATGAGATGGTGGAGTTCAGGATCTTGAGTGATAGGAACAGGATTTCTAGCAGGATCACAACTCTGGATTTCAGCAGGACCAACTTTGTCCTCTTCAAGCAATTACTAGGGGAAATAGCATGGGACAGAGTACTAAAGGCAAAAGGGTCCATAATAGTTGATTAATATTCAAGAAATACTTCTTCCAGGCTCAGGATCAGAGCATTCCAGTGAGTAGGAAGTCAAGAAGGGGAATCAGGAGACCTGCATGGTTAAGTAGGGAGCTGCTGAACAAACTCAAGTGAAAGAAGAAAGTCCACAAATCATAGAAAGAGGGACTGGCAAGCTGGGAGGAGTATAAGATGGTTGCCAGAGAATGTAGGGAGGCTACTAGGAAGGCTAGGGCCTCCTTGGAATTCAGTCTTGCAAAGCAGGCCAAAGACAACAGAAAGGACTTCTTTGAATATATTGCAGGAAGAATGAACACTAGAGGCAATACAGGCCCACTGCTGAATGGGACAGGTGCTTTGGTGATGGAGGATACAGATAAGGCAGAGTTGCTGAATGCTTTCTTTATCTCCATCTATACCCAGGAGCCCCACACCCCTGAGGCCATGAAGGAAGACAAGGTTAAGGAGGAAGCCTCCTTGGCTGTTGGGGGCTGGGTTAGTGAGGACTGGGTTAGGGAACAGTTAAGTAAACTGAAATCCATGGGTCCTGATGGCATGCACCCATGAGTGCTGAAAGAGTTGGCAGAGGTCATTGCCAGACCACTCTCCATCATCTTTGGTAAGTCATGGTGGACAGGAGAGGTGCCTGGGGATAAGAGGAGGGCAAACATCCCTGCAATCTTCAAAAAGGGTAAGAAAGAGGACTCAGATAACTATAGACCAGTCAGCCTCACCTCTGTCCCTGGAAAGATAACAGAGCAGCTTATCCTCAGCGCTGTGCTTTACCGTACCAAGGACAAGAAGGTTGTTGGGAGCAGCCAGCATGGTTTTACAAAGGGGAAATCATGTTTGACCAACCTGATAACCTTCTCTGGGGACGTAACCAGGTGAATAGGTGATGGAAGTGCAATGGGTGTGCTTTACCTTAATTTCAGTAAAGCATTTGACACTGTCTCCCACAGCATCCTCATAGCTAAACTGAGGATTTGTGGTCTGGGTGATGGAGTAGTGAGGTGGATTTGGAACTGGTTAAAGGAAAGAAGTCAGAGAGTTGTGGTCAATAGGACAGAATCTAGCTGGAGGCCTGTAACTAGTGGAGTTCCTCAGGGGGTGGTACTGGGACCGATATTATTCAATGTATTCATTAATGACCTGGATGAGGGCATGGAGTGCACTGTCAGTAAGTTTGCTGANGGTGGACAGGAGAGGTGCCTGGGGATAAGAGGAGGGCAAACATCCCTGCAATCTTCAAAAAGGGTAAGAAAGAGGACTCAGATAACTATAGACCAGTCAGCCTCACCTCTGTCCCTGGAAAGATAACAGAGCAGCTTATCCTCAGCGCTGTGCTTTACCGTACCAAGGACAAGAAGGTTGTTGGGAGCAGCCAGCATGGTTTTACAAAGGGGAAATCATGTTTGACCAACCTGATAACCTTCTCTGAGGAAGTAACCAGGTGAATAGGTGATGGAAGTGCAATGGGTGTGCTTTACCTTAATTTCAGTAAAGCATTTGACACTGTCTCCCACAGCATCCTCATAGCTAAACTGAGGATTTGTGGTCTGGGTGATGGAGTAGTGAGGTGGATTTGGAACTGGTTAAAGGAAAGAAGTCAGAGAGTTGTGGTCAATAGGACAGAATCTAGCTGGAGGCCTGTAACTAGTGGAGTTCCTCAGGGGGTGGTACTGGGACCGATATTATTCAATGTATTCATTAATGACCTGGATAAGGGCATGGAGTGCACTGTCAGTAAGTTTGCTGACAACACCAAGCTGGGTGGAATGGCTGTCACACCAGAGAGTTGTGCTTCAATTCAGAGAGACTTAAACAGGCTGAAGAGTTGGGCTGAAGAGTTGGGCAGGGGGAAATTTAATGAAGTTCAACAGGGGCAAGTGTAGAGTCATGCACCTGGGAGAGAACAATCCCATGTATCAGCATAAGCTGGGGACTGACCTGCTGGAGAACAGTGAAGGGAAGAGGGACTTGGGAGTCCTGGTGGATGGAAGGATGGTCATGAGCCAGCAGTGTGTGCTTGTGGCAAGGAAGGCCAATGCCGTTATGGGGTGTATTGAATGGGCTGTGGTTAGTAGGTCAAGGGAAGTTCTCCTTCCCCTCTACTCTACCCTGGTGAGGCCTCATCTGGAGGACTGTGTCCAGTTCTGTGGCCCCCAGCTCAATAAGGACAGGGAGCTGCTTGAAAGAGTCCAGTGCAGAGCCACAAAAATGATTAAGGAAGTCAAATATCTTCCTTATGAGGAGAGACTGAGGGAGCTGAGGCTTTTTAGCCTGGAAAGGAGAAGACTAAGGGGTGACCTCATTAATATTTATAAATATGTAAGGGGTGAGTGCGAGGAGGATGGAGTTGGCCTCTTCTCAGTGATGTTCAGTGACAGGACAAGAGGCAGTGGGTGGAAGCTGAGACATAACAGGTTCCATGTGAAGAGGAAAAATTTTTCACTGTGAGGGTGACAGAGCACTGGAACCAGCTACCCAGGGAGGTTGTGGAGTCTCCCTCTCTGCAGATATTCAAGAACCATCTGAATGCATCCCAGTGTGATCTGTTCTAGGTGATCCTGCTCTGGCAGGGTAGCTGGACCAGATGGTCTTTCAAGGTCCCTTCCAGTCCCTGGTATTCTACGACATTCTATTACAAAGGAGTGGAGCCACTAAGTAACTTAAATGAAAGCCTCAAATGAGGACCAAAGACAAACACTGCTCATACTTTGTGATACCACCAAAGATTCTAAAATGAGAAATTTTATATTATTTCAAGAGTTGTAGATTACTGGCACAAAAGACTTTCTGCAAACTCACAGGACTAACAGTAAGTCCAACTAGCTGTTGCAGGGCGGGTAACAGTGTTGCACAGCCAGTAAGTGGTCATCTGAAATAATTCAACCTGCAGCCTAAGACCAGGAGAAAGGAGACTCAGCATGGAGTGCAGCTGGAAGTAACACTGCACTTAGAGATACTAAAGCTACCACTGCTTTTTCAGGAGAGGTAGGAGTTAGTACTGAATTGTCACCACTACAGTCGCCAGCAGGACACACATCACAATTCTCCCTGTGTAAGGTTGGTTCCTGAACAAATCAGTAGCCAAACAGCCAGTGGGTAGAAAGATCTACATACCTACAGAGTTATAATCATTTTGTATTAGCATGTCAAAATGCCAGGTGCAAATTAGGTCTCTGTTTTCTCTACTAAGCTCCAAAGAACAAAATGGTGACTGACTCATTCTAAGCACAGAACAAGAGATGCAGAGTAGAAGCTTTCCAATTTCTAGTTTTCAAGAGCTGACCAATTAAATTGTTCTGATGCTAAACTGTGGCCCACATACTTTCATTTGAGCTGGCTCTGGATTATTTCTGATGTTATGTTTAGTCCATCTGTTATCACCACTGTGACAATGAAGAAATAAAAGGACATTTTAAAACAAAATGCTCCCTTGACCAAGTTCTGTCCAAGATCAATTTTGGAGCTCAAAATATGATGGATTTCTATTTAATTACTTGTGAACAAGAGCATGATTTTGGGTAGCTTTTGTGAAGTTTTGTTCTTACTTTACATTATAATCACCACAATTTTTTTTCTTAAAAAGAAAAAAAGCAACACAAAAGAAAAAGGAANGGGGAAACAACCAAACAACCAACAAACCCCAAACCAGCAAGAAAATAATTTTTTTGAATAATAATTTTAAAAAATAACACTACAAACCCCAGATGCCATTACTAATATGTCAGGTTTTGGGGTTTTTTTTTGTGGTTGTTGTTTGCCTTTTTTTTTTGGTTGGTTGGTTGGTTGGTTTTTTTGTTCATTTGTGGTTTTTTGTTTTGTTTCATTTTGGTGTTTTAAGTTTTGTTGTTGATGTTGTTCAGTTTGGGGCTTGTTGTTGTTGAGGAGTGTTTGATCACCAATGAAGCTGCAGTGAAATCAAGCTTACTTGATTAAGATACCAGTTAATTTTCAGAAGGAACTCTATCTGACACTGTGAGAAGATCCAGCTATTGCTGTATTTTATTCCTACAGCCATACATGGCAGCTATGGTAATTCAGGTAGCTCTTTCAGATACAGGGCACTTTCAGCACTGATATGTTAAAGTAGCTGTAGCATCTAACAAGCACAGAAGTTCAATCTCATCACAATAATCCTGGATAGATACAGGGGTAGAGGGCAACAGCTCCTCCTTTACAAGGGCTCTCTGTTTCATAGTCCCATAGGCACTAAAATGAAGCTTTTGGGATTTATGAGGGGTGGGCTACAATGTCCTCAGAATGCTAACATTTAACTCCGCAGCTCTGTTTTAGCAGACCCAGAGACATAAATGCCTTCTACTCCCAGCATGGAGGAGGGCCTGGTAGAAGGAGGCTGACCAAGACACAGATATAATGGCAAAGATGCTGACTGGCATACAGGAAACAAAACATATAACCTTTCCTTCACGGACAGATGACTCCATTAAAATTATGCACAATCAATTTTTAATTTTTTTCTTTTTAAAGATAAAAATTATTAATCTTGTCTGTGGCAAGGAGAGCTGTTAATATCTCTAAGCTTTGGATATATATGAAATTCTGGCTTTTGTCTCTCATAGTGGTTTCATCAGCTTTGAACTGCCTCTGACCATTAAGTAGAAACTCACTTAACCTGACATTAATCTTGAAAGACAGGAAATGAAAGGTAATGCTGCAGAGACTTTCTGAGACATGTATTAATCTCAGCCTTTGACACAAACATGGGTTTATATAGCAAGGTAACAAATGAGCTGTCCTTATCTCCCTGTGAAGTTCTGTCTCTAATGTTTACCTCAAGAAATCTAGGAAGGAGGAACATTCACTCGTGCCCATCACGGACTCTCTCTATTTCACCTTGGAATAAAACTAGAGTGTCTCATTTCCACTCCATTTCAAAACACAGTCACTCTTGCATACAAGTTTCTTTGCAAAATAGACGTGGAAGAACCCAGATTATGCAGTGGCTTCTTTTACAGAAGGAAAGGCAAAATACTGATTACCGTTTATAAACCCGTAAATGGTCTACAATCACGTATCACCAGATATCCTCTCTCCCTCTTTAACCACACAAAAGAAATAAATTAACTGCTGCTGGCTGAGGGAGCCTGAGCCCTCAGTTTTCCCAGCATTTAGAAAACGGTCTGGAGAAACAAGGTAGAACAAAGAATTACTGGGCACCTGTGTAACCACGGCACACAATCTTCTGTAGTGACTTCAAGCCTCATGTAGAAGTTTGACTTGAAACTGACGTTATATGCTCATCACAAGATAGCAAGATTAGAGTCCCTTTTCATTTTATCATGTATTTACATTCATATCCTTTCAGCATGACATGACATACTTTTGCGACTTTCAGTACACCTGCAATGCTTGAATAGTTTTGAATTGTTTCAAAGAGTTCTAAAATGAAGGCATTTAGCACCTTGCCGAGGAATTTGCAGTATCTTGTACTAATGCACTTGCTGAGCAGTAAGAAAAGTAAGTTGGACTTCTGCTTTGATTTGTTTCCCTCAAGCAGAGGCTCACAAAAATACCACAGCCACATAATTTCAGTGGGACCCCTGGGACACCTTACCTTTCCTTACACACTGCAGAAGGGTTTACCTTTGGCAAGCAAGTAAAGAAGAGAAACTAAGAAAGCAGTCACCTCTTTGGGGAGGAATTTATCACTGTTGAAGCCTGGATAACCTCGTGGCCTCTGCAGCTGGGCAGAGCTAGAGGGAATGTGACCACAGGGACGGATCCTCAGGGGAAACCCAGTCTGTCCTCACCGCGCTGCAGGGTCGCCTCCCTCTCTGCTTTTTCGTAGCCTGCCTCCCAGTTTACCAGGGGTCACTTCAACCAGCCACTCACCTTAGGCATCCCGAAACCTGGCCACCTACGTCTGGCCCTGCTGCCCCAAACCAGCGTGGGAAGGCGGGGAGCGGCTCCCCGTCCCCCTAGGATCTCCCAAGCGGAGTCCCGCTCCGTGAGGAGCCCCCATGCCGCTGCACATGCAACATGTGTCAGCTACGCTGAAGACGCTCCACACAAATCGCCACCCAGTCTCCGGGCTGCTCTTCCCCTGGAGGGAAGCGGCGTGCTGCCGACCTCCCCCAGGTTCCCTGAGGGCCTAAATCCTGCCCAGGTGCCGCGGGAGCTACCGACCCGACCTGTTGCTGTGTTTTTAAAGGCAGAGCTGTCCACTCGGAGGATCACTTCAGTAATGCGAGGCGGGTGAAAGTAAAGAAACGGGCTTCCCCGCCCAGCCACTTCCAAAGCTGCACGAGTGCCGCCGGCTTAAGTGTTAGGGCCAGATCTGCCGGTTGCAAACACCCCTGAGAGGGGCGGCCCGGGAAAGGGGCGGGAGCGACGCCTGAAAAAGGATATCCCTCTCCTGCACAAAACGGGCAAAATCCTGCGGAGGCTCTAGGTGCTGCAAAACCTTAGCCGGAGCACGGGACCAAATCAGCTGTTCACGAGGGCTTAGATCTGGAGCAGTCCCGCGGACGTGGTTTTGAGGTCCCCCGAGAACGCGAACGCTCCGCGTTGCTCCCCGCACCCCTCCGGCGCCGTTCTCAGGCCCAGCCTCGGACAGGAGCGCAGTCTGAACACTCCTGATTCCGCTGCCTGGTTCGGACCCCCAGCGGGTACGGCAGGCAGGGCCCTGAGCGAGCAGCGGAAGGTGAGCAGGGACGCCTGTAACTCCCGAGGGCCAAGCACCCGTTTACCAAGCCTGTTTCGGTCACCCCCGGGAGCCATAGAAACCCGGCTCCAACCTCCCGCCGCTGCTCAAGGCGGCCGCAAACAAGCAGGCTCCGCTTTCAAAGCTCGGCTTGGCAAAGTCTGCCGAGAAGCTAATAACATAACAACCCGGCTTTGATCAATCCGAACTAATTACCCCTCTTAATTAAAGTCTTTAGCGGTTGTTTCAGTGTTTTGGCAAGCAAGCGAGAGAGGTTTGCTGTCGGCACCAGCGGTACGCTTCCCTCCCGGCCGAGACGCAGTCCCCGGGCAGGCAGCTCCAGTTCCCGCCGCTGCAGACACGTGTATTCAAATATTTATTTCCACCAGGTCAACGACTTAATTTTTTCCTTTTCTTTTTTTTTCTTTTTTTTTTTTTAACGTGCAAGAATCAAACAGAAATTCAAATCCATACATAGTGAATTAACTCTGTCCGTCCATATAGACACGATATTCAAGGGCAGAGGAGGAAACCAAAAAGGGAGGAGAGGGATAACCACCAGGCAGTGGAGGAAGGGCAGAATCAACACAATGGAAATATATATACATCGAAATAATTAAAGTGGTGCAGCATTCCCGACTCGGGTAATACAGATCCCAAATAAATACAGCAGAAATTGGTTTGACACTTTTTTCCTCTTTTTTTTTTTTTTTAAACNNNNCTGCACTTGAGGTGCCACGACAACAACAAAAAAACAAAAAAAAAAAAAAAGAGAAAAAAATCTTTAGAAAACAATTTTTTTTTAAATTATAAAACAGTCAGTCCCATGAACGTTAACGGCGATATAGAGCATAGTACACAAAACCGCTTAACAGGTGCATGCAAAGAGGCGGTCTGCGGGAGCTGGTCTCGGGTCTCACGGCTGGAGAGGAGGCGGCGGGCCCTGAGGCAGCGGCCCGGGCA